>JAUCMU010000033.1:14244866-14263153 GCA_032275025.1 Enteromius treurensis
AAAGCTCAAAGGCAAATCGGTCTCTCTGGCGAGTTCCCATATGTAACGTCGAAGTGATTCGACTGAAAGGGTAAAGCCTCTTTCCCTTGTTCTTCAACAAATATTTTAAATTTAACGGTATTCAGGAGAACAAAAATGATTTATTGAACTTATTAAAATAAAAAATAAATTAGGCCATTGGCATTCATTATAAACAGTATACAAACATTGCACACTTTTTTGTTTTGTTAATCTGTTAACTGTATTATAGTGTATTATATATTTTGTGTGGTCCTATTTATTTTATTCACTTTATAGACTTGATAGTTTCTCTCCACAGAAGATGTGACGATTGAATCTTCGTGTTTTGCACTGCTCTATATAAAGCTAAAGCCCTGGATTTAAAAAAAGACATTCAATTCCTAACGATGGACTAATGAGCTTTGTTTGACGGTCAGGAAAAAAAATCCTGTTACAATTCTCCAGCAGATTTAAATGTTGTGCAGAAGTTCAGGTGATTCCAAAGCTGAGACCAGACGTGAGATTTGATCGCAGACACCGCTCACGCCCATATTGATAAATTCCATGTTTTGCGTAGAAATTAAACTTTTTGTCGTACGTTAGTTTAGTAAATGAGGCTCATTGTAACTGCATATATGACTTTATCTAATAATTTAACTTGCTTACATGCATTCACGTGATTATCTATAACAAACACTAAACTCTCAGGGCTGAGATATTTGTGGCCTCCCGTTTGTTCTGGGAATATTGTAGGATTGAGTTTCAGTGACTAGTCCTTCCCTCTTGTCATATAAATCCTGTTAATTTTGCCTATAACCAACAATCCAGAGGAAACCATAATTTTTCAAAAGTAACTATTTAAAAGATAATAATATTACATTTTTAATCCAACTGCACATTCATTCCAGTTCCAGTTCCACAATTGCAAATGTTTTTAAAGCTATTTCTTAAGTGATTTTATTGTTACTGAATAAAATTTGCGCTCATCCATTAAATATTGTATATAATTTGTTGAGTTCATAGAATATGGTTGAATTTTGACCTTTATGTTGTCTTCACTTTAAAATGCTTATTTAGGGTCCGGTCAATAAAAGATATACAAAGTGCCTTCAGGCACTGCTTGCAAATAAGATTCCCTTCTTTCCTGTAATAGCCCACAGGGTCTATTTTTGTTATTCAATAAAAAAGACTCTACGAGTGACTTGTTTTTATGGGTAATTGCTTGTTTGACATTGTATTTTACAATTTTTTCCCCTGTCCGAAACCACCCTCTTTGCCCTTGGACTAAACACTGGATGTGAGCCCAATAAATATTGATTTTTACTGAGGTGTGTGACAAACTATTGATTTCTCATGCTTTGGCCAATAAAGGCCATTAAGGTAAACAGTAATCAGCAAAACTTGCAAAAAAAAGTGCCAGCTGATCTTTTCATGGCATTATTTGTTTCTCTTCTTTTTTCGCTTGTTGGTTAAACGGAAAGCCAGAGTTCGCTCAGAGGATTGTGGCATTGAAAGAGCCTCTTATACACATTTTAGTGACCTATTAAGAGCCTTATGGAGCCTGTCCACATGCCCGTAATCTCAGATATCCTCTTAAAAATGGAATTGATTGAATGAATTGATCTTTCCAGAAGCTGGAAGAGACAGTCGTGTAATTATCTCATATAAATCTCCACAGAAGTACAGATAACTGATGAAGTTGAGGTAACATAGTTCAGATTAACGTTTTTGGGTGACCTAAAATTGCTATACTATTATTTAGAACTAAAGGAGAACGTCTAGCATTTGCAGACAGCCTGTAACTGTGCGATGCCTGGGGCTTTGTAAGGCCAATTCAGGGTCAATAGCATCTACTAAGTCAAATCTGTTAAAACACAGATTCAGTTCATTTTGCTCGCCCCACATTTCCATGGTGCATGACAGGCCACCCTGTGAGCTGAAGGCAATGAATCATTTCCCAGAATTCCTTTAGGTTGCTCAGTCGTTTGCTCTCAAGTTTCCTTGTGGTTTACGCCATACATGATCAAAGATGTTAACCCCTTCTGTACATGGCATTGCCACTTTATCTGCCTTGGTAAATTGTGTCTTTTTTGTGGGGCTTGCTAAGGGGTCATCATACACAGACATAAACGACCCCACTTATGATCTTCACTTGGTGTACAATTAAAAAGAGAGAAAAGAGTCCATTGTAGAGACTTGGAAATAGACTCTTTTATAGTAGCATTCAAACAAACACAAAACAACTGAGCAATATATAAACACTGTTTTCCACTCAAAATAAATTTAAAGGTCTAGTCACACATATATTTCTACCTGCAGCAGATTTACAGTAGTGTTTAGCTTTTCGGAAAAGCATATTTAGAATGTAATTTCTGTAGGGAAATTGAGACTAGACTGATTTAGACTGGTGGTAACCACCTAGAAGCCACTCGAAATAATAGCAATAACCACTTATCATGTTAACAATCACTCAGTAGGCCTTAGCAATTGTATGCAAGCATTCTAACGTCCATTCAGAACACTTTAAGTCCAAGGCAGTTTTGACGCAAATGCTCATAAGCGTATGCATATACCCAACAGCAGTCCAGCATCTGTGCTATTTCTTTCCAGAAGTTATGGAAGTTAAAAATAAATGTGTACTCATTAAAAGTATTTGTTTTGGTTTCATTTCTTCCTTCTTTTAAATGCATAACAACATGCTATAAGCCACTTAAAGTCCTACCTCCCTCCCATTCTCAGGATTTCTCATCCTGTCTGTGTTTTTCTGTGTATGTGTGTGTATTTGTGTTTATGTCTGTGTGAGTTTGGTGGCCCTAAAGCAGCTGTACACCTTGGATTACAGCCTGACCATTACTCAGCTGTGCCCTTGGATTAGGATTGGACATTACTCAGAACTGGGATTTACATGACAGTGACAGAAAGTCAGATTCCTTCCCCTGACAGATGGCCTCTTGACCAAAACGTGCAGTGTTTGGAATAAGCCCAGGAGCAATGGAGGTGTTTGACACTATAGAGCCAAATAGTCCAGCCCACTTTTGTCCCGCACCAAACTAAACAATCAGCACATGACCAGCTATTGGCCAGCTTAGTCCAGCTAAGGACCAGCATAAACCAGCAAAGGACCAGCTCAAACCAGCATCCCAGCTTCAAACCATACCTACCTGCCTGTTTTTAACAGGGAAAGCATAAAGCATTGATGACCAACTTCAAGCCTGTCATTAAGCGTTTATAAGTTATCAATAAAAAAAACAAAAAAAAAACAAAGAGAACAAATAATGAGATTTTAAGACTTTTTCTCGAAAATGACCGTTGGATGTGAGACAAGGATATTTTGATTATGAGAGACCTACTGAAGTTTTACATCCACAGGAGCTCAAAACAGCCAGCCGAGAGCTCCGGGCTGGTTTTAATTAAGAGGCTCTTGATTGTTAGATTTCGAGGTTGAAAGTCTGAGAGAAGTCTTGATGGGCAGCAGCAGATTTAGCATTTAAAAGTAAACAGAGAGTGAAAAGGACCAGCTGCTAGTTAGAATTAGCCTTGCGATCAGCCTGCAAGTACTTAGTGAGAAACACACACACAAACACACGCAGAGGGGAGGAAAATGTGTCCTGACCCCTCCTGACCTCAGATACAAAGCCTGTGAGGCCCTGAAGGCACAGAATTAATTGCTGCCCACAAACCCTTATACTTTACATGTCATGAAGAAACCTTATGCTGGTATAAGATCCTGAGTGAAGGGCGAGAAATGGATTCATTTCAACATTGTAAATAAATCTGACACCGAGCTTTCAAACGTGAATCATATAAACAGGTGAATTTATAAATCTCTTCAGCGATGTATAAAGAGAAACATTGTTCTCCGCCGTCATTCCTAATGTGTTTACCTTGAAACCTCAGGATTGGAGCGCTACATTCATTGAACACAGAAAATTACCCTGTTGTTGTGTACACATTTGGTATCACACACAGGAATCTAAGGAAAAACATTATCTCCGCTCTTCTTATTTCATTCTCATGAAATGGGAATGAAATCACACACTTGTGTGATTAGGAGACTGAAGGAGGAAAAAAAAGGAGGATCTTATCTCGGAAATATCTGTTTTGTTTTCTAGTCACTAAATCACACCGTGTTCCATTAGATAAGGAGGTAAAGGATTCGAGCCAGGCTAGAAACACTTTGCTAAGACCGAACAAGACTTTTTGCAGCGCAAATTATGTCGGAGTAGGGGAATTATTTAGCAAGCCGCAATCAATAGTGGTTAAGATGCTGAGAGGCTGTCTCTGAATGAGGGGACAGGTAGACATCAATAGCAGTGTAATGGTCTGCGCAGCATGGGATATACACAAATGTCATGGCAGTGGACTATGACGTCACGCGATCAATACGCCACCGCACAGAATCCAGAAGATACAATCTGTTTGACTGCTGGTGGCAATAAACTGAAGATTAACCTTTTCATCCAAACAGAGTCCTCAAGAACATTAAAGGGCATGTTCTGCTTTGTGCTAATTAACAGCGAAGTTGTCACATTTTTTGACATTCAGTGTAAAAAGCTCAAAACTAGGTTAAATGAACTTTCACAAGGTCATTCTGTTCTGGTCTTTCTGTAGGGTTCATTCTGTGGAATCATCTGAAGGTTTTTGATTTGAAAGCTGGTCCAAAGCTTGGAGTACGTAGCATAATTTATTTTTTATTAATTTTAAGGCCTTCATGAAACTTTCCTATGACAGAATGTATTTTGATAAGCCCAGTGATAAAAATAAATCTAAGATGTTGAACAAAAGTATATTAATTAAATATGGACAATTTTATCCAGCATTTATTTATCATGTTATAAGCTTAACAAATAACTAATAAATAAATGATAAATCCTATATTACTTGTATTTCACTCAATACCAACAAGTATCAATAATATGGGTAATTTCATCCAATATTTATGTATATTGTCACACATATCACATTGTGGCATTAACCAGTTGGGACTTGAGTTACCGAGTCAAATTGCTATGTGTAATGCGTTTCAAATCAATTACTTGGTTCCATGACCAGCAGAGTGATCTCCATGCAAGCAGTATTTTCAGTTTTGGAATAAAGTTAGTACTTATTAGATTAAGAAAAAAGAAAAAAAAGTTTGCATGCACTGAAAAGACAAAATATGCTAAAAAATAAATGATAATAAAGTAAAAAACTGCCAATCTGATAAA
The DNA here is from genome assembly GCA_032275025.1 of Enteromius treurensis. Taxonomy (NCBI): domain Eukaryota; kingdom Metazoa; phylum Chordata; class Actinopteri; order Cypriniformes; family Cyprinidae; genus Enteromius; species Enteromius treurensis. Next base: position 14,250,074 of record JAUCMU010000033.1, read on the forward strand.
GCCCAAAGGGAGACAAGTTCATAGAGGCAGCAACCAGTGCAGAAAAGTGATCGATTATTTAGGAATGTCCGGTTCTGGCTTTTGTGAACAGCAGAACAAGAGGCCTTTTCTCCCTCAGCAGTCATTCACCTTTGAGCTGCTCTCTCTCTCACTCGCTGAAAGGCTGTGACCTATAGAAGTCCACCTCTGGCCTTGCCCACTTCTCTCAGTCAGTGCCTCCTACACACACACACACACACACACACACAAGCCAAACTAAAGGAATAATTCACCTAAAAAGAAAGAGAGGAAGAAAATTCACCCACCCTTATAGATTTGGAATAGATTTGCATTTCTAGGTGAACTAAAGCTAAATGAAACCTTAAGAGCAACAGCCTCACTCTCACTATAAGCACTCAAATAGAAAACAGGTTAAAGAGGAGAAAGTGTGAGAAAGCAAAGGCTGTGATAGGTGTGATAGGGGTTGCTCTTCCTTTGCATGTTTTGTTGTGTGTGTTGACAGAGCGCAATTCCTAGGACAGCTAACAGAATGATGTCATCAGCTGTATTGACCCAACAAAATATGCTTATTGGTGAAGTCTTGTTTTTCTTCTGGGAAACACCATGGTCTAATAACTGCTCATTCACTCAAAGACACATCATCTTAAAAGAGCTACACACCACCAGGGCTAAGCTAAATGTGAAGTTTTAAGAATTCAATTAGATTGTGATTTAACTGAAAACGCCACACAACTGCAATTAATGTGTTTTAAAATAATACAAATTATATTATACATAGATTTTTGTTGCATTTAGTTCCAAAAGAGTGAGAGTAAGAGTTTGGGGTAATTGCATGCATTCATATTCAAACATTGTTTACATTCGGTTTGCTACCTTTCTTTAAGTTCTAGATACGAAATGCATTCTGAATTCAGTCATGTTGCATACACATCCTTAATTTACAGAGTTAAATCTGTGCAGACCCGAGCATATAATAAGTGTAGTGTTTTTCTTCTTGAGGCCACGATGAACAGATTTTACCTGCAGGCACAGAGAATGCAGTTAACATTGCCAAGGGCAGAAAACTTTGAGCTTCATAGAGGAAGCATAATAAAAAGAGAAACGCAGAAGTGTGTCATTATAGTAAATTTCAAGTTTGCGTAAGTTTTTAAATTAGTTCACTTAAAACTAGTGGATTGGCACTCAACTTTCTTTCAGCAGTACATAGTTTCAGTCTTATGCTGCTCGTTGTTTTTGGAATCTGGCTTGTTCTGAACACTAGCATCTGCACTACATTTGCAGTTACAGCAGTGGTCTTGTATTACTGCTCCAGAGTTCCCATTGGCCTTTGAGGTCTTAACACTTGATCTGCTTAGGCACTTAACTCTTACATAACAGATTCATACTGTATACAGCATACTGAAAAGATTAATGCACAATGCCATCTCTATAAGGAACATGAACCTATTACATTCAACAACTCAAAAAAAAAAAAAAAAAAAAGCAAAAAGTAAGAGATGGATGGGTAGATGGACGGACAGACAGACAGACACTCAGACCTGGACTTTTAAATCATAGTCCGTTACCGAGGACGGCCACATTTTTAATTGATATTAAAACCTTTGATGCATTTCAGTAGCCAATAAAGATATCCAATGTTAAACGACCCAATTTAAACTGTGATATCTAAACCAGGAAAAGCTGATGAAGAACATTCTAACCGCAGCTACTATTTCTCCATGTTTATGTCTATTGCGATTTATGCACGTATGTGTTACTCTGCAGCAGTGACGACCTGACCAGGATACAATAGTTTGAATATAAGCACAAGTGTACTGTAGAGATTTGGGATTTTTAAAGCAGAATTCATGAGGTACAGGCTCATTATAGTTTGCAAATTTTGAACGAAGAAAAAGTAACATATTGCTGCTTTAAGCCAGCGGGCACTATGTTGCGGTCCATGAATATACTGTACAGGTGCTGCATCTCACTCTCTCCTCGCATCCGCCTCCTGTCAATTACACAGTCTGAATGTCCACACGGGATTACAGGTATTCCATATACATCTCATTTTCCGCCCCTTTGCAACCCGAACCACTACTATCCAACCGTGCACTAAAACATACGTCAGAAAGGTTTTTAGAGCTTTACATATGAAAACCTTTTTTTTTAAGTAACTAGTACTCAGAGTACTTTTTGAGAAGACTAATTTGTACTTTTACTTAAGTACTGTTTTGACACCAGAACTTTTACTTGTAATTGAGTATTATTTCAGAAATGTAACAGTAGTTGTAATTTCTGACAAATTATAAGTACTCTTTCCACCACTGATAAATGTGGGCTCTCATTGTGTATTGAGTCTAAACAGATGATGCAAAGAGCCAGAAATGTCTACAGCTCTAAATAAACAGAAGAAGGTATTTGTGAGAAGGACAGCAGGTTTAAAGGGTGTGTGCAGTTCTGGGATGCTTGGGCTGCTTATTCCAGTCAGGAAAGGATGAGAGTGCCCAGCCCCTCACACACAAACACACACTCACACACATGCCAGCTGCTCCTTCACAACCCACAACAGCTGCTGCACGCCACCGCCCAGCAAGAGCCAGAGAGATAGAGGCTGATACTCATAGAAAACAGAGAAAGAAAGCAAACTAAACTGAGGAGGTGGTGCATTGTGTGTCTGGAGATTCCCTGAGAAGTGCATTCATGAGTTCATCTCAAGTTAAGATGCTTTGTGTGGTGCACATGGGACGGCAATAATTATAGGCCTGGGAAGAAGACGCCCCTCTACCTTCTGTCAGAGAACTCACTGTCATCAAAAACCTTCAGCAGTGGCAATCATTTGCAAATACTGAATCCAAGATGGCATAATCAAAAAAGTGATTAGAAAAACTGTATTTCAAAACTTCTGAAACCGTAAGATTTGTTTTATGTGAGCAACACAGACAAAAATATCTCTTCACTTAAAATCGTTTCTTTCAAAAAGTTAAACAAGAAAGTACAGTAGTGATGCTGATTTGGATCATCTTAAAGGGATAGTTCACCCTCAAATTAAAATTCTGTCATTAATTTTTGTAGGAACCTGTAGGATATACATTCATCTTTGGAACACAAATTAAGATATTTTGGATGAAATATGAGAGCTTTCTGACCCTGCATAGACACTGCAAGGCCCAAAAAGATAGTAAAGATATTGTTAAAGTAGTTCATGTGACGTCAGTGGTTTAATTGTAATGTTATTAAGCTATGAGAATAGAAAACAAAAATAACAACTATAAGTGGAGACAGTACAGCCAAAAATCTGTCAAAATGTATTGTTTTCTGTCTGTTTTAAGTATTTTCTGAATTACAGAGCAACTAAATGAGATACCTAAAATTCCCCCTGTAAAACTTTTGACTCTAATATGTCAAAAGAAAAAAGAAAATGTCAAAAATTAAATAGGAATTTTAAAACTGACTTCATCCAGATTTTTGTTGTAGAAATGTATGCAAATTAGCACATATTTCATTAAATAATGTATCAGTTGCATATTTAAACTTAATGTTAATTTTGGGGTGGAGTATCCCTTTTAATTATCTTTAACTGAACTATCAACCTAGATGTTTCTTTACCAAAATAAGCCACATTAAATTACTAAAATTTCATGTTGACTCTAAATTTGTCTCCCCTACAGGCCTAAAAAGGTCCAAAAAACTGAAGGCCATTGGTGAAGTACAGCAATCACAAGTTCAGAAGGGGAAAAAATAAGAATAATTAGTTAATTAGTGAAGAGAAGCCTGTGGGCTTTTTAAGAGCAATGCTGTAGACCTTCATTAACTGTCACGTTCTCAAGGACTTCAACACAAGCATTCCCACTCACAGGCACAACAAATTACTCACAACAGCCTCCCACTTAAGACTATGTAAAGACCTGCACACGCTAGGCCTGGTCTGTGGAGTGTTGAACATGCATCGCGGGACTTGTTTTTTTTTTTTGCGTTGCATTTAGCTTCAGGCCATTAGAGTTGAGTGTGAGTGGTGAAAGAACGATGCGACTCGATCCCTCAATGCTGCACTGCAGCTTTATTGAGTCCTGCGAAGGACACGCATGCCCACACATATACATATCCCTATAGAGCGTAAGTTCGAATAGAGCGAAGAGCAGGAGAGTGGTAAACAAGACTCCCAAACCACTGACCGCAGTGCTAATACACCATTAGCTCACTTCGTAATGCACACTTACCATCAGGCTATATAATTCATTCTTTATTTATGTTGTAAATAAAGCATGCATTGATTTTATTTGTCCTCCCCCGCCACTCAGCAACAACAATATATGCAGCGACAGGATATCTATTTCTGTTTTCTTTGTCACATTATACTTCAATTTAGCTTAAACTGCATATTTTGTCCTGAATTTCGCCTATTCTACAAGTCTGTATAGCCTATTCAGCCTATCCTTATGTTGGGTCTACTGTCTCGGAGATCAGACGGCCTCAGTCTGCAGAGAAGTATAGGCTTCTCAGATGCAAAAGTGCTTACATCATCAGTTATGATGCGGCCTGTCTGTAGAGGGCAGTGTTAATACAGACAGAAAGACAGAGAAGTGAAGATAAACTCACCGGCTGCTCCCATGCTATTTGGATTTCTGGCATTCTTGGCAGCCGTGCGCAGAGGTCACTCCTGAAAAATTCAGTCACCGCAAAAACCCTAACGATATTTTTTTCCCTCCACCCAAAGGGGTTTAATTCATCACCAAGCCACGTCTGTTTATAGGGCTGAATGATACTGCTGCTGAAAATTATGCATGGTCTCTGGAGGATTAGGTCAAAGTTTTGCCAATATTTTTTACTGCTTGCTGTCTCACAGACATTGATAAAGAATAAAATAGCAAATATAAATAGTGTGCATCTGTATGTTCACAACTGTACACTATATGGAAGTTGGAGTATCATTCTAAAACCCTAAGATCTCTTTATTATTTGTACTGTAGAGTTTGAACAGAGCAAATGTAAGGAAAATAAAAAGTCTCTTTAGAGTTTCAGAATAGATCTCAATGTCTTGAAATCAAGAGATTTAATTACGAATGCATATACTTCTCAACCCCCAAAAATTCAAAAGTGTGTTTTTTTTCTTTATATTTTAGAAAGCCTTCTATATCTTCTGTGTATATATATATATATATACATATATATATATATATATATAAAGAAGGACAGATGGGATGCTCATTCTACTTTAGAATCACACAACCCTTCAGAAATCATGATAATATGCTGATTTACTATTCAATAATTGTTCTTGTAATTTTTAATGTTGGAAACCATAAAACAGTAGAATTATTTATTTATTTTTTGTTAACAATGCAAAAGTCTTTACAATCACTTTTTATCAGTTTTAAGCTGTTTAATGCATCCTTGCCAATCTTTTTATAAATAAATAAATAAAAACTATCAAATAAAGCGACACGAAGGGAATAACGGCAGTTAGCTGATAAAACTACATGTGGGCTTAGTTCTTTTCATTAAAGATGTACAGAATATGTTAGTCTGAAGATTGAGCTCAATATTATGATGATGATATAACATTAGTTCGAATGCATCACACATTGCAACATCATGCTTAACATCTTGCTGGAGGCCAAATATAAACGTAAAATTACTTTTTCAGCCACACTGAACTGAAGTGTAAGGCTTTATTTCTTCATTCCTCTTATTTATTTGTTTTTTTATATATTTGGTGCCCCAAGCCAGATAACTCTGTGCCAAAGCTGAATGAATGAATGAAATAAAAATATGCCAGGGATCACTATGATAATTGTTCTTTGGAAGATGCATACAAGACAATCTGAACATCAGCTTTTGTATTTCATAGTCGGGAATATATATAAAAAATAAAAAAGAGAGAGAGAGTTATCAGATGATCTGCAGAAGATGACAATCATGCTTGTATGTTTCTTATTTAAATAAATATAAATCAAATGATCAAATATACCAGAATTTGTTGCATTAAAAATCAAGTTGGCATTAAAATCTGAGAGGGCATATGTGAATTCATATGTCACTATTGGGTGGGTGCGTGCTTAATAAAACAACTTGGAACTTCGTCAGAGTAGAGGGAATGTCCCCCCTCACACCCTGTTTGGACACGCTTCTCTCAGCTGTTGTTCCCTAAGCAGAGCTATGGGAGACTGAGCTTGTTTGCTATTTCTTTATTTATTTGAATTGGCCACAGCTGAGAACGTGAAGTAGAGAAACGCAACTGCTGTCGATGATATCCCACGTAGACTTTGGAGCGTATGTTAGCTAGCAGAAAAAGCAAAACTGTATATGTGTGTGGAGGAGAGATAGGGATGACAAGAGAGAGATGCACAGGAGAAAAAAAGCAAGTGTGCAAAGGAAGATAGGGCTAACCTCTTTAATCAGCCGTTTCCGACCACAGGAAGCACCTGCAATCCATCTCCTATGGTTGGGCTGGGACCGCTACAGGCTTCAGAGAGACAGCCTCGTTTCTAAGAAAACCTTTAATTAATTGATTCATTGACTGATTGTAGCAGGCTGCATTTGTCATTGGATGTAATGTCTGAGTAATGCTAGTGGCAATGTCAAAGTTGGATACAACTTTGACATTGGCACTCGCCGAGCTCTCTATGCCTGTGGAGAGCAGGTTAAAGGCAAGTAAAAGTGGCAAGACTAAGACAAGGAAATGTAGAAAAGTTGAAGTGGGAAGAACACGTGTTTATGGTACTGCTTACAATTATTGCATTGAGAAGAAACAATGAAGTGCATGATATGTATTATTTTGAAACTTTTGAAACCACTGACTCCCAAATATGACATTCAACCTGCAAAGGACACCCTTTCCAAAAATATAAATTCAGATTTTTATGTATACAGTAGGCATATATGTATAAGTATGTACACATGCATTATATATATATATATATATATATATATAGTATATATTGTATTTGTATGTTTATTTCTTAAGAAGGCATTTAATTGATTAAAAGACTACAGTAAAGGCCTGCAATGTAAAAATAAATAAATAAAAAAATTATATATAATTTTCAGTTGTTTTACATTCTAGTCATCAAAGACTCCTGAGAAATAAAATAATATAATAATATTTAGGTGAATGTAGAATATGCCAGTTTTTGTCCCCTTTCATTAAAAATGACACTGACCTCCAGGCACACACTTTCGGCCCCCTGGGGGTCCCTGTACTCCAGTGTGAAAGCCCCTGCTCTAGGCAATATAAGGCCTTGCTGTATATGTAAGGTGGTCTAATCCAGTCTTGTCTGAAACTATAAAAGTAGAGCCAGCAGGTCTACCTAAAACCTCATAAAATACACAGAGGATTAACAAACGCAACATCCATCAAAGATAAGCTCGAGACGGTGATGTGCGCTGCAACAGTTACTACAACCTTCTACCCCTTAGATGCAGTCTTCTATTTACCCACCATCTAAAAGATAGGGGAAACATCTCCTCAAAATCCTCTTTGACATGAGTATTTACATATCTCCACTCTTAGACAAAAACACAGGCCTCCTATTTGCCAGGAGATGAAAGGAACACCAGACACAGAGTGATTCCTCACACAGGAACCTCTGACAACCATCAGTATCCATAATCCCAAACCTAAGGACCAGACATTGATCAAGCATTACTCATGACTTGTGGGGTGAAAAGGCATATGAGGGCAAGTCTAGAAGTAGAGGGCCTGTGATTTAATTTGAGGGCAAATCTAACTCGACATTGTCGGCCCCATCAACCTTTGCCTGGTCTCTTACTCATAATTGTTGAAGCTAATACTCTTTGAAGCCTCACCAACACAAGCACAGGAGATCAACAACACGAAACTAACCATATAGACTCCTGTGGAGTTTGGAGTCGTAGGATCACATCGGTTGGCCCTCGGTGCACCACAGCGTGTGTTTTTATCGTTGAGGCCATTAAAATCCCATCATCCACCATAATAACATGTCTGTTTTCTTAGACATGGGTGACCCATCTATCTTCTAAATTTACCATGGACGCTGAATTTAGGAACGTTTAGACAAGTTGCAACCGGTTCTCTCTTAGGTTCATGAGGAAAAAGTTCAATCCAAAACCAGGTTTAAAGACCAAGATGAATATTTTTAATGGCTCTGAGAAGAAGTCTGTAATCTAAAGAAGGAAATACGTTTTTTAACTATAAAAAGCTGTTCGTTTCATCAATAATGGCTGGATTACCAATTAGTTGCTTTATAACCGGTTCTATTGCAAGGGTTAATGAATGCCCAGTGGAGGAGGAATGTGAAAACCTTCCCCAGCTGCAGACCTAGAGGTCATAGGTCATGCAACATGTGACTGAATCCTCTGTGGGTGTTCTGATAGGTAAAGGGATGCGATTTAGTTTCACAGTTGTACTGAGTAATGTGCTATAACAGCAGAATACTGAATCATACGAGATGAAAACTCTCTAGTTCATAGAAATGTTTAAATGTGACAACTGTAACTATAATCAAAGGCTGCTGATGTTGACTACAACACTTAATATATTAAAAGCTTAAGCTATGAATTAGAACAAATAGACCTTATGGTAAAATAGCAGCTAGCCGCTAACGCTAAGCATGGTGAATGCATAACCATTTAGTTTAGCACCCGAGTAAAGCTAAGTTCAGCCTATCTACACCATTTAAAAGCATCATTACCCACCCTCAAATAACCTCTGGCACAGTCTGAAACCTGAGGCATGGTTTCGGCTGAGAAGAAAGCTGAGGTAGTTTTCCTTTAAAAGAAATGTGCCTTTAAACACAGCTGCTGTTAACAGTAAGGATAACAAAATTATGACAATGCTGTTTGTTGTAACATGACATTGAGTAAATGAGCAAGCTAAACACCACCAGCAACACCCTGGGCTTGTATTTATGAATTAGCATGTAGCTAAGCAACATGTAGCTACCTTCAGATGTCCTATTATTTCCACCCAAAGAAGCCCATGAGCTCTAGTTAAAGTCCCTCAGCAAACAGACTCTCTCTTTCCCTTCAGTCCTCTGGAGGGTTAATAGGTAATCCTTCACTAAATGAGATTCAGAGGGTGTATGGCCTTATTCTCTCTCTCCAGAGGGAAAGACCATAGAGGCCTCCTGTAAAGAGGAGTTGAGTTTGGGGGAAGGGTCCTTCCATCCCTGTCACCTCCAAAAAAAAATATTTGGCGAAGAGAAAAACCCAGGCAATTTAGTACCCGCCTCTGTTTATTCCAGAGGTTCTGAGGTTTTAACCTGTCCTGATCAAAAACAGAAACATCTTCTCTTACTGAACCCCTCACCCCCTTTTCTCTCCGCCTCTGCTCTTGTGTTTCAGAGAGAGCTGGGTCTATTTTAAAGGGTCCCATGCTGTTTTATAAGAACTGTTTTGCTGGTTACAGGGGTCAGTGAAGGCAGTGATTTTATCCTCAAGTGAGTTCACACCTTCACAAATGTAAAAAATCTAAATCCCATCCTCTCTCATCAGGGGTTCAGCAGTTTTCTGTGCCCCTCTGTTTTTGGATGAGATCATTTAAATCAGAAGTTGTCAAATGGTGGGTCGTGACCCAAAAAATGGATTACAGCAGTATTTAGAAAGAAAGAAAACACAAACACACACACATAAACATATATGCAACAGAAAAAACAAAGCATACAACTAAATTTAATTACTATTTATTTTTAAATATAACAATGAACACTTCATATAACACAGTTTAATTAACTTCTAAATTGTAAAATTTCTATTTGTTGTTAAAAAATATTTTACATGTTGGGTGCCATAATTTGTTTCATATCAGATTTTTTAAATATACAATTACTAAAAAATCATATAAAATATGAGTAGTCAAATGTTTTGCAAAATGCTCTTTTCTAGACATCATATAATTTTTCTGAACGAGCTGTGGACACTGATGACTTGCCTGAGGAAAATGAAATGCTACATGATATTTTGTTTACAAGCTGTTTTATTGACATCTCCGAAGTTGAAACACTGATTGAGTGATTACATAGGCTATATATAGCCAGCCAATGTGACAATAAGACTGTTGATTAGAAAAGTAACAGCATGGGGCTTTGCAGAATTTACCACATCAATTCATTAATATAAACTATTTATTTTTATTTAACAAACCAACGTTAACCAAAAATGACTAATGGAAAAACTGTGTGGTTTACCTTTCTCTCTGTCTACCTTGACAGATTAGGAATTCTGTTCTTTTATACAGCGTAAATAATGCTGTAATGAAACAGTTATTGTAATCTGATAACACTGGCTTTCATTGTAAATCCCTTTGGCATGGCGAGCATTTACCGGTGAAGCAGCACACAAAGCCCATAATCTCCAGCTCATTATACCTGATTCTCCCCACACACATTAATGTGATGACAGTTAGGACTCTAATTATACAGGTATGAAAACGAGAGAGATTGAGTTCGTGTCTGTGTATTTGTGCAAGTGTGTGTCTGTGAAAACAACACCAGCTTAGTTTGTTATGACCATAAACTAACATGCAGACTGAGGAAAGGTCAACCCATTTAGCTAAAAAAGCTCCAGTTGAAGCGGCATGAGGGACATTTTTCAGAACAACAACAAAAAAATATATATATTTTAACAACTTATTATGACAGCACGAATGCTTAAACAAATAGCTCACCCAATGTTGTTTCCAAATAGACATTATTTTTGTAATATTTTCCTTATTCAGTGACAGTCCTTAACTAGACGACAATTAAACTTTGTTTTATATCAAATGGGTGGCCATCAAATACTCAAAGTTACTGGCAGTTATTTAGACCACATACAAATAATGGTGTAACTTAAGCAATGGGGTTCAATTAGAGCAATTAGAGATCATTTTGATAAGATTTGCGTTCAAATTGCCATTGAGTTGTTTGTCAGCTGAAGACAGATGGATAAAGATATAATGAGAATTAAGTGATACTGTTTGCGTTCTCTTCTCGACTGCTTTAATAGCCATCTCAATCATTTCAGTCATAATATCCTGATGAAAAATAAATTGCAATTATCTCAAAGTACTTTAGGCAAAACATTTAACAAACATTTAAACTGTTAGTTCACCCAAAAATAAAAATGAGTACATACAATTGTCACGATCGCCAGCTAGAGTGCCCATGAGCTCCATTAGAAGGCGCTCCACCCTGGACTCAGCCATTGGTTTCTGGACTCGATATCCCATGTGTCCCTTCCCCCTCATGTCACCATGTCTTGTGCTACCTTCTGTTCCCCTCTGTCTAGCTTAAAAGAAGCGCTCACCCTCTCTCTTACGCTGATTATTGTTTAGTAAGAAGAACGTGTTTTGAAGCTTAGGCTATTGTTTTGCAGAATAACATTGTATATATGACATGAGGATAAGTTAGGAAAAAAAATATTTTTTTCTTCTCAAACCTCTGTTTTGTAAAAAACTCCTGGCCAAATGCCCCCAGAGAGCATTACTTCCCACTTTGATAATTATTGTAATTACCTGACCATCACATCCTTTCTTTTCCCCCTCAGATGTAATATATCAAAAAAATGTGGACATTATCCAAATCCATGAACATCATATCATATCACATCATATCACATCATATCATATCATATCATATCTGTCTACTCAGCTAGTTGATCCATAAAAAATGTATACCGTTGATAAACAATATAAAAACAGACGTAGGGCTTAATGCATAGCATTTAAAAAAAAACTGCCAACGTTACAGCAGCAGGGAATATGAATGTTTTTGACCTAGAGACACTGATGTTGGTGTGTCTGCATTCATCTCAGTGGGCTAAAATATACCACACTTTACAGCAGTGTAACAAACTGACAATTTGTACCTAAATATAATTTCTGTTAAAGTAATTAATCCTAAAATTCCACATTAGTAACTTACACGCCAGTTGTTCTTACTTGTAAATTAAGTTCACTGGAGAACGTTCAACGGATCGTTTGAATCAGTGAGTTGAACAGCTGCAATTGGATCATTCCAATTCAAGAATGAATTGTTTGGTGCGATTTGTGAACCGATTGAACAGGTTAATTAAAAAGAATCAGTTTGTTAATTAATCGCTCATCTGCGTCTCGCTCGAAGCATGTGATATATAAGTAACTACATGTTTTATGAAAGTAAGAAGTACGATCCTTTGCTTAGGAAGGTAGTGAAGTAAAAGTTACTAAAAATAAAACTACTCCGATAAAGTACAGATAGTTGAAAAATGTATTTAAGTACAGTAAAGAAATAAAACTACTCACTGTCCACCACTGGTTATATAAAAAATTTACCAAGCATCAGAATGGGAGTAGGTGGGAGTTTTTGTTCAACAGTCCAAAAATAGTCAAATAAAGAGCATGCATCCATAATAAAGCATGCCATAATAAAACGTCCTCCTGTAGTGAACTGATGTGTTTTGTAAGAAAAACATGCATATTAAAAATGTTATAAATGCTTTTTTTGCTCACTTTTGCTGACTGTAACTGGATTGTTCTGAATATACACATCTAAGATGCTTTGAGGGCGAGTAAAACATGGGCTAATTTTTTTTTTTTTTTTGGGTGAACTAACCATTTAAGAATATTGTAAATTCACCAGCATCTTCAGAAGGCTGCAATGAAATCATTTACAATATGTATGATCATTTCCATGGCTTATTTAAAGGCAAGTCTATTTTATAGTTTCCAAAGAGCTTGCCAAACAGATCACATTAAATATATAACAAAATAAAAGTTTTATGGGTAAAAAACCCATTTATGGTATGTAGAAATAAAATGACTGCATAAAACATTTTTGTTTTCTTCCCAAACACAACATACTGTAGTTCACCTATGATAAGACATATATCAATGTAAAATATATATATATATATATATATATATATAAGAAAATAAAGACAACACTTAAACAACACAATGTAACTCCAAGTCAATCACTCTTCTGTGAAATCAAACGGCCCACTTATGGCGCTTTTCCACTGCATAGTACGGCACGGTACGGTTCAGTACAGCTCACTCTTGGGGGGTTTTCCACTGTGAACAGTACCTGGTCCTTTTTTTAGTACCACCTCAGCCGAGGTTCCAAGCGAGCCGAACCGTTACCAAAACGTGACGTGTAA
>JAUCMU010000033.1:14281942-14293152 GCA_032275025.1 Enteromius treurensis
CCCCCCCCCCCCCCCCCCCCCCCCACCCGGAAAGTTTTTAACCGTTATCAATTGTATAAGAGAATAGGGAACTTGTTCATATTCATTCCTGAGGGGCAAGTTCTGTACCACTTACAGGGAGCAAGATTTCTGCATTTAAAAAGAACCAAAGACAATAAAAGCTCTTTGAATTATAAAAAAAAATACAAATAAAACATCTATAAAGAGGTCTGTGCTGAACGGGCTCCTCTTGTGTCTCTGCAGAGAGAGGGAGAGAGAGAGAGAGAGGAAAGAAAAAAGAAGGGAAGAGAGAAAAAAATGGGGAAAATTACATACCTAAATCCATGTATCTGGGCAGCCATCCAAACATACTTTTCCAAGTAGACAGAAAAAACATACAAGGGAGCAGTGAGCAGTAAAACTCTAATATTGCTCTCAGTATGATCACAGAAGGTAAATTACCTTCGGATTTAGGATACATTCAAAGTTTTTCTCTCGCACTATAGTAACAGATCGGGTAAAATATAACTTACTTAAAATAAATAAACTAGGTAGCTTTTTCTAGCTCTAAACAGTGAAGTAAACCATCGAATTTGTGTTACTACATAACTCTGAGTAAGCTTCAAACATGACGTTAATCTCTGGATCCAGCTTAGTATGTTCCAATGCAGTGGAATATATTTAGATTAATGATGAAACAGCCGTGATTACGTGGTATGATTAAAACAGAGTACTGCGCCATTGTGTAATGCCGTTTAAAATAGCCTTGGCCCAAAAGTGCACCAATATAAGTGATATTTTGAACTTAGGGAGTGTATGCTATCAATGGAAGAAGCAACTGACCCACCATAGGCGTGCTGTATTATCTCTGAGCCTGGCGGTGCAAATCCAGCTTAGCTCATGTTTACATTTTGAAAATGTTCCCTGATGTGGTGAGGTGCTGGGCCAAAGCGAGGGTCTCTAGGGACACGCCACAAATCTCAGCAGAGCAGCAGGGGTCAGGGCTCTTTCTAAAGGCCTGTGGAAGAGCCAGCACGTGCAAACCCATTAACACACAGAATTTATTCAATGCTAAAGGACAAAAAGATATAAGATAGAGCTTGGTGCAAGTGATGGTTAGCGAGTTAAAGTATAAAAAAGTACCTACTGTATGTGTTTAATTAATATGCCGCAATTAACTATACACTATGCTTTATACACTGTATATAACATATACTTTGTACTATATTACATAGAGCTAGCAAGCGATATGATAAATCACAATTAAAGTTTTTGTTTACATTACATTATATATAATATGTGTGTGTGTGTGTGTGTGTGTGTGTGTGTGTGTGTGTGTGTGTGTGTACACACAAAGTCACATTCATACAGTACATATTTTGAAAGTATTTACTTTTTGTGTATGTGTATGTGTGTGTGTATATATATACACACATTATATTACATTACTGAATACAAATTGCGTAATGTAAATTGTAGCTAGTAACATTTTAGTATATTCTGAAGTATAATTTGATGTTATATTAAAATTACTTTTGACCTAATTTGTTTACCACATTGGTTAATAAGAGAATGGAAATGTATTCCATTCTTTGATTTCAACAATATGAAGTGCATTACACATAACATCAGCCCAGGGTAAACTTTTTTTTTTTAGAGGTAACTTTTTATTACTGAATAAAAATGATAATAATAACAATAATAAAGACAATTTATTCTACTTACAAGTATTACATTTTTGTAATCCATACATTTATTTTTGTCAATGTATTGAATAGATGCAACATTATTATATTACACTATACATATAAATTATATATTTTATATGTGCTTTATTTAAATTACAATTTTAAAAGTCACAAGTTGTTTATATAAATTATAACATAAGTAAAATAAAAATAAAATGTAAGTAGTGTTGTATAAAAGACTCATCTACTGCACTATGTTCTGGCACTTTGCACAACAAAGGAGGTAAATCTTGTGACGCTCAGTAGTCTGGTGACTGACATGCAATGCGAAGAATGGACAGCAAGTGACAGGAACATAACAGGTCATCCTTTCCTTTGCACGAGAAGAATGTATCCACAATCACCGAAATGCATTTTCTATTACCCGTTCAATAGCAAATCTTTTTTTCTTTTTGTACTTTAAGATTCAAGGAGGAGGGACATATCTGATAGCAATGAACATCATTGAGCATTTCTCTTGCCAAGCATAGAGGCACAACTGACAAAGCAGAGGATATTAAGAACGCAGCACTCACGCGGTGACTCCACACTAGAGAAAAAACAGCTTTGTTGTCATGGTCCAATTTATTATTATTGTCTGAGGTAGCTGAAGCAGAATGACATAGATGTGCAGCCCAAAGCGGAGGAAGATTTGCTAAGATTTTGAGCAACACATCCAATCTAAAAACGTTCTTTAACCATCAGCTTCCTTTCCAGGAGCTTTTATGTAGATGTCACATGTGGCATTTCGCCATGACATCCAGATTTTATGAATGATTTAAGAGCTTAAAGCATTGGAAATTACTTTCTTTTGTCACCAGTTTCCAACTGCTGGACTTGATAGATGTTATCCTACTCAGTGTCTCCCAAGCATTTCAAATTTCCATTTATTTAAAGAGGAAATGGAGGGAAATTTTAACGGGTCACTAATTTCATTTCACTGCGTTTCGGTGGCATTAGGTCGGACCAGATATTTCAGAGGAGCACAAAATCAATGTGCACATTCTGTGGGGAATCGCTCCCTGAATCCATTAGTAACTTTGACCAAGAGGTCAGGTAAAGTAATAGCCAGATAAATGTTTTATTACTGATGCCCTGACTGACTTAATGGCCAAACTAAATACATACAGTACATCCATGCATGTCAAACACTTATGATTACATCCAGATGATGTAATGCATTCATCTTTGCTCTCCGTAGCTCTTTATTACCTCAGCTGCTTCTTGCTCATTTAAGATCATTGTTATGAGATTTTAGAGATAAAAGTAGAATTGCAAGGTATAAACACAATTCTGAGTGAAAAAGTAAGAATTTCTCAGAGAAAAAGAAAGTCTAAAATGGAAGATATGAGCTCACAATTGTGAGGAAAAAAAGTAAAAAATGTGAGACAAATATGCATGTAAAAAAAAAAGTAATAATAATAAATAATAACAATAAATCCTGAGTTTACATCTTGCAATTCATACTTTCTTCCCCAAAATTGTCAGAGAGAAAAAAAAAACTATTCTATTCTGTTCCATGGCAGAAATACACAAACAGAAATATAGAAAGAAAGAAAAAAGCCTTGTATCCAAAATTAAAAGGTTGCAATTATAATATATAAAGAGGGTGATTTGCATATTCAACTTTTAGTGCATTCCATCCAAGATTTAGTAAATGCATCTTTAAAAGATGCATTTATGCATTTGCATGCTTCCAAAACTAATAGACCATTAATGCTGCAGTAATCATCTTCTTAAATGCATATTGATTTGAAAAGTGTAAAGACAGATTATATTTAAGAGTGACTGTCTATTCTTGCTTATCAACCATTTTTCTAAGCTGCATGATTGGTCACTACTACAAAAAAAAGAGGACAGTGCGAGTCGGAGGGCTTCATGGGAGGAGGTGGGCTCTCCGGCAGTGATTAGTGGCAGCTGTAGAGCATTCATGCTGCGTCTCTCCTCTTCACTCCAACAGACCACAAAATCCCACCAATCACAGGACCCCGCTTTCAAACAGCGCAAAATTTGATTTCTTAAAGGGGCCACTGCTTCGAACGGGAGAAGGGAAGCATTGTTTTGATTTAAACTGGTAGGTTTTCACTGGTTCCTGGCAGGAAAGATCTTTTTTTTTTTTTCAAAGTAAAATCACATTATGTAAAGCTTTTTGACCTATTTTTATGGGTAGCCCACTTACACACAATACAAACAATAACATCACCATTTCAACAAATTGAGAGGAGATTTTATGGTGGTAAGTATTTGTTTATTAAAAGATGAGTCAAAGAGAGGTTCACATTTGGAATGTGAGGCTAGACTGCCTTGTACTTCACCATTTTTCCCTGGCAAAGAGTCCATCATATTCCAAACCTTGTATCAAAACAGACTTCATGTAAGACCCACATAAAAATAAACAAAATATGTTTAAGTGCAAGAAACAAAAATACAGGTTTATGGTTGTCGTTGTTGTTTTTAATAGAAAAGACGGCAGTCTTAAGTTGAAAATAAAACGTTTCATCATATGAAACAAGGATATGGAATGTACCTTATTTTTTTTTTTTGCTTTCTTGGTATTTCTTCAGCCAGACCACCGACATTCATTATTTGCCCATTATGGCACATTTTCAAAAATGAGTTTCAAATTGGTTGCAGGACATGAATTGTCCAATTTTTGTGGGTCAGTTTAAAGAGAAATGGTGGGGTTTTTTCTCCACAGAAAAGCACACTGCGTGACCATATTCAGTTACGATCAGTTCCAGCTGATTTCTTTATTCATCAATGACTTCAGCATCATGACAAATAATGATGTTGACAGAGCAAAAGTCTGCCTGTTCATCATTTTGCTACAAAAATGCAAAAAGAAAAAAAAAAAATGTAGATGGTCTGCATTTACAAGTAAATATATTGCACAAAAAAATGAAGGGGAAACAGTATGTGCCATTAGAAAGAAAAAAATCCAGTCTCACACCTGCGATTTGGGACCCATCCACATATCACGAGTATGATATACATAAACTCCTAACTTTACTATTTTACAGTACATATACAATCTTGAAACTAATACCAGCACTGAGGTATGCATCTCCCCCCTCCCCAATGCCATATGTTCTACAAATACTCAACAAATTTGATCTACAGCTGTACAAAACCTAGCTTAAAATCACAAGGCATTTTTGATGCAAGTTTTAATTTAAACTTAATCCTTAAACCAGGACTCCCTTGCATGCTTAAAACAAATGATAAAGGGAAGAAGTGCCTGAAACTCACTGAGTGCCCAGTAAGAACATTCCCTTTTTAACTGTACAAAAATATGCCTGAAAATAGTTTGCTTTCTTTTAAAAAGATGAGGTCTGTTATGTATCAAAATGCTTCCTCTAACACCTGCAACTCTAAGGAGGTTTAGGCTGCTTAAGTTTCAAACCAGTAGGTAAACAGAATCAGTTCCAAAAAGAAAAGAAAAGAGAGAGAGAAAAAAAAGTTCCGGCATTTAGAAATGACTTAACAACGTTTGAAAGAAACGTCCTGAACGGTAATAGTTCACAGATTTGCTTTGAGTCAGTCCACAGTCTACATTTTCAGCTCCCTGCAGTTAGAAAGAGGGTATAAGATGCATAGAAGTTCTCAGATTTTCCCTTTGTGGTCCGCTTTAGTTGAACAGTAATTGTAGACCTACAGAAAAATCCATAAAACCCTGTCATGCTGCCAGAAAAAAAAGGTCTGCAGACTTTTATTTTTTGCTACAGTACCAGCTTCATGAGCATCTAATTCCCCAAACCTCTCCCCTCCTATGGCAAACCATTTTAGCATTAATTACTTCAAACTAACAAGTATCTGTTTTTGCTACCATGACTTCTTTTTTCAATCACTAGCAAATAATACAATAGTGACTAATATTATGTTCAATTTCACTGCTATTTCAATAAATACTGGTACTTATTCCTTGCATACTACTTTTATTTTCTAAAATATTCCAATAGTTGCTGTAATTAACATTTATATTTTGTTATTATTCCAGGTTTTTTTTTTCCATATTAACTGAAAAGTTGATACTTGCAGCATTTTGAACTGCACTACTAAGAAGCTATTCTGACTAGTCTGGCAAGTAAACTAGTGTAACAAATAGTTTACTGGAAAAATGAGTAGTAGCACTTTAGTACTATAAACTAAATAGTATAGTCACCTTTGCTCCATATTGAAAAAAAATGAGAGCGATACTAGACACAAGCACAGACACTACATAGTTTGAAGAAATACATGTTAAAATGGCTTGCCATACTTGCCTCCTTCGCAAAGCCCCTATATGTGGACCCCCAGAAGAAGGCAGAGGAAAGAAATACGTACAGAACAGAGCATTATACCTCTCCCGTATGTTATTACTTGTCTTATTTAGTATGTAAAAACCAGGTCAGAAAAGTTCGCTTCGAGCCAGTCCCCAGCTATCATTTCGCTGAGCTCAGGCGTGCAATAGTCTGGAAATTCAAAGTGGGAGCCCAGGCTGCCCTCGCTAAAAGACTCCAACTCCTTATCCACCAGAGAGAGGGAGAGATTCCCTGGGTTTTGGTTGCCCAGCTCCGAGCTTTGCGCGGAGGAGGCGAAGTTCAAACTGAAGTCAAAAAGCAAGTCGTCCGCGTCTTCGCTCGAGCTGGAAGAAGTGGAAACTGACCTAGAAGATGCTGGTGAGACGGATGCGGGATACATTGTGCTCTGCTTGGTGATGTTTTTGAAATTGTAGAAGAGTCTGTTGTTCCGGACCTCCTCGTACATGCTGGCGCCCTCGGACTCTGTGGACGAGCTCAAAGTTGGGCTGGCGGGAACTTTTGCTACATTGTAGGCTCGGATCGGATCCTCTTCCTCCTCCTTCACCCGGACTCGAGAGGAGTCCTCCTCGGAGTCGTCGTCGTCGTCTTCATCCGTGAATTCACTTTTAATGACAGTCTTTGAAACTTTAATGCTCTTAAATGCGTACTCATCTCCGTAGCCGTGAGACGACTTGCTTCCCGTCTTGTTCGTTTTCAGTTTGGGACATTTCTTGGAGTTCT
Organism: Enteromius treurensis; assembly: GCA_032275025.1. NCBI lineage: Eukaryota > Metazoa > Chordata > Actinopteri > Cypriniformes > Cyprinidae > Enteromius > Enteromius treurensis. Next base: position 14,288,670 of record JAUCMU010000033.1, read on the forward strand.
TGGACATTTTGTTGCAGGACTTCTCTGGAGATGGGGCTGAAGATTTGGAGGAACTGTCCAGCTTTGGTTTCTTCTTGGGTCTGTATTTGTAGTCAGGGTAATCAGCCATGTGTTTCAACCGGAGTCTTTCGGCTTCCCTGATGAAAGGTATCTTTTCGCTGTCCTTCAGCATTTTCCAGCGCTTCCCCAGGCGTTTGGAGATCTCGGCGTTGTGCATGTCTGGAGACTGTTCCATGATCTTTCTCCGCTCGATTTTAGACCACACCATAAACGCGTTCATCGGTCGCTTTATGTGTCCGGTCGCTGTCTTGCACCAGTCTGGGTTTATTGAAACCATGAATTCGCTTTCGTCGGAGTCGGTGGCTTCTCTGGACATGCTGTCCGTTTCGCTGTTGTCCGTTTGCTGCACCATGGTGCTTTTTCCGTTGTGTTGTCAGTCCAAAATATCACTCGCGTGCGTCTGCTCTCTGCGCCTCAGAGGTTCACCCACTCTTTTCCAGAGTTACAAGCCGCCTTCTTAACTACTTCTTGGCTTTTTCATGTACATGACATCATGGGTAGCGCTCCAATCACATCCTCTGCACTCCGCCCTACAGACTCCATGTAGAGCGCTTTAACCCTTAACGCGCTCCCGTCTGGACCCACGCTGCGCGAGGCGCGCGTATCACTAGATAAACCGAACGAGAATGCGAGTGTCAACACGTAAACAAGCGAAACCAAACAAACCGTTCGCACCAAATGTTTCAGAATCCTTTACGACGGGTTACCATAGGCGCGAGTCGTATGTTGTGAAAACATTTGTGTGGGGAAGCTGTTTTCTCTCGCTCTCCACACTCCCTCTTTATAAAATACTGAAGGTGGCGCTTGGACACTGTTCCTGTGTTCATATATGGGTGATTCTTCAATTAAGGGAAATGCTCAGTCTTCTGGGATGGATTTATAGGAAGAAAAGCTTTTTAATAAAACAGTCATTCTAGGATTGATTGTAACAACTGTTTTGTGTATTTAATTAGCTGAAGAAGTGTTGAAATGTTAAATTGTCATATACCCAGACGTTACTGTAACCTCCCATATTTAATAAACATAAGAAATGTGTTAAAATCAGAAAAGCAAAAAAAAGTATTTGTTATACTGATGTCATTTCCATGACAGTTTTATGGTGTAAGGAGGAAATAAGATACTAGTCACACATTGCACATTATATAAAAAAAAAAAAAACTGACACTCACCTGAAGTTTGATCAAACAAACATCAATTATGCAAGGACATGGGATACATATAAGACATAAAAAAAAATAAAAAAATAAAAAAAATACCTTTGTACACCAGTGTAACTGTCTCTATATGTGTATTTCTCAATATAATTTATTGTTTTATATTCGATATGTGTTTTTTTTACAACAATAATAATTACAGTACTTTATTTGTTTGCTTTTTTTGCATTTAGTTCTTATAATAATTATTTACCAACATTAAAAAAGGGACTATTTCCATTTTGCAAATGAGTGTCTAAAGTGGCATATTTCTGCCTGGGAATAAATTCATTTTGATTTTTCTCAGCTGAAGGGAAAAGTAAATGTCAGTTCTCTGTGTGCTTCATTCCGAGCCAACAGATCCCTTTCTCTGCCCACTGTGGTTAGCAGTTAGTAATGTTACTTGAAACTATGCATCTGCCAAGGCTTCCTGTTTTCCGTCCCCTAGAGGGCAATCACTAGCCCTTCAGAGACCTTACATCACCCTCACCTCTGATGATGGAAGAAACTGCCCTGAGCAGTGGACATGTGACTAGTTTTGCCTAAAAAGGTAAGACTTGAGCACATACGACAAGCTTACAGAAGCAATCTGCTCTCAGAGTGACCACAGACCTGCCCCACTCTCTCACATTTCTCCAATCCACCTTAAATTCTCAAGGTCATCCATTTGAAAAAAGAAAAAGAAAAAACATACAGAAAACTGAGGCTGAGACATCCACCTCTGCTATTGGATTAGAGAAAAGATGCTGAATGAACAGGTACCTATGGGTTTGGTCTGCTCTCTTGCTTTGGTTACATCATCGTTCTTGTGATAGGCTCACAAACAGAGGTGAATCAGAGCTGCCTAATGACGTGCCGCTCATTAGCATGGCTCGTTAAGGGCTGTGAATGAGGTGAGAGTGTCAGCCACTGCAGAGGTGTGAGTCATCCTGAAAAAGGGAGGGTCTCTGTGCAGGGAAATCTGAGACATCCTCTTTCTCCCTTGACTGCTGTGCACAACACACACACACATTTGTTTTTCTATCATGGCAGTCGACTTTCTATTGATTTCTGTTTTTTTAACACTGACCTAATGATATTTTTGGAACGTAAACTTGACCCTCACAGAAATCTGCATTTTTACATTAACACTACGATATTGTTTTGCGGTTTTCTATACGAGGTCTGTTGCCCAATTGGTGATTACATGTTTTACTATCCTTGTGGGACATTTGGTTCACACAAAACAAACAAAACCTCACCGATCCACACATGTGCATACACTCACACACACACACACACACACACACACACAATGCAAGTACAAGAAGGAGTAGGTAAGTCAACAAGATAAGCATTGGCGATATTTGGTGTTGCTGTCCACATGTGCATCCGATCAAGCGTTTTGCAACTCACACAGCTCTTCCAAAAGAAATATATCTAGAGTTGAAATATTTTGTTGAATAGAAGCATTATTATTATGACTGGCTGTATGACAACCCATTGTTGCTTAACAAGGCAGCTTTAAATATACATATTTTAAATAGCAGCAAACACTCAAGATAGGTTTGGGGAACACAGGGATAAAAAAGTACCCCATTTGTACAATAAAATATACCGTTGTATTTGTGATGTTGTGGGTCTGTATTTCTGCTGGAGTTCCTGGACATCTTGTTTAGATGGATTCTATCAAATACCAACAGATAAAAAAATCAATAAGTGACTGACTTAGAAATCTTATAATGGGCCACGTTTGGATCTTCCAACCATACAATAATCCTGACACAAACCTCAAAAACAACTATATGTACCTATATATATATAATATATCTAAATGTATATACATTAATGCAACATTATGAAATATTCCCTCAGTTATCTAAACTCTAATTCTTTGAAATAGCTGTTCCTGTGTAAATACTGAATTGACTGTATTGATCTAACGCATACAATTTGCCAAAATAAACTAAATAAATAAAAAAACTATATCTGCCTCATGAAATATTCTCTCAGTTATCTAAACTCATTGAAACAGCAGTTTCTATCCGAAAGCACTGAGGCATAGATCAATACAGAGTCAGGGCAAGGGTTATCTGATGCTGCAGATGCATGGATCCATCTCCTCTGCATAGCCTCTAGACAGGTGGGCCTCTTCTGACTTCTATGTGATGAGCTAGCAATGGCTAGGAAAAGGGCTTGCTATAGAGGCCTATAGAGACGCAAATAAAGTTCTCACATACATAACACATTCCTGAACATTCCTCTTGCTTTCACGAAGTGCTTCTTGTCTTGAAAAGGTATTTTTATGCAAATAGCGTAATCACCTGATAGCCATCATATGTAGTGTGTGGATGGTACAGGTATTTGCATCCTATGCATTGCTACGACAAAGGGAACGCATCTGGATGGTGTTAATGTTATCTCAGGAGTTTTACATTTATGTAGGTTCTGTACTTTGATAAGATATACCTGTGCAGAATAAACAATCATTGATTTAAATGTGGACAAATTGTATACAATAAACATATAATCGTTCTAACACTCACCATCTGCCAGATGAAAATACAGGTTTAATGTTCCGACGCATTCATGTGAGACAAGAAACTACTAGGACAGTAATGAGTTTCACAGGGGATGCAATTTACTCTGCAAATCAGTATAATCATAACTGAAAACCTGACTTCTTAAAGCAGAAAGTTCTTAAAGCATAATTAGAACACACTATTAAAGAAGAAATATTTTAATGAACATGTTTCAGCAGAGACAAGCATAATAAATTCTGCTATATGTAGTATATTTTTGGCATTCGAATAAGATGTCAAGAAGTGACTGATTCCATTATTTTAGGTCAGTCTTGCTGAACCCTTATATGGAGAATAAACAGTAACACTTTACGTACAACTGTTGTAAAAACTAATAGAATGAAAATACTAACTAAACTAAACTCTTTATTAATTAAAAGTTATTTGTTTAGTTGTATTTGAAATAAAAATCAGTTTTAATAATTTGGTTAATTGAGATGATTCAAGATTGATAAATAAATAGAGATATACTGATTTCCAGACTCCCTGCACAAAAAAAAAGAAAATAACTAATTGAAAATGACTCACTAATTCACTTTGAGTCCCTGCATAGAATTTAGTCCATTGAAATAAATAAAATTTAGTTCATTGAAAAAATAAAATAAAATAAAATAAAATAAAATAAAATAAAATTAAATTAAATTAAATTAAATTAAATTAAATTAAATT
>JAUCMU010000033.1:14301782-14316133 GCA_032275025.1 Enteromius treurensis
ACCACACATTAACATGGTTTTGCTGTACTAGCCATTTAGCTTCACCATGGTATTTGTGATTATACTAATTGTAATCAGTCTGAATGACTATAGCAATGCATGCATACAGAGCACATGATCTCTGTGACACCCAGATGTACAAAACAGAGCCTCTCACCTCTGTAATAAACACGGATGTGTTAGTCCCATCCGAAAGCGTACATGAAAATCATGGACAACAGGTGATAAGAATCGAAGCTCACACATACAGTAGTTTAGAAAACTAGTCCCGTCCAAATAGGGCTACAGTGCAATTCGGCTCGGTATACATCCACGCTAAACTATCAAGGTGAAAGTCATCATAGCTTGCGTAGTTTGACCCAGATCCCAACACAACTTTGTGAATAGATTAACGGCGATATTTTTTTATCGCGCTAAGAGTCTCGTGTTAACACCAATAACGGCCCACCACTAATTAAGTTACAATGTTGTGTTGTTGATGTTGTTAAAATGACTATAATTTCTATAATACTCTATTACTAGTGTGTACACAATATTAAAAAATATATTATGCTCAAAAATGTTTTACTTTAACCACTTAAACTTTGTTTTTTGAGTTATGATTTGAGACTATATAAATACAAAAGTTTGAAGCTTTAAAGCAACGGTCCTCGTTTACTGCATATTTAAAACTTCACTTTTTGTGTTTTGTAGAATAAAGTCATTTTAATTGGGTTCACTTGAAAATAAGTAATTTAAGTAATTTAAACAATTACTAAATATTGCTAAATTAATATAACTAAAACACCACTTATATTGATATACTAAATACTTAACACTAAGATTAATAAATAGTACATTTATTTTTCATTTTGAGTTAGAAATAAAGTGAACATATATGAGAGTGCTAGAAGTTAATGGAGGTAGAGAGAGGTTGTTTGGGTCTTGCTCAACAACATTTCTCGTTTTATTTTTGAACTCGTTCCAACAAGGGAGCTCAAAGTCTTTTTCAATCATAATACAGCATGACTGATGTGTTAAAAATCAGGCGTTTGAAATCAACAGTTGCCGTGTTCCCTCAGACCCCTCACCTCCTGTGTCATTCTGTGCCTCTGTCTTGACTGTTGTTTTGATCCCTGTCTGGCGGACCCCCCATGCTGAGAGATCACTGCGGTGTGGTGAAGTCAGAGTGTGTATGTGTGTAAGCTGAAGGACGTGGATTCTTGCCAGCATATTTCATCCATGCCCCATATCATCCAGATCCAGCTGAAGGCAGGGAGGCTTTGTCCTCCAGCCCCACCATCTGCCACAGGCCTCCCGCTCCTTTAACCCTCCCTACAGACGCCACCACTGCTAACCTCCACCCTAGTGGGCCTGACTACGCTAAAGCTAAACATACTCAAGTAGAGATTAGATGAATAACGGTAATCTATCACGGTATGAGTAATTTTTGTTAGGTTGATTATGTAGTGCATCAGAGGGAATCAGCCACTTAAGATTTAATCGCAACATTGAAACATGAGGAGCCAAAATCCACAAAGACAACAGGAAGTCATAAATCGGCCCATGATACCTTTGCCTACCTCTTGCAAGCAGATGAAAAAGACATTGTCACAGGACAGCTTGCAACATTAACACAAAAGAACACTTATTGAGAATCTCAACTCGAGAAGAAGATTGTCAATATTGGGCAAATAACCAAGATAATGGTCAAAGACACAGGACATCATTATCATTACATGAGTAAAATAATTAAGATTTTGATTAAAGATCCCCCAACTCAGAACCAGACTGAAATTCCTGACCTTTAACCCCTGGTCTTCACAAAATTCTCCTTACGTTCACCGAAATGGCACAAAATGTATTTTTTTATGCCAATGCAAGCTTAACATACATTAAACCGGACTTAAATCACTGATGTGCATAACTGCATATTAAATGTAACCCACACCTTGAGCTATCATGTGTTAATCACTTATTGGATATATATTTTGAATAACTATTGAATGGCTTATAGTTTTATATTCGTGTTTAGTATGGTTTTGCTTCAATCTTCTTGCTTGAATTGTTTCTTCTGTCACCAATTCTTAGTCAAATCTATCATATTCATGTTATAGAAATTATGTCCAAACTTATACTCTGCAAGAGTGGGAAAATTCGGACCATGTAACTGATAAGATAACATTTTGGATTTATAATTTGGGAGGAAAAATATCACCACACCCTGAGCTAGAATGATATCTATTGGTATAGATATCGTGACTTGCTCTCTTTCAGCCACCGCCCAATCATTGACCTCCCAAGGCTTCCATGACAACGCAAGTACAAACCTCCAGATTCAGGCTGAACTGGTGAAACTGATATAAATGTTAATCTCATTGAAGAACTCAATGCGAGAGTTACTTAAGTAATTGTTGTTGTAACGGTTGTTCAAGTCGATGCAATAGCACATATTGCTGTAAACCTGGGATTTCACATTTTCATTCTCTTAAACTCACTCTTTCCTCACTTTCTCTCTTTCTTTCTTTCTCTCGTACAAATGTGTGAATGCGTGTGTTTATGTGTTAGTTTAGTTTATGTGTCTTAGGTTTATCCAATAAAGCCATGTTTAAGAAGTACCTTGTGTTTTGTGCTTACAAGTTAATGTCCTAAATCTTGTCACTGTGCTTATTAACAGTGCTTACACTTTAATCTAGATTTTAATATCCAGCACAGAGTTGATGTTATACGGCTCGTTTAGTGAATCGCAGACCGACTCAGTCTTTTGCAGTAAAACAGCAATTTGGTGCAAATTCCCTATAGAATCTTAAATGATTCTGATTTGATTCTTTGTTTGAGCTAAACTGCTACAACATTTAAAGAAATTAAGAAAGAATGTGTGTATTTAAGGATACATATGCTAAAGTTGAGAAATTTTTTATGATGATGGCTATATTATTTACTAAAATCTTCCCTATAGTGAACTGTTAACCACTGTGACAGGATCACTCAACTGAATTCAAGAACCAGATCGGTCCAATTCATGATTTCTAATCTGCTGAAAAGATATTAAAAGTTTTTTTGTTTTTGTTTTTTCATTTCACTTCAAAAATCCACATAACAGCCAAAGAAAAAGTTGGATCACTTTTATGAGGCTTTGTACTGTATATGATACATTCACTTTAATACTATGTTCACTTTCATTACATACAAAAAGACCAGCAGGCTATTCTTGACATTCATGATTCATGTCCATTGGAAAGAAGAAAGCCATGCAGGTTTGAAACAACATCAGGCCTGAACAAACGCCTACAGAATTTTCATTTTTGGTGAACTAGTCCTCAAGTTTCAAACAGTCCCTTGCCCTTCAGCTATTTTTGGAAGAACACAAGCTCCTTGCGATCTTTGCAATGTGCTGCTGAGATGTTTAATGCTAAACCTTTCACTCAAATATGAGACTAATAAAGAATGCTTGTTTTAAGTCTTCAAACAGGTGTTCACAGCAAAAACTATCCACAGAGGACAGATATTCAAAGAGGAAATGGATGTGAGGCTTTGAAAAACCACAGAGAGGAAAAGATGGGTAAAACATCAAAGCTTGGGCAGGATGAGTCAGAATCTGCTTCAGAGCACCTCTCTACTGGAAATAATTCAGGATTTGAAATATCAACAAAACAGAAACATGTAGAACCAGTGTAACATTTGCGCTGCAAGGGATTTACACACATTCCCGCTGTTCTCTATCAGCGATCTGGATACCAACAAGATTCGGTACAGATTTGAAATTTGCATCAGCCTCAAGGGAACATCGTGTCACAACTTATTTCCCACTTCTTTTTACAGAACATGTAAAGCCAATATGGATTATGACAACTTTTTTTCTGATTCTGTGTGTGTTTTTTGGAGTATGTATGTGTGTATGTGATGCTATAGGGAAAGTTTCTGCAATATGGTTTGCAGCTGAGTTCCTGAGTTCCGCAATGCTTGAGAATAGCGCTTACAAGCCATGGTCTTAAGATTCCCAGGGAAGCTGTGTATCATACTGCACAATACATTTTAAGATGCTATGGATAAAATGAATGCTTCTTCAACCATGTCCACATTTGCAACCTTTTAAAAAAAGACTTTCCACAATTTCACTACTTTAATTTGTTTAGTAACAATATCCAACTGGAGAAATGCTTTTTATTGTATTTTATTATGAAAGGCACAAACATTTACAGAACATCATTCTATCTCAAATGGTGTACAGTATAAACACTTTTAAACACTTTCAGTAAACACTTTCAGTATAAACACAAGACAAGACAGACAAACAAGACAGATCAGACAGACAGACAAGACAAGACATACAGAAAGACAAGACAGATAAGACAAGACAGACAGACAGACAAACAGACAGACAAACAGACAAGACAAGACAAGACAAGACAAGACCAGACAGACCAGACGAGACAAGACAAGACAAGACAAGACAGACAGACAGACAAGACAGACAGACAAGACAGATAAGACAAGACAGGACAAGACAAGACAGATCTGATAGACAGACAGACAGACGAGACGAGACGAAACATACAGACAGACAGACAAGACAAGACAGATCAGACAGACAACACAAGACATACAGAAAGACAAGACAGACAAGACAGATCAGACAAACAAGACATACAGACAAAACAAGACAGACAGACCAGACAGACAAAACGAGATGAGACAGACAGACCAGACCAGACCAGACAGACAGACAGACAGACAAAACAAGACAAGACAAGACAGATCAGACAGCCAAGACAAGACAAGACAATACAAGACAAGACAAGACAGACAGACCAGACAGACAAGACAGATAAGACAGACAGACAAGACAAGACAAGATAGATCAGACAGACGAGACGAGACAGACAGACAGACAGACAGACAAAACAAGACAGATCAGACAGCCAAGACAAGACATTACAAGAAAAGACAGACAGGCCAGACAGACAAGACAAAACAAGACAGACAGACCAGACAGACAAAACGAGACAGACAGACCAGACAGACAGACACAGACAGACAGACAGACAGACAGACAGACAGACAGACAGACACAGACAGACAGACAGACAGACAGACAAAACAAGACAAGACAAGACAGACCAGACAGATAAGACAGACAGACAAGACAAGACAGACAGACAAGATAGATCAGACAGACAAGACATACAGAAAGTCAAGACAGATAAGACAGACAAGACAAGACAAGACATACAGAAAGACAAGACAGACAGACAGACAGACAAGACAAGACAAACAGCCAAGACAAGAGAGAAGACAACACATTTTAAACATTCATGGAATAAAATGTCACAGCTAATAGTGTGTGTATCCAAAATTACTGTAAATGGCTTGATTTAAATAAATGAATGGTGCAGATGACCTAATAACAGGGGATTATGCATTTATTTATTTTAATTTCAAAACAATCAGGGTCTTGTACAAGGGCACTAAAAACAAACAGACCAAAACAAACAAACAGACAGATAAAGTAGTAAAAATAAGTGATGGTAAAAAGTATGGTTAAAAAACACTCCAAGACAGAGTAAATGTCACCCTCACATAAATAAATAAATAAGTCAACTAAGTAACTGCTTGGACATGATTGTTGGCGGAGTTGAAGAAACACCTATAAATGTTAAGTTTGGTAAAAGATATTATGAGCATGACACACTAAACTGGTGGAGATGAACATCATGTAAAATAATAACAAAATCGTTGTCCTAATACCAGCAAAACAAGTTCTTGTTTATTTTCACAATAAACTCAACTTATTACAGTAAAGCCACACTTTCAATTGCATGTGTATTTGCATCTTGACAGATTCCTTCTTGATTTCACCTTCTTGTCTTTCGCACATGTTATTCAAGTTTGCTCTTTTATTTTTAATCATTGTGTTGTTTACTGTGAGCTGCATAATACATAAGCAGGGGTCAGCCAGCAGGTCTTGTGCCATTTCATTAAGTCTTAAAACAAGTGGGCAGCTGCACAACGTTCACACATCAAAAGGACGAAAGCCAGAATATACATGCACGTTTATCTCCATTCTTTACATTGAGAAATCCAGATGTCTGCAGCATGTGGTGCTTTTATTTGCCCATTAACTTGAGACACAATTAGAGCAGAACTGCAGGCCAAGGGCTTCCCGACTGTGAACTCGAGTCAAACTGTTTCAAAAGCAACAAATGTACCGTGAAAAATGTAACCAAGTTTAAGCCTCCGCTGCTCTTGTTTACAGACGTGCAGTATCTCAACACATAATCCGTCGCTATTGCAATAGGTTGTTTCATGTGCAAACATGTTTAAGCAGGACGTAAGTAAATATAGCTGGTGTGAGCATGAGGAGACGTCTGGGTCTGTGCCCTGTGAAAGGATACATTGAACGGCCTTCCCGCACAGGAATGTCTCTTATGCAACATCTCCATTTATAAGTGTGATTAGATCATAACCCCCAGAGTTCAAAAAGGTTGGAGGTAAAATAACATTTTGCATAAACAAAATCAAACATTTATATAGCAGCTCGGATTACTTTTTTAGTCAGTTTGTTATTAAAAGGGTATGCACCTATAACAATATGATAATAAATACGATAAAAAACATAGATTATAGGTTTTCTTAAGGGGGTGTGTTGAATGGGGGAGGGGTACATTGCGAAATGAAACCAGTTCACATGTAAACAAAGTGTTGGAAATTAATAAATTATTAATTAAAATTATAAATACAATTTAGATTTTTTTATAAAAAAATAAAATAAAATAAAATAAAATAAAATAATTTTAAAATAAAAATTTTAAGTTTATTGTATTTATTAATTTATTATATATATATATATATATATGTGTGTGTGTGTATGTGTGTGTAATTGGGTTTTAGCATTTGAATATACCCAGGGGCAAGAGTTGTTTTAAGAAATCAATACTTTTATACAGCAAGGGTGAAATTAATTGACCAGAAGCAACAGTGAATATATTTACATTGTATTTACAAATATTTATATTTTAAATAAAAACTGTTTTTGCAACTTTCTATAAATCAAGGGATCCTTAAAAATACAAATTAACAAAAATACAAATCAAATTTTCTCAATAATGACATTAAAAAAGTTAATAATAAAAATAATAACAGTTGTTATTATTATTATTGCACAGAATCAGCATAATCAAATTATTTATGAGGGATCTGCAAATTGAAATAATGCAGCACATGAATAAACTAAATTTTTTAATATATTAACATTTATTATTTAGTTTTTAATAGTTTGAATTGTATTTACATTTTATTTTTATCTATATATTATTTTCCATATATGTTATTGCATTATTCATATTCAAGAGTTCACGCTTCCTCATTAATAGAAAAAATAGCAAATTTGGCGTGCTGTCTGGGGAGCGAGCTGGGAGAACGGCGGACTCCGAACCCTATTGGTTTGAATCCTACCGAGGGCAAGAGTTTGGCGTTCGGCTCGATCTCCGTCTGCCCCCCCAGGGGAAGGCGTGAATTGATGGGAAAGGCAAAGAAGGGTTGGAGGAGGGATGCACAAAAAGCGAGATGTGGGAGAAGGGAAAGCGGGGATATTTATAGTGAGGAGAAATGGATTTGATTGGGTGCGAGAGAATGATTAGATGATGGGATGCCAGCCGTGTATAATTAATTCGTCCAGCGATACTCTCGAAATTATGTTATTTACAAAACATTCACTTATTACTGATCAAGTAAATATAGCCTTGGTGAGCATAAAAAACGTCTTTCAAAAACAAAAAAAATCTTACTGCCCCCAAACTTTTGAATGGCAGTGTGAATTAAATACAATACGCCTATGGAAATACACATTGGGTCGTAGTCGTACCTTCAAATATCATATCTCATCCAGTGAGGATTGATGTTTTTTTGCTCAAAATATTGAGCTAGACGTCTGAATTCTATCCCCTCGGTTGCAAGAGCTCATGTGAAGAGACATCTTTCCTTTGAACTTGGACAGGACTGAGGCTGAGGCTAGATTTAGCCATCAGAAGCTGCCTCAGAAGAGCCATGACACGACCCGCGCCCCAAAACTTTTCATCTGTCCATTTGATTACTGCTGCCCACTGAAATGGAATTATAATGAAATGTCCCCTAGAAAAAAAAGCAATTCTTTAAAGATGTACTGCATATCATCCACCTTTCAAAACCTATCAAGAAAGATGTGTGCCGGCAGTGCTTTTTCAGTGATTGTCAAGCATGTGAAAGGTGGTCACTCTGTAAGGTCAGTTAGCATTCAAGATCAGCACACTTTGAAAGGGTCTGTGCATGAAGCGGTAGGACTAGTGCCCTTGGATCTGGAGACTACTCTTCTCTATGAAACTATGAATGGTAGAAATAGCATGCTGAATTTAATAACCACATCCTGTGCATGCAGACATAAGAAAAGGATGGTCATCAAATTAAATGTACAGTACATATAGCTTTCAGACATGATCTTTCAGAAATCATACTAAGAGGCTGGATTTTTATCATAATTTCATAAAGAAAAGATTCAAAAGAACAAGATTTTTTAAAAATATATATTAAATTAATTATGTATATATGTGCATATACATACATATATACAGTGGGTACGGAAAGTATTCAGAACCCCTTAAATTTTCCACTCTTTGTTATATTGCAGCTATTTGCTCAAATCATTTAAGTAATTTTTTTTCCTCATTAATCAACACACATCACCCCATATTGACAGAATTGTTGACATTTCTGCAGATTTATTAAAAAAGAAAAACTGAAATATCACATGGTCCTAAGTATTCAGACCCTTTGCTTAGTATTTAGTAGAAGCACCCTTTTGGTCGAATACAGCCATGAGTCTTTTGTAAGGTCTTATATAGACAGGTGTGTGTCTTTCCTAATCAAGTCCAATCAGTATAATCAAACACAGCTGAACTCAAATGAAGGTGTAGAACCAACTCAAGGATAGTCAGAAGAAATGGACAACACCTGGGTTAAATATATGAGTGTCACAGCAAAGGGTCTGAATACTTAGGACCATGTGATTTCAGTTTTTATTTTTTAATAAATCTGCAAAAAAGTCAATTTGTCAATGTCAATTCTGTGTTTTTCTGTCAATATGGGATGCTGTGTGTACATTAACGAGGAAAATTTTTTTCTTAAATGATTGCAGCAAATGGCTCCAATATAAGAAAGAGTAAAGGGGTCTAAATACTTCATACCTGAATACCAATGTGTATATACACACACACATATATACATATATATATAAATATATATATATATATATATATATATTTTTTTTTTTTTTTTTTAAATAATAGGATATTTTTGCCATCCATGTTTTTTTTCTCTCTAAGGATTGTTTTTTTTTAGAAATATGGATACATATATTAATAAAACATAAATTCTTATAATAAAATTGCAGATCTTTCATCCCTAGAAAACACATGACTTTTTTTTTTCTTTTTTTGGTCAAAAATCTTTTTGTGACATATGGTATGACAAATCAAGTGTGACCAGGGAATCATGAGCGACACAAGGATGGCTATATATATTTAAAAGAACATTGTCACAGAGGTGATAACTACTATGCACAAACTTGAAAGACATATGGTCATCCATAAATGTGTTCACACCGCACACAAATAGGCGAAGCAGTCTGAACACACACAACCCTTCTAAGAATTTCTTTTGACACCTTAGATGTTTTATTCTGTGGAAGGATGACGTTTCAGGCTTAAAAGTATAATTTAAAAGTTAAATTTTACCACATATAATTAGACCTAATTAACTATGACGGGCAAATAAAAAGATGTTGGCAGTCTAACACACCAATTATGATGACATTTTTCCTCTCGCAGAGATTGCATTTAATTATCATGCTCTTTCCTCTACCTCTCAGAAACCACACCATCGCAGCACAAGGTAATTTTTTTTATCAGTCACATTATATATATATATATATATATATATATATAGTGAATGTTTTTGCAGTTGCTTATTATTCTTGTCACTCACCCTGTCTTTCCTCAAATGACACTTGGGAGTTTTTGCAGCCAGAATACAAGCTCTTAAAGATCTGTCCATCTCTGTGGCACAATCACTCTCACACCCTAGTTCAGTTTCTAAAATCCGATGAATTAATTTTAACACCAATTCCTAAGCTGGTAATAAATCCATGTTTGGATAGACCAAACTGTTTATTCAATGTCACCCATATTAATAAGTTTATTATAAACAAATAAAGTTTCATAAATAATCCAATTAGCATATTTTAATGTATGAATCATAATTTACTAACCTTCATGTAATTCCAAATTTGAGTTCTTTCTCCTTTGGAATACAAAAGGTTAATTTTAGAAATGAATATAAATTCCCACACTGCACTAGTTCACAACGATGGAAATTTTATTCCTATTGTAACTCCTTTTAATTACTTTTCCCCACTCACACATTGGGTCACACATCTCAGGGGTCTCTAGTTCCTAGCCCCCAGTGTGCCATCAAACCCACAACTGTGCCCTCTCTGCAATCTCAGGTCTTATATAATGATAGCCATAAATTGTATCTGTATCCCTATTACTGTAGATTACATGAATTCCTATATTCTAAATTATAGTCATTATATTTAATTCAGCAACAAATTAGTCAATATTAGCCACAATATAAAGATTGCTGCCTAATAACACTGCTTTAAAATTTCAAGCAGAGGCTGCTTGTGGGTCTGTGCGGTAAGAAATATCTCTTTTTGCCATAACCTTAATCTACTTCTCAAAAAAAAAAAGAAAAAGAAAAAATGAAAAGATTTCGACATGTTTTAATGTTTATTTTAGCACAAACCATACAGATTGCATTTACTCAAAGGTTGATTTTGGATCCTTGTGAAGTCCAACTCTTTTTTTTTCATGTTTTTGAAGCCAGAGTTGCAAGTACTGCTCTTTGTTTTGATGTTGAGCTGCAGACTGACATTTGTAAAAAAAATAAATAAATAAATATATAACTAAAAAAGAGCGTGAGAGAGACAGAAAGAGAGAAATAGGGCTGTTAGATGGTAGATATGAAAACGATAGTCCTTTAACACTACGATTAAAAACAGACTTACAGCACAGTCAGCGTGATGGACATTTAGCATTTTCTCAAAGGCTAAATGAAGATGGATGAATGACCTGCAATTTTATGCTCACAGAATTAGTCTTGAGATTCAGGCCCATCTACAGTCATTATCAATGAACCATTTATAATAGTAAAGGTGTTGTCAGCTGGACAGGTTAGATTTGCTGAGATCTGCTGTTTTTCTTCCCACTGCACAAAAGCATAAACTCCCGCATTTACAGAAAGGTGATTCTATAACAATTCACCATTTTGCTGTATCCTATAATGGAATATGTTGAATTGGCACAGTATTCCAAGTCGATCATAATTAGAAATCATACACTTCACCATTCATCCCAAAGGACAAAGCATCATATGCGCGTGCTTTAATATCATCTGAAAGAGAAATCCGGCTTTATTTCTTTGTGCTGAAATACAAGGGTCTGTGTCTCAAAAATGCCACAGAATTAACCCACATGTGTTCAAATGCCAGATAAATTCAGCATTGTCTGTAAAATAACACAGAAATCAAATGTTCGCCCTGACGTACCATCTCTTTCAAGGTCATATTCAATAAATGCACAGCAAGAATACTCTATTGTAAAGGCACAGCTAAATGACTTTTATTGTTGTAAACATTTCTAAGCTGTCAAAAGCACTTGTTGTGTTCATTGACATAGAAAATTTGAGGGCAAAAAGATTTATTTCCTATTATTACTATACTTTGTGTACTATTTAGCAATGATTCATGATTGATGACAGAAGAGTGATTGCTTTACATTGTGAGAACAATAAATAATAACAAGGAAGGTTTTTATTTATTTATTTATTTTTAAACATATTTAATTTCTAAAGCATCATGTGACCTTTTATGCTGGAAAAAAGTTGCTGAAAGTTCAACTTTGTCATCACAGGAATTAATTGTATTTTGAGAAATTTTAATAGAAAATGTTACATTAAATTATAATAATATTTCACTGTATTTTTCATCAAATAAATACAACCTTGAGAAGTAAAAAATCTAACCATCCCCAAACCTTTAAAGGGTATTTTAGTCCTATATTTTATAAAAATATTTTCACAAAATTGCTGACAATGTGCTACAACAGTGACGTTATCCTGATGCTGTTTATTAGAAATAATCCCTTATATTAGTAGAGCTACAGATTTATTTCATGAGCCCTCTGACAACACAACATTTTACGTCTTAAGGTTAGATAGAGGACAGATACTCTTTGCCATTTATTTCACTTTAGAAGCTTACAGCGGATGTCCGAAGATTTTCTGCCTTTAGTTCATTATAAAAACAAGCCACACTTATTAAAACTTCAAGTAGTTACACTCCCAGACTGCAACAATAGGAGTCTAACCAGAGAAAAACTTCAGACTTACACATTTTATAAGCAAAAACTGGACAGAGAGAACTTTTGTTATCTACAATAGCTATTACTTTATGAATGTTGTCTATGAATTCGTATTTATCTTCTTTTAATTTTTTTTTAGAGAAGTTTGAGCCTCCAGCATATGCTGTTTTGAAGATAACATTGCGCACAGCTATCGACACATGCATGGCAGCCCTGTATTCGCAAAATGGTTTTGTTCTTCTTTCATGCGTACTGCACATAATGACAATTTGCTTTCATTGGGCAAATCAGCGGTTATCCAGTGATCTCCTTAAGTTCGTATCTCCACATGTTCCTGGATAACTTTATCCTGTCCTACTCAAGCGTCACGTCCATGAACCATAGGATCTTTTGATCCCTGCGATGTGTAATTAACTCAGAACCAGATGTTGCCATCTTTAATACATGGCATCAATGTACTTAAGAAGGATTTACTAAATTGGGAGTGTCAGCAAGATGCTTCCAGAGACCCAAACTAATTTCTTTGCATAGAGTGATGAAGCTAAAAATGTCTCCCTCTGTCCATCTGTTGTTAAGGGTCATGGCCTAGTCTTCTCTACCATTGCTAATGCTCTTAATTTTCACCCAGCGATGTCTTTTCACTACATTCACAGAGAGTTTAAAGGGCCAGAGGTCCCATAAGCTCACAGCAGGAGGCAAATCAGCCTGAAACCTCATCAATTAGAGATGCATAGGAATAGAAAAACAGCCCCTGGAAGATGTGGCGGGAGGGCTGTAAACATTTCTTACTAAGAATGTCAGTCTTTTTGACAGAAATTTAAAGCGAGTACCAAGGTTATGATCTGTGGACAAACTGGTTTTAGCAACTTAAGCTGAGATTTAGACATCTGCTTCTAGTGTGTGCAAAGTTAAAGGAATAGTTGATCCAAAATCTAAATAATTCTGTCATCATATACTTACCTTCATGTTATTCAGAATCTGTTCACTGTTCCCGTTTTCATTGAACACAATTTTAAAGATTCTTCATGTAGCCTAGTTATTGTCCATTATGACAGCCGCATTATTCAGCTCCAAAAAACACCATGAAAGCATCATAAAAGAAATAGTATCTTCTTGTGTTATACACTGCTCCAAAAAATAAAGCGAACACTAAAATAAAACATCCTAGATCTGAATGAATGAAAGATTCTTATTAAATACTTTGTTCTTTAGATAGTTGAATGTGCTGACAACAAAATCACACAAAAATTATCAACGGAAATCAAATTTATTAACCCATGCAGGTCTGGAGTTGGAGTCACACTTAAAATCGAAGTGTAAAAACACACTACAGGCTGATCCAACTTTGATGTAATGTCCTTAAAACAAGTCAAAATGAGACTCAGTAGTGTGTGTGGCCTCCACTTGCCTGTATAACATCCCTATAATGTCTGGGCAGACACTTGATGAAGTGGCGGATGGTCTCCTGAGAGATCCAGAGATTTAGCATTGTCTTGCATTGGGAGGAACCCAAGGCCAACCGCACCGGCATATGGTCTCACAAGAGGTCTGAGGATCTTATCTCGGTACCTAATGGCAGTCAGGCTACCGCTGGCGAGCACATGTACAGTCCCCCAAAGAAATGCCATCCCACGCCATTACTGACCCACTACCAAACCCGTCATGCTGGAGGATGTTGCAGGCAGCAGATTGTACTCCACGGCGTCTCCAGACTCTGTCACATGTGCTCAGTGTGAACCTACTTTCATCTGTAAAGAGAACAGGGCGCCAGTGGTAAATTTGCCAATCTCGGTGTTCTCTGACAAATGCCAAACGTCCTGGGCTGTGTTCTCCGATAAAATTGTCTCTTAGCGCGCTACGAAGACTCAAAAGGTACACCTTAACTACAGTTATACCTTTCCTACGTGTGTTCGCCGA
>JAUCMU010000033.1:14316233-14335404 GCA_032275025.1 Enteromius treurensis
TAGACTGTTACGTAACAGTCTGTGTTGTGTTGGAATTTGACCGTTTTTCAGTCGTCTTTTGCAAACACTTGATTTATGTAAGAAGTAGGAAACGATGGTGTTTGAGACTCACAGTATGTTATGTCCATGTATTTAACTGTTATTATTCAACCATGCCAAGGTAAGTTCAGTTTTCCATTCTATGGCACCTTTAATGTCCCTTTTGATTGCTTTCCTTAATACAAATATTGATTTCTTTTGATTAAGAAAAAATAATAATAATAACCTTCTGACCCCAAACTTTTTAAAAGTAGTGTAAGACGTGGCATGAATTCATTTATCACAAAGCCCACAATGAATAATCAAATTAAAAATAATTTTTCAAAAGAAATTGTATTTCTCTCTCGAATGTAATATATATATATATATATATATATATATATATATAGTACCTCATTCTGTTTTCCATCAAGTTTCATGAAATATTAATAGTCAAAAGCATCTCTACTTAACTGATTTTTTTTTTTTTTTTTACATTTATTTAATTGTGTGTTGTGTACTTTTTTCTGCTAATTTTCTAGTAATTAGTCCTTAAAATATAATTTTTTTAATAATAGCGTATCATTACATTAAGTAATACATTTCTGTCACAGTTTGTTCAAGTGAAGTTGAACGTTTACTTTGATGGATTGGTTAAGACCTTCTGTTTGCATTTGACTTTTTCTGGGGGAAAAAAGGTAAAATGCTCATTAAGTGATACTTAGAGTAGTTCTGCAGATGTTTTATGTGTTTATGTATGTGAAAGCAGAGGCTAAAAACACTGTGAGTGTCACGCATGCTTCAGTGCATGGTAAGAAAGAGTCTGTGTGTCTGTATGTCACGTTTTGTTTGTTTGTTTGCTGCTTAATATTAACAGACACAAGTCCATATCCATTTTTTATTTAAGTGTACTGGACCTATGTTTGCTTTGTCCATCCAAAATTTGGGAAATTCCATAACATTATGTGTTATACAGTAAAATATGTGATTCTGTCAGCGTTTTCTGCATTGTGTAAGTCAAAGGGCTATATTTTTATAATCTTTTGTGTTTTAGATGACATTCATGTACTCCAATGTACTTGCAAAATAAATAAATAAATAAATAAATTAATTAATTAATTAAATAGACAGATCAAAATCAAAAGCCAATAGCTAAGTGTGACAATTCTGAGTTCATTCATAATTGCACTCGTGTCTGGATTTCATGGCGAATCCAACCTTGAATCCCTCAGCTCTATTCTTTAATGTGAGTTTATTGGATTCTTCACCTTTTTTTTTCTCTTCCACAAGGTCAACACTGTGACTCTGAACACCTGTAAAATATAAAATTGTATATTTCTGGGCTCAGGCACACAGTATGCACTGAGACCAATTTGTGTTTGTGGATTTTAATAATTTAGTTTCCAGAGCTAAGTGGCTAGGTCACCACACTACATCCATTTTCTCTTTCTGACACACACCCAGCAACATTAGATGTGGCTATTAAAATTCACCTTGAAACACCTCTACATGGTGCAATCGGGATTATTTGGGGTTACCAAGAATGTCATGTAAAAAATAGTGCATTTGCTCAAACCAAAGGCATTCTGGATTTGTTCTCAAACTGTGCGGCTGTGAAGAAAATGCCAATGGCACTCAATAAATGCAGCAAGTGTCACATCAGGAATGTGTGATATGCATGCATCTTATAAGCAAGAATTCAGGAGAATTAACAAGCCACTGAAACAGGAAACACACAAACGTGTGGGAAAACAAGGACGATCCGGAATAATTCAACCAGCCACTGCATATCATACACTCAAAAACGCTGGAATCTAAATCAGAAGCTCGACAGAGATGGCATGTAAGGCAATGGCCTGTTAATGTGGGGCTGTAACCCAAACAAACAATCCAGACACTTTTCCTTCTGCGAGAGGGGGAAGGTATAGCTGTTTGTGCAAAGTGCTTACAGAGGGATCTCGATGAAAAGGTTAACGTTGAATCCGCAGACAGGTTGGGAGAAGTTTCCATGCGCCGGTCTTCTCTTTTTCTTTAGAGCGGTTAAGATGAAAGGAAGCTGTTTCTAAATCAGTAAAGAAAAGGGCAAAGAGGAACTACTTTTTTTGTGAAACAGAGATATGCTGCTTCCTTGGGAACTTCCTGATGTAAAGAGAGAGGCCAGGGGCATTATTATTCCAGAACTCATCCTGCACCAGATGTCTTGCTTTTTTTAGGTCCTGGAGGAGTGGCGTCTGACCCATGCTAACCCCTGGTCTAATGAAGGAATGACTTTGCTTGGAAGTAGTTGAAAGTAAACTGTAGTGTGTGAAAACTCTGACTCACAAATTAACATGAGAAATTAATCTTGTGGATTATGTTCAGCCTCTCAACAGCATAAACACTGTGCCTGGAGACACTGAGCTTCTGAGCATCAGGTTTTGTCAGAAACTCAATGTCTTCACAGCTTTTGTGCTGACATGACGCTCTTTTTTTTTTTGCCAGGTCCAGATCTATCAAATGACTTATTAATGTAAATTAAATTAAGCAAAAATACATTTAAACCATTTTAAATATCTCTGATTTGAATTAAATGTCATTAAAATACGCAACCGTGAAAAACATATATTAATTCTTTATAAAAAATTATGATTAATATGCATACTCATTTTAAGGTGTAAGGGAAATGTGTTATTACTATGTTATTATATTATTATTAAACCAAGATAAATACAAAAACTATATTTTTGAGAACCTTGCACGTTTATATATATTTCTAAAAGACTTTTCTTTCCAGTGGACACTCTTACTTCTCACTGACCCTGAAATAGAGGCATATTTGAATCTCCAAACGCATAAAATGCACCACGCATCTCGGGAGATGAATTGGCCTTCATCTCAGAACAAACAATCCCCTCAATTTGCATTCTACTGAGCCGTGTCCGTTCTGAATAAACTGCAGCACATTTATGGATGTTCTACTGAAATACGAAGCTTGTTTGCTGTTCTTAATATGATTTTGGATAAACATTATACGAATATGAAGACAAATTAAATCATGAATATTTACTTTTGCTAATGTTTTTTTTCTCCATCAACGCTGTTAATGGATGTACAAACATCTGCAGAAATGAGAAAACTCTGCATTAGTCAGTGTGTTCCATTGCTTCGCAATACACTACATGAAAATCTACGACCAGATGGTAGTTAGCAGCTAATGCGCCCAGTAATCAAATAAAAGAATCCAATATTCATTTTCTACTTTATGAAGACTTAAAAACAAATAGAGTTATTCAATTGTTTTTCAAACTGCAATTTGCTTGATCGACATGAAACAGTTAGTTTGGCTGAAGATTAGATCCATTTTCCATGCGAGGGTGCGTATCCTCAACATTTAATAGCAAATGAAACCATTACATATGTATTTGCTTGAAAAATGATGACATTAATGGCCATCTGGCTCTGTATGTATCAATCTCAAACTTGGCTTTGAAACTCACCTTAATTGCTAAATATGTGCAACCAAATGGCTGTGAGTTATATGGATATGTAGCGCAGATACAAGCACGGAAAAGGTGGGGAGTGATGGGAACGTGCCAGTTTACAAATGCAGCAAGACCTGATGAATACATGCATCAAAGTATAAGGACTGCGAGCGTAAAAATGAGTCATCTCGCGCTGGCCTCCAAAATATTCGTCTGGTTATTATGAGAACGTATTGCATCATTACTCAAATGTCAAACGTAGGCAGGCATGCTGTACGTCAAGCATGTATGCATGTGCCAGTGTGTCTTAATACCGACTGGTCTTTGCATATGACACCCCAACATAAAACAGGAACGAGCCCCATTTGATTCATCATGTTCGTCTCACAGGACAGATGAACCAGGCATAAACCACCTTGTAGCCATAAAATACCCCACTAAATGGTTTTACACTATCCTGTAAGGCTTTACTACTGTCTCAATATCACCTATGATCACCTAATCTGCGTTTGATTTTATAGCCCACGTGCAGAGGATTGTGGGAAGCCCACAACAGCATCTCTCCACTGTTTTTCTCCACCCACCTCTCTCTCTAACCTGCCTTTGGCACTTTAGCAGATTACCTCTGACAGGCTGACTGACTCGAGGTGAACCTCTGTGATGACAGACAATAGCCTTTATCAGTGACTTGCACACCGCAAGGCTGCTGTTCTGAAGATTAAGGTCCTGTGATCAGGATCCACCCCCACCCCACACCAAACCACAAGTGAAGCTTTTGAATATTTCATTTTTATCCAAGGGGTCAAGGTTTGACTGGTTAGCAATTAGCCTCTGCAGATAGATACTATAACGAAGCCATTTTTATACACTGACACCTATTAAAATTTTTAATGTGTAAGTAATTTAATTTACTACTAACATTCAACAAATGTGTGCAATACTTTTACAAATTTGTGTTGCATGCTATTTTATGAGACTCATACCCAAGTGCTCCACATCACAAGTACAGTGCTGCACCAGGTGTGCAACCGAGCAAGTTTACTACATCAGAAAAGCCATACATATGCAGTGGGTTATGTGTTAAAATATTTGTGGACCACAAAACCAGCCATAAGGTTAAATTTTATGTAATTGAGATTTATACAGCGTCTAAAAGTTTAATAAATAAACTTTCCACTCATGTATGGTTTGTTTGGACAGGACTATTTAAAAATCTGTTGTTTTCAGCAATGCACATTCCTAATCAAAAATTACAATTTGATATATTTATGGTTTGAAATTTACTAAATATCCTCAAGGAACATAATCTTAAGTAAAACGCTAATGATTTTTGGCAAAGAAGAAAAATCAATAATTTTTAACCATACAATGTATTTTTGGCTATTGCTGGAAATACACCCATGCTTCTTAAGACTATGGTTTGGTGATCCAGGGTCACATTTTAGTTTATATCATAAACACTACAGTAAAAATATTTGTGATCATAACATGTGCCATAACATTCTGCCTTTAGTGTTAATTTTAACTTCAGACTGGAGTGAATGTTTGAGTTTTGGAAAATAAATAAATAAACAAAGTAGCTACTGTTAATATTGCTAAAATTTCATTAAGTAAAAATATGCTTTAGAAGTGACTTGTAATGTTTAGAGGGCACTTAAAAGTGTGCATTGGACTTACTTTGATGTCACAGCACACAACAGACTCTAGACATGTGTGCTAGTACTAGCGAGCAATGTCAGAATGCTATTTCCTTGCTGCTTATAGCCAAATATGAGTTTCTATGAGAAAAATATTAAAGGAATGAATGGGAATGCTAATGGCTACCTTACTCCAGGTGTTACAGACCTCACAAAACCCCACAATTCTCTCCAGGGCTGCTTTTTAATTGGCTCGTTTCCTGACTATGAAGTAGTTGTTTTAATTGACTAGGATTTTATAGGCTAAGAGATGAGAGCAAATGGACAAAGAGGGAAAAGGAAACTCAAGGGAAGGGAAGGGCAGAGAGTCTGATTCGCTCTGACATCTCTGGGACATGTGCCGCATGGTTTTCCTGTCTAATATTACCAGGTTTGAAACCTAACCTTGGATTGATGATATTAATGCCCACTCTTCTGAATACAAATTCACATTTCAAAATTCTGATGACCTTGGACATATTTATGCTTCCTTTCTTATAGCATCAGAATATTTTAAAAAGTAACATTATTTTGAAGTTACATCCTGTCAACAATGTTTTTGCTGTGACAGTTCAAACAGTAATACGATCTCATGGAAACGCTCAACAGACAACCTGTCAATGCAAACACAAATGACCACATTAAACAATGATGACCTAAGAAAAATATTTAGTTATACAGTAGGGGGTCAACAACGGAAGTCTGAAATCTGACAATGATGTCACTTTCAATAAGCAGACTTGGTATAAACCAATACAAACCCTCACGAGTGATTAAATGATAAAATATGCTCTACATAAATCTTAACCCACCTGTACCACAGATGTGAGCTGACAGCTTTGAGAGACATGCTCACAATGCCATCCCATGTCCTGGGGTTTCATTGGGAATTTTCTAGGAATACCATCAGGCAAGTTTCTGCAGCACACACACACGCACACACAGAGAGAGAGAGACCGAGAGTTATGTGATTTTGGTCAGATCTGTGTATGGCTTACTAAATGTCATGTTCATTGTCATGTCAAGGTTTCACAAGCTTTTAATGCACTATTAAGAATGCTACATCCAGGGATGATGAAATAAAGAAGGGAGTATTCAACTGGTCATGTGATCTCAAAATGGTGGCCTACATGAAGTGACCTGCCACATCTTAAATAAAACTGCTTTTACTGTGGGGGTGCTGTTAGAATGATCTTAAATACTGTACAAGTTTTCATGTTCGAATGTGAGCCTAAAGTCATATTAATGACTTGAAAACCCCACATGCTTTTATTTATATTTGCAAAATCCAATAAATGCCACTTAAAAAAATTGCTGTTGCCAAAGGTTGGTTCACGATAACGATATAGATCTCCAAATCGTTCTCAATGTTAAGGAATGTGTCCACACCACAACAATAAAGAAGCGATATCATTGTAATCATTTTCAGATGGATTTTTTTCCAGCTGATGAACGACAGACATTGACAACCAATCAGAATCAATCCTGCTATCATGCGCTTGAGAATTTAAAGCAGCAGATGCACTTGAGCTTATAGTAAACAGACAATATTTTTCACTCATGTGGACGCAAATATAGTTAACGTTAGCTTTATAGTTATCATGCTTGGTGTGAATGGCCCTTTCTTCTCTACATATAGCACAATCACGTTTCATCAAAAAAGCCAGTCTTGTCCACTTTCAAAGGCATCGTGAGTTTACGTTTTACTGCAAAAGCTGACAAGCACCCTTGCTGCTTTTGAGCAGAAGCCGATAAGTCAATTTTAGCGAATTAGCATGCTGTATTCAGGTCAGCTGCCTACTTCCACTTTTAAAGAGAAATTTCAACTTGATGAACCTGTGATATCTTCTTCAGGGTGTAAAAAGAAATTAAAAGATGAAACGTTTTCACAGAACCATACAAAAGCAGCGTGTTACAATACAGAGGGAAAAGATCTGCGTATTGTACAGTCTATGATCACAACAACAACCTTTGTCAGGCACCTACATTGTGATTTAAGGAGACTATAATGATTAAACAAGTGTTTTTTAGCTCTAAAACATGAATTGTGGAGTTATCTGCTTTTGCTATCAAATTTTAGTATGTTTGAAAAAAAGCATACTTTTTTTATTGAATTTTATTTTATTCTGCAAATGAACTCTTCCTATGTAAATATCAATTCAATGTTTCTATTTTACACAGCATTAAATTTGAGCATTTAAAATGTATTTGCACATTTTAATGAAGAAAAGCCCTTCAGATAGTACAAATAAATAAATAAATTAAAAATGTTATATTTGTAATATGTTTTCATAAAGGTACATTTGCATCAAAGCAAGCAAAAGTCTGAGGAAAGAAAACACAGAAACTTTGTTGTGTAAAGTACTTGAAAGGTGTGGTGTAGATTACTTTAGTACGATATTATTGGTGATATATGTACACTTAAAAGGTAAATGAGCAGCTCCATTTACACAGATAAGGGCCCGTTCTCCCTCTAAAAGCTAATTTATTCAGATGCTCTGGGTTTGCTTGGCCATTAGCTTTCAAATGAAGATACTAGTCATTTAAACACTGCTCTTAACCTGACAGCTCAGAACGCTGCTCACATCACAACAAAGCCAAATGGATCTTTTGAAGGCACATGATTGGTGGGATAACAGTTCAGCCACAGTTAATGTATAGCAGTCTCTGCCAAGCATGGACGTTCCCAGACAGTTATGAATATTTCAATCAACACAAGGCTTTAATAATGTCATAGCCAAAATCATCAAAGAAGATCCAGGGGCCACCGGGGCTGTCATTCAAGAAAAAAAGTGAGGATGTTAGGTCTTCTGTTTGGGGAAAGCACCTGTCAATCATGAGTGAAGCAGCAGGAAAGCATCTGGCCTACCCAATCAGGAGAGGTCCCTGCACAGCAGGCCCGGGACAAGGAAGAGGAAAGCCATCTGGAGAGAGGCTGGACTCTGAAAGGGCCACACGTCCTATGGTTGACATGCGACAGGTATACTAAGACTTGACGTGATTTAATAAAACACGTCTAGGCTAGACCTGTCACTCAGACAAAGAGTCACACAACTCTCTAATGAGTGTAAATCCCAGCGCTCTAATACACATGTACCATATTTTTGGCATTAACATCAGGACAGATTGGCTAACAGAGCATTATTGTTAACTAGTTGCAGTCATCCTTCAACAGAAAACACATTTCATCACTGTCTCAACTTGTAGCTGAACTGAAAACAAACCAGAATGGACTTGTGCAAGTCTATTTGTAATCCTATTCAATTTACGGTAAAACAAAACAGCAACTGTGCCTGCCAGCCATTCACTATAAATAATGTTTTATAAATTATAAGGACAATGTGTTCAGGTGTTATGGCATGGTATATTGATGCCTGTATTATTTTTAAAGTTTTGATACTATATTCTGTCATAAAATATACCGATCTACTTTTTACCTTGTATTGGAAAACACCATAACAACAGAGATGGTAAATCATAAGTTTGTAATGCATCCTAATGCATCCTTTTTAAGCAACACATCAAGACATTCTGGGAATGTCCTTTTACTGTTTTTCACCATAAATTATACTGTTATTTATAGTTTTTACTTGCAAAAAGCATTTTATAACAAAATATTAGCTAAATTTGATATTAAGTAATATATAGCATATAAAAGTATAAAAAAAGAAACAATGAAAATCAAAATATGTTTGTTTTTTTATTTATAGAATAAATATAGAATTTAATAATATCACAAATTATAAAATAACAATGACATGTATCAGGGCTAAATAATACATGGTTTTGAAAATTGCAGTCAACCAATTAAGAGCTGTTTACTGTTGAATTTTTACATTTATAATATAATACAATACAGTAAACAGCTGATGGTCATATTTTTGATTAATCAATTGATTAATTAATCTAATTAATTTTAAGTGCAAATGAGCTGCATATTTAAGCATTGGATTAACCCCATAAATGCTGGAAAGTGCGTTAAGAAAGTTAATAGCTGATTGATTTAATATAGTAATAAAGCGGTAACTTCCAGAATAAACTTTTTTTCTTAGAAGTATGATCATCAGTGCAAATACTAGCAGATTAAAGATGTGTTCCAGGAAATCCGAGAGAATGGAAATTTGTGCGCTACATTTACCAAATCATCAACATGATTAATAGTGGATTACACATCATAAAAATAGAGACCCAATTACTGGCGTAAATTAGAACCCAGCATTACCACCATGCTAATAAGCACTGAACATAATTGCATTTACTGCAGTATAGCCAGGCGAGATAGATAAAGTCCCCCTCTATCTCATTAATCTCTCAATAACGTCCACTGCGTATTTTGGCCATTATCACTATGATTATATATAGTGTCTGCCATGAAAAGAAAGAACAGAGCGCTCTCGCTGCATCGGCCCTATCTCCGAGCTCGAGGAAGGGTTTTCTCTGGCCCTTGTAGAGAGCATAAAACAGATAATTACCAACTCTAAAAAATGTCTCTTTTGTGCAGCGGGCTGAAAGGAGAAACTCTCCAAGCTTTGAGAAGATAAAGCCCAAAACAAAAGCAGACCTGAATGGCCACAGGATTAGCTTTAATAGCAGTAATTACCAGTAGGGAAAGCAGCCGAGGCTCTCTGCCTCTCTGGCCATAGCACAAGGCTGGAGGTGAGTGATGTCTGGGGGGTCGGATGTGTGAATCGAAGCCTCTCCTTGCTGTCTGACCAGCTGCCTGCCTGCCTCCCTCCACATTCATTTGTAAAACACTTGGGCGAACCATCCGCCAAGGCCCTATTTGCCACTAAAAGCTGCTATCTCCTCTCATCCACAATAATGGGCCGTGCATAGAAAAGGAGGGTCCTCCAACCCAGTTGCTTCTTGAATTACAATCTAGGGTTGATGGTGGTGATGAGAGAGGCCTTTAAATTACAGCAACACAGGCCGAGCCCTCCGCTCGCCTCCACCCCTATAGGACACTCAAGCCACACGGGGTGTCCAAATGAAATACAATTATCCCTATTGGCATGATAAAGGGAGGTAGCGGGGGTGTTGTTGTTTAGGAACAAGAGAGAGCTTCAGCCTTCAGAGACTACAGAGTACTTAGAAAGAAACTTAAATACTGTATTAATAAAAGAGCCTGCAACCCTTGAATAGGTGCGTTAATGTCTGACCCGCGATCGGGACGTCTCTCGTGTGGCAGCTGCAACTCTATGGAACTGGAAGAGTGGTGATTGTGTGCTCGTGTTGAAATGAATTGGTCAGCCATTAGCCACAATCACTCTGAGGGAAGGCACAATGCAACACGGCCGCATACAACCAGCACACAGTGTGTTATTTTTATTATTCAGATCTAGAATTCAATGGTAAATAAGTGCCTCTAAGTCTGACACCCGTGCTTCCTGTCCTGATTATTTCTACCACTGAACAAAGACCTGAAACTGTTGTAGAACGGTTCAGTGAAACTAATAAATAAAAAAAGAACATGCTTAACCTAAAAAAAGGTCAAGAGAGGTCAAGCTAATTACTTAGTGCTGTTTTGAGCTCTTTTTCTCCCTAATATGAGGTCTGACTTTTTGCAACCCTGTTACCAATTTTCTGTAATCTGTTATCTTGTTTTTATTTATTTATTATTTCATATTAGGAATTTATTTAATAGATAGCACTTTGAGATGTGACATATCATGTGGGTCCAATATCTAAATATTATTTAGGCATTAGGACATGTAATTATTATATTTGATCAATTATTATATTACTAAATCCTATGATCTATAAACAAATAAACAAACAGGCGTCCATATGCTTGTGTGTGTGTAATTATTATTATTATTCTTAATTAATTAATTTATTATTATTATTGATTGTCCCTTGCATTGTTTTGGTTGATATGGTATAATTCTTGATCAACTTTTTTTTTTAAACATTAAATTATCAGATTATCATAGCCTATTTGTGCATCTAATGCCTAAAAGTTAAAAGTGTATAACATTCAAGTGTCAACTTTAAGCTTTTTATTGTTACGCTCATAAAAGGAAAACGCCAACATTTTTCCATTTTCCTATGTTCTTCCCTCAACATAGCGCCACTATGTTAGCATTTAGCTTTGCTCCATTCATTCCTTAGGATCTAAACAGGGATGAACTCAGAAACCACCAAACATTTCCACGTTTTCCCTATTTAAAGACAGTTTAAAGACATTCATACAGGTTTGAAACTTCTTGAGGGTGAGCAAATGACGACAGAATTTTCATTTTTGGGTGAACTATTCCTTCAACATCTCATTACTTTAAGCTTTTTTTATTATTATATCATTTATTTCCTTCATTCATTTATTGTCATTCATCTATGTCTTGTCTACAGTTAGTGTAAAATGCTAGGCTGCGGACACCAGAAAAACCAACAATATTTCTCCTCCACTGGCCTTTTTTCCCTGTATACGTGTCACCCATATAAAATCTACTTTAGGTTTTTAGTATTTGTCTTCAAAATGTTCCACAAACTGTAACTGCATTGCATTTCTGACCTCCATAGCCTCCATCATACCAGGCCTCTTAGATCCAAAAACCAATTTCTTCTATCCACCCCATGGTCCTGGCTAAAGCTTACAGGTGATTGAGTCTGGTTGTGAATAGTGAAATCAGAGCCTCTAGCATCTTCACAGCCTGCCTGTGTGTCTGTGTGAGTCGAATCAAGTGCTTCGCACATGTTTGATGGAGCAGTGATGTCATAATGCATTTACCCCCTCTCTTCCTCTTTCCTTAAAGACACTTGTGGTTATGGTACACTATACACTTCAAGCATTCTTCAGCAGATGAAAGCCGAACTCTGTCAGCTTGTTTGCATAAGCTGCACACAAGTCACCCCAATAAATATGAGACCAAAGCAAAAGCACATTTCTGGCACTTAATGACATACACATACACTTGGGTATCCATCTGTAAAAAAACATTGTACATGGTAACAATCTGCCATACTTAAATAGTCACATGCTGGAGAGTATGGTCACAGAGTTAAAGACATTAACATATACAGGAAGCTGAATGCAACATAAAAAAAGGAAATTGGAAAATGTCACTAGGCCTACTGATGTTCCTTAAACGTACCCTTGTAAAACAGATAATGCACTGTGTATGCAAAACTGCCTTAAAGAGTTTTTTTTATTTATTTATTTTTTAAATTTGTGTAATTCAAACCTTCACACACGTTGTAATTTCCAAGAACAGTGGGAAAAATTAAGGACACTTCAATTAAATTATTTAAATCAAGCCTTACAGAGAATGGGGGCTTCCAATACCTGTATACCTGCATATTTGTTTCATTGCATTATACTGCATCGGATAGAAATCGGATTGCACTGCATCATCACAGGGGTGTATCGTATTGCATCGCATCGCTAACTGCTTTATGTATCTTTAATGTATTGTATCATTGGCTATGCATTTTAATCATTTTAAATATTCATTTACAAAACATAAATGGAATAAATACAATGGTTAAAAGCATCTACTAAATGAATGAATGTAAAAAAATGCATAAAAATTAAACAATTTAATTTACTAGCCACTAGTTCAGAGCTACCAGTAGGAGCTACCAATTTGTTGTGTGTTTATGGAAAGTCCCAGGTACTTAGGAATCAACTTTCTTACACCCTAACCACTTTACAGACAGATGGAACAAACTTAACACCACACCTTTACATTTCTTTATTTGCTGTCAATTCAAGCACTCAAAACAAAAAAAAAATTAAATCCAGTCATCCTGTGACTGAAGTGTCACTTGTCAAACTCATTTCACTCATCATAAATTACCATCTCTACACATCGCCTCCCTTCTTCTGAGCTCACTGGGGCCTAGACTCTCGACCAGCAATTAAGTCTTGAATAGGAGTTATCTTGTGCCGTGACCTCACATGACCTCCTCATTGAAAAGCCACCGCATTCTCTCTCCATTGAGCCTGTCTTTAGTATTCAAGGCACTGGCCGCTGATCGGAACAGTATTATCCTTAGCAGAAAATAAGGTCAGAGGGTCAATTTAGAGAAATGCAGGCTTTGTCATAAATCAGTCTGATCGAAAAATGCTGTGTTTCAGCAATTAAACCCGGTGAGCAATTTTTAACCCTTTAAAGAAAACTATATCTATACATACATATATATATGTATATATATATATATATATATATATATATATATATATATACATATGCATATATATGTAATATACACACACACACAGGACTTTTTTTGAACATATACTGTACATATATAGCGACCATAAGGAGCTCATACTAAAGGTGTAAATGAGTGAATAACACCTCAATTTGGTTAAGTTTCTGATATTTAGCTGTAAGATTTATATATAATAAATAAATAAATAAATAAAATTATATATATATATATATATATACGCACACTATAAATTTAGTTGCCTTGTACTTTGAAGAGCCTTCTTTCACCACAAAGAACCTTTTCCGAAACAAATAAGATGTTAAAGGTTCTTCATGGGACCATTTAGACAGAACGTTTCTTTTATGGCATTATAAGGCACCTTCATTTTTAAGAATGTATTGCAATCTTTACAGGGTTAAAGTCCACCAGCGAACACAAACAGTGAAAGCAACCTTAACAAGCCGCGACAAATACTATTGAACCGCCTTTGATCCGGTCCCTAACAGAATATCCACTGTATACCGCTAATGATTTTTACAGTAGCTCTATCTGCTCTCAAGCTCATTAGAGGTAAATACGTTTAATCACTGTTTACCAAGTCGATAGCTAATATACTAATCGCTTTGGCACGGGCCGGCCTTTCATTTCCGTGAACAACATCTTAAAACGACAGCAAGCAAGGTTTTATCCAGCTGCTGCAGAAAGGGTAGAGTTCACACGTGTTAAACGCGCCTCCTCACCTTCAAGAACCTTCATTTGTCTAAATGGGAGCCCATCACAAACAGCTGCTAGCATGGAGTAACGCGTGTAAATGTCTCTCTCAGTGGCGCTTCGGTGGTAATTGGTGTGGTGCCTTTCATGAAGATAAGACCAAATACATCCATCACACAGCAAAACCTTTTTATTTTAGATCATTTCCAATGACACCCTCTTTTCTAGCAGCCAAACATACATCTACTCCCCCCCCAACAAAAATGTGACCTTTCATGTTTTTTATTTTTTTGAGATGTCATTACCAAAACACTAATTTTACACCTCAGCCATTATCCTGAGTGGCCATGGGCTCGCGTTACAGGGGCGTTTTATGATGTCATATTTCTGTTTGGGAGCGTGTGATAACAGAAGGACTGACAGGGCCAGTAATGGGTGCCCAGTGAAATGTCATGCTCTATCAGCGCCCCAGAGCAGTACAGGAGGGCCGTTGTGAGACAGGGGGCAGACGCAGGGCCTCTGCTGTTGTTATTGGTGCTGCTGCTGCTCTGTCAGTGTGTGTGAGAGAGAGAGAGAGTGAGGGAGCGCAGCAGATGTGACCTCCTCACACACAGTGCTCCTTTTGTGTCCCAGTTATTCAGTGTTCCTCTGGGTTTGCCCCTGCCCTCAACCATTAACAGCAACTGCCCGTAACTGCGAGAAAATAAAAAACGAGAACAGCCACAGGGCTCAGTGTGTTTAAAAGAAATTTGCTGAGATGCATCAGAAATACTTTTTATTTTATGACTGCTTTCAATTTTTGATGTTTGACCAGTCAGGCTGCATTCTGACTGGAGTTGCTGGTATATATTAAAAGTATATCTTTAGGAGAGTGGTAGTTCATGGTGGTCTGATAGGCTGAGTGGAGTTGTGTATCTGAGTGAAGCAAGTTCAAGTCCAACATGCAACATTTCCTGATTCTGTTCCTGTTGCACCTTGTGCCCTGTGACCAAATCTTAACTAAAACTAAAACTAAAAAAAAAAAAAATAAATAAAAAAAAATAATTAAATTTAAAATAAAATAAGAATAAAGGAAGTGTAACTTTTGTTATTAAGAGCTTAAAAAAAAAACACAATAAAGTATTAATTTTATTTAAATAAAAATGTAATAATGACAGTATAATACAAAAACGTATATAAAAAAGTACACATGTACATGTATATAATTTTTTTAACTTTACTTTTAATTTTAACAGTAAACTGTACTGCTGAAAAGAGATTGTAAGCAAGTACTGTACACATAAATAAATAAAGACAGAAAATTTAGATAAATAAATGCATAAATAAATAAATATTCAAGACAAACACAAAATGGACAGATGAACAGAGAGACAAAGAGACAGAGAGACAGACAAACAGACAGATAATATATGAGGTGTTGTTTGTTTTTTTACTTCGTGAGTACGAGCTCCATATTCTCTCATGTTGCACATGGAAAAGAATTATGGTTGCTTAAAAATATTACTATGAATGAATAAATAATATATATTAAAAAAAAACTATTTTAAAATGCTTCAATAAATTTTCAGTTTAGAAAATGATATGTATAAAAATGCCTGATCGGCCTCATATTCAATAAGGACTATAACTGCACATTAGGTTGAAGCAGTGGATATCAGGACATCGAGCAAATATTTGCCTCTTATCTTGTTGCCAGTAAGAAGCAGAGAAGGATCGTTTTCTACAGAAGAGCTGCCACATATCCTGCACCGGGCCAAGAACTGCTTTATTCAATTATCTCCCTTGCTTAGCAAATACAATTTCCCTGCATAAATCATCCAAATGATCCCTATGACTGTCAGGGCCTCGCAGTGGATTTTTTTTTCAATCCTATCAGCTGAGGCCCAGCCAGGTTAGGCTTTATCCTACTTCTGTGCTCAATATCTATTGAGATGCTGCAATTGTCTGTTTTGAGTTTCAAATCCTCTGCTATCATTCTCAGTTCCTGATAAAAGTGACATTAAGCATCCAGCCACCAAGTCGGTAATCCATTACGAAGAAAGAGCATGCCAATTTAACTAATCCACCAAGCAATGACCTTGTAACCTTGACCTTGTAAACAGCACAATGGGGGGAGATTATGTATTAATATCTGGTCCAGAGACACTGAGCTGGGCTTCTTAGAGGGCCATAAGCCTTGCCTGTTTTTGTCCAGTTTCAGCCACGCTTGAGAGAAATGTCTTCAGGTCAGAAGTTTGAGACTCTGTTGGTAGATAAATGCCAAGATTTTTGTCCTAAACCTTATGATTTCATGCTCATCATTAATTCTGGTTTAGGAACATCTGTAATTCATTGATGTGAACAGAACCAAATTCAGCCTGATTCCAAACAGCTGTTCCTCAGCCAATAAAACAGTCCTGGTTTAACACAGCAGAGCTCCAGGGCTGCTTTGAGACACAGGCTAAATGCTGGAGGGACAAAAGCTCTACCAGTGTTCAACCAATACAATAGAGGTGAAGACCTCCATACCCTCCTTAGTTAAAGAGTGAATAAGCAAGGAATTCCTTTAGGGCTTAAACTGCCATGGACCCTTAGCTTTCTCCTTTTGCAAAAACTGCTGCTGATTTTTTTTTTTGTTCTTTGAAAATCCTGATCATTTATGAAACAGAAAAAACTAAAATATATTAAATAAAATAAATTATTTAACATATAAGCAATAATTCAGTCTTTTTTAATACTTTTAAAGCTATTGATATTTTAAAAAGCTATAAATAAATAAAGTTATTAATTAATAAAAATATAAAATATTACATATAATTAATTAAATAAATTAATGAGATAAAATAAGACAATTTAATTAAAAAAGTATGTACGTTTAGTATTTTAACAGCAAACTCAATTGCAAATAAAACACTCAACACTTAAATATATACATATATATATATATATATATATATTTTTTTTTTTTTTTTAAGAAAATCCTGATAATTTATGAAACAGAAAACACAAAATTATTTAATATATGTAATAAACAGTAGTTTAGTGAGTAAGTATTTTTTTGAATACTTGAAACGCTATTGAAAGTAAAAAAACAGCAAAAAAAAAAAAAATGCTATTGATATATAAAAAATATAAAACATTATATATCATTAACTTAATAAAATAATTTGATAATTGGATAAAAAAGTCAACATGCACAAGTACATTTTTCACATGTAAATTTTTAATATTCCATTTTATTATTTTAAGAGTAAATTGTCTTGCTAATAAAAATTAAATTAAATTAAATTAAATTAAATTAAATTAAATTAAATTAAATTAAATTAAATTAAATTAAATTAAATTAAATTTAAAAAATTAATAATTTAATTTAATTTAATTTAATTTAATTTAATTTAATTTAAATTAATTTAATTACTTTTATTATTTTAACAGAAAATGTATATAATATGTGAAACATATTACATATTAACATATCATAACATAATAAGCCATTTACGTTTATTTATTTTAAATCAAGATTTTATGCTGATTTTATAGTTTTTAATGAGAAAGACAATGTAATATGTGATGCTAAATAACAAAAAAAGTAATAAGAAATAACATTGTAAAACAAACTTAAAATAACAAAAATAAATAGCATTATAGCATATCATATTATAATCATAACAACTTGAGTGAACATATTTAATGTTTTCTTGAATTTGTGGCATAATTCTAAAATGTATTTTCATAGGCTTCATACTTTTGGTCCCTGCTACAAATAATTTATTTATACGCATAATTAAATCCCTGTTATGAGAAATGAGAATATCGAGTGACAGGTTCACAAAAAACAGGAACAAATACATTTTTCAAGCAATTAAATTCTTATTGCCAGTTTTATGAACTAGAATATATTAGCTCTGTTTTTCTATATGCTTCATCATTCATCATCAAAAAATCCAGAATGACACAAACATGTCCCGGGAATGACTTGGAAAGCTGGGTGCTGTCATCCCTCAGGCTCATATCAAAATCAATCATCACTCACAATGATTCACAGCGCGATGAATAAAAAAACGTCAATTTTACAGGAGCCATCAATTGACAGGGTTGGACTGACAGGAAGAATGAATATGAACCCAAGCGGCTTCCTGGCAGATCCACACCTGTGCGAGTGAGTACAGGATCAGGAGCTCATTAAAACCTGAGAGCGATCCCTGTCTGGAACCCCGTGGAGCTGCAGTCATCAGACTCCCTATCTGATAAATACAGCATCAGCCGGAGAAACTCAACTTGAAACAAATGGCCTTTTCACTGTCTTTAAAAAGCCGGCCTGATAATAACCCCTTTTTCTTTGAACTCCCAAATGAAATCTGTTCCCTCACGCGCACAGAGCTTTGAAAGTCTAGTCTTTTATATGAAACAACTGTTGTTGCATATATGGAGTTTAATTTGCCACTTGTGTTGGAGCAGTGAGTGTGATGGGGTTTAAACACTTTAATTTATGGCTTTGCTTTGGCTGCACAGAGACAAGCTTATCATAAAAGGTTGCGGTGGCGTATAGGTAAAGTTGACATGGAAATCCTGCCTGTACATATGTTTCTGTTTGAGCATTACTCCGTACGCCCACAGAGAGACAGATCCCTGAACGGAGAGAACTTGACCCGTGATAGGTCCTCTAAATCTGCTGGGTCCTTATTTACATTTATGAAAGATGAAGAGACTTAGATATCAGAGCAACGAAAGAGACAGATATATGCAGTGGTATTATTATTAATACCACGGTGGAGGGAGGGGAAAAAATTATTTTATACACTATATTGTTTAGGGTCAACACAGTTCTCTTTGAAAGAAGCCTCTAATGCTCACCAAGCCAGTATTTACTTAGTCGAAAACATAGTAATACTTATAATACTATGAAATATTATAAAATATAGTATATATAACATATTTAAGTAAAACATGATAATGCTGAATTTTCAGAAGAAATTTTTCCAGTCTTCGGTGTCACATGACTCTCCAGAGATAATTATGACATTATGATTTGTTCCTCATAAAACACTTCTTATTAAAAAGAAAAACTGAAATATCCCATGCTGTGACACTCATATATTTAACTCAAGTGCTGTCCATTTCTTCTGATCATCCTTGAGATGGTTCTACACCTTCATTTGAGTCCAGCTGTGT
>JAUCMU010000033.1:14358059-14376290 GCA_032275025.1 Enteromius treurensis
TAAATCATAATATTAGTAGCAATAAAAATGTACAATGAATAGCAAAAAAACATTAAAATCAAATATAAATCAAATATAAATCAATATTATAATACATATTATATATATATATATATATATATATATATATACACATACAAATAATACAGATAAAAATTATATACACACACACACGTGTGTTTGTTTGTGTGTACTGTGTGTATTTATTATGTCTACATAAATATACACACATGAATGTATATATCTAGGAAAAAACATATTTTATATATTCCATATATTTATCTGCAATATAATAATAATAAAAACACATGTAAATATTTTCTAAATATATACTGTATGTGTGTATGTATACATAAACATACACAGTACACACACACATATTGTAAAATAAAAGCTTTATTTTGGATGAGATTAATCACAATTAGTCATTTGATAGTTAAATCATATCCCGCCAGCTGTAAATGTTCTGGGCGTCTAAGAGTTTGCGATCAGTTTAGCACAGATGCAGAGCAGAGATGCGGTCTGACTGAATAAAGAGGCGGCAGTATAGCATGCCTGGCGCTCTGAGCTCATAGAGTGAGGTCACCCTTACACACACGCTCTCACACACACTTTACGTTCAACGATTGATAGCTGGTGTCTTCTCCAGGCAACATCAGTGCACATCCCATTGAGCCGAGATGTAATTTTATCTATTGCCAGAAGCAATTCTTCCCCCTCAAAATATCTAATTACTGTGTAATTTGCTGCCATTTTGATATGAAATCCAAAAATGATGATGCTTAAGAGTAATGAGACATTAATTCAGAATCACTCCAGATAGACGTTTCGGGTGCTTTTCTTCGTGATAAGCCATGCAGTGGGGGATATTACGCAGCCTTAATGTAGATCTGCTTATTACAGTAATTTGTATGGGCAGCCTGTGTTTCATCTCCTTTTTTCTCCCCTCTTCGTTTCTCTTTAACATTTTCACGATGATTTGTTGGTTGTCTGGATTGTCCCTTTTCTTTCCCTCACCAGCTCTCCTCCTTTTTTCCAAACAACCAAGCAGATTAGCAAATAGTAGTGTTAAAACAACCATGGAATAAGCAGAGGTATGTTAACACACCAGCAGAAAAATTAAGTTCAGGAACATGAATATTGTAGGTGAGCTCACACAACTCATTATAAAGTCTCATAACTCCAAAAACAAAAAGAACCATTATCCTTATTTTCAAGTTGACAATAGACTCACCTCATTCCTTACATTCATGTCCTTACAGATTCAGGAAATACTCAGCAATAAACCCTTCATAAAACAGATCTATAGTCAACAAGTTCTCATCATATAGAGTGAAATTAGGGAAGACATAAACATCAATGAAATATTGGCTGTTAAAACATAAGCATTACCTGTTCATCTGTGATTGAACAAATGAGAAATCTGCATTATTCATCAAAAATAACCATGACAAGTCAGGAATTCCAATTATACATATTCTGTGACATTTCAATAAGGAAAAAATTAAATTAAAGCTAGAATAACTGATTTGAATAATTGCACATGTAATTGTACATTTCATTGGAGAGGATGTCAGATGCAAAATTCACTTTTTCATGGTGTTTGCATATAAATGTAGTAAGCGTCCTTAATGCTCCTTTTATTTTTAAGTTCCAAAAATTCTAAACTGTTATCAAGTCGTCATTTTCTGAACAGTATGATGTCATATCATATGTTTTTTAACTCTAGTAAAACTGTGAAAGTGCATAGTACACTTTTATGAAATTACATAAAACCCATAAAGGAATGTCCTATAAGAATGTATTTAAAAGCAAAACATAAGGGGTGAAACATCTTGAGTAAATGCCAAAAGTGTTTCAGAACAAAATTCAACAAAGAAACGAAATCTAAACACCAGTTGGGGGGAAAAAATACAGTGAGCAGGTTTGAATCATAGAATTACCTCTACAGCCTTTCGTGGTAACAGGCCAGTGAGTTTGGTCATCTTGTTGCCTGGTAAGAAGCCCTAAGATTGATGAAGAAAGCCCACTTTAGGACTACTTTCTGTAGAAATCGATATAACAGAGCCGACATGATGATTTGAGATTGACGAGCTAAAGCTGCCGTTGGTGGAGCAAGACTGAATTCCATCTGAAAAGTATTATAGGATCTGTCTCTAAGATACAGCACGCCACCACTGCCTTCAGCATTTACTAAAACCTTGTTTTAGATGTTGTTCGTGCTCGTGTCAGATGTTGTTTAGATCAAACTTGGAGAGTTATCTCCTAATGTTTACGCTCAATTCCCTTATTAGCATCTATCATGAAATGAATTTCTTTAGCACGGACTGATTAAAATGTCTAGTCACATCTTTCCGTTCACAACCTTAAAGTGACAAAACCCTAAAGG
Source organism: Enteromius treurensis (assembly GCA_032275025.1). Lineage (NCBI taxonomy): Eukaryota > Metazoa > Chordata > Actinopteri > Cypriniformes > Cyprinidae > Enteromius > Enteromius treurensis. The sequence continues at coordinate 14,360,449 of JAUCMU010000033.1, forward strand.
ATGCCCACATGTTCTCACATGTTCTAAGATACGAGACAGTAATCAGCTAAGACTAACTAATTGCTAACAGTTAGCGATGGGACAAACACAAATGCCTTCAAGGTACAACAAAACTCCTATTTACTTTTATTAGCTATTGAATTGCTTTATTTTATTAACGTCTAATTAAGATGATGCTGCTGGTCAACAATGATGGATTACCCGTAATCACGAAGCAATTTTTTAAAAAGCTGAAAATATTGTACATCTGACCTTGAGCTATGAAACTCTCATTAAATCTTTGTCTAGTTTAGAACTATTGCACACTTGGTCAAAATCAAGATGTGATACAATTAGATAAATCCTGTTTAAAAAATGTCCAAAAAAGCAGCGTTCTATTAGAGTTTGGCTTCGAAGACCACAGTAAAGGAGCCTATAAGCTGAGAGATCTGGAAACCCCACACCTCAGAGCCATAAGCGGAGTTGTTGATGGGAAGGAATTTGGACCCTGTGAACTTACCCAGAAAACTAGCGACAGGAGAGAAGGAAGAAAAAGAGAAAGAATAGGAATTGGCAGCTTGGTGTGAACAGACTCTGTGTATCACTGTGACCTGTGCTGACACCACTGTCATCACATCTTCTGAGAGGATAGAGGAATAAGGGGGTTGAGCGAAGGGAGGGGGATGTTTTCCACAGCAGCCAAGTGGGTGGGATGGTTCAAGGCAACTCAGCAGGGGTGTAGGGGAGTCTTGGTTGAACATGGATGAATGCATTATTTGGTAGAACAGTTTTAGAATGCATGGACGTTGTGGCATGGTGAACTGTCTGTGCCACCTGTCAAGAGCTTATGTAAATCACTGTGCTATAATTTACAATTCTGAGCAACAGTACTTCTGGGAAGGTTCTCATCTGTCCGGACCATGGCAGAATGTTCTAGTAGATTATTCTGGTCAACTGGACGATTCTTTGGATCTGAAATTATTTCACCATTAATCCGAGTGGCCTGATCAGTTGTAGACTGATGGTGAAGATTCCCTTGCATTTAACCTCAATACATAAAATGGCATAAAACTGTAGTCAGGAGTGAAATGGGATGAAATAGGAGACAGTCAGAATACATTTCACAATATTGCATTTGTAGTCTGATAAAAGATTTTAGGAAAGCACATCGGGGTGTACAAACCTGCTACTCGAGAGCCACATTCATAATAAACTGACCTTTTCCATCAAACAGGCCTAGAGCTTTCAAGTTACACTGAGTAACACCTTGAATGTCTGAACTTGGAGTTAAACCTTGCAGGACAATGGCCCATCAGGAGCAAGAGAGGATGCCCCTAATGCCAAGGGTGCCCAATCCTGCTCCAGGCAGGCCACTGACCTGAATTATTTCTGCAGTAATAATCCCATCTTGGAAGTTTCTAGTGTTTTTGAAGACACTGATTAGCTGTTTCAGTTGTGTTTAACCAGAGCTGAAGATAAACTGAAAAGTGATTCTGAAAGAGCAGGACTGAACACCCTTGGAATACACATGGCCAAGATTTCAAGAAATTCCTTGTTTCTATAGCTTTTTGTGTTTTTTCTTGATCTTGGCTTTCCATAAACACAATACCACACTACTATGGTGTCTTCTGCAGGGTTCAGCTATAACCCTAATTAAACATCTATACTAGCTTATAATTGTCTTAATAGGAATGCAAGAGACTTCAAGGCAGGTTTGTTGAGGCAATTTAAAACTAAAATCTACAGGACACTGGCCCTCCATGATCCAAATTTGGAGACCCCAGCAGTAACTGGTGCATTAAAATGTGGACATGCATTTTGGATGCAAATTACTTGGTTGGGAACCTGTGATTGGATTACCTGAGTACCAAATACTGTACCAGGAGTAAAGTGTAGTACTGTACTCCTTCACTCTGAAACAGTCTATCCTTAATTAAAACCTTAACTCCACAAACCTGTGATTCCTTTCTTTCAAAGTCTTCTCTAGAGTGTTGCTGCTTGTTTTTCATCCAACAAGGTTAAATGCAGAGGAATGCCCATCAGCCCCAACTGGTAAAGCCTCTCGTATGAGAGCTGAAATGTCAGAGAAACAAAGAGAAACATGTCCAGTTGACTAGAATGATGTATTACAACATATGCTATAATCTGAAATCCTAGACAAATCCAACTCTACAAGCCTGCTTGCAATGCCTGGTATTCAGATTCTCTGAGAAGCAGATATCAGTGTCAGTAGGCCCCAGTAGCTATTAGTTCTCAGTCATTCAGTCCATTGAGTCCACGGTAATCCTACTCAGAGTCACTCACAGCTTTAGCGCAGCACTCGTATCAGTTGCGTAATCTATCAATTGATTAGCCTTCCATCACAGAGCCTGCAGTCATCCAGTAAAATTAAGTTCACTGTCTTCCCACCACTATAAACAACGATGAGGTAATCAGTCTAATCGGATCTCTTTGTCCCCTCACTCCAAGGTTCTGGACAATCTTTGCTTAAGGTAATAATACCTGTCATCTTCCAATGTCTGAGCTTTTATTGTGGTTTGAGCTCCTTGTTGCCGTTTATTCATTACAGTGCATGACGTAATTCACCTTAAACTATTTATATTAGTGAGCTTAAGAAAAAGATGGCAACTTTCTGAGAAACAGTGGAGGCTTGTGAGACTTCACAGCACTTATTAAAATGTGCAAGCTCATGAGATAAGCATGCATGTCATCATGATGGTATTACAGAGTCTATGATTCCAGAGGAATGACAGCGTGATGAAGTACAGTAATATGATTTATCAGCTAATGCACATTTGTAACTGAAGCCTCAAACCCTGGAACCAGCCACTGGCTCATCCAACAATTCTGCCAAAGCTTGAGTCTCATCTCTGCAATGGAGAAATATGGGAAGATGTGATCCTAGCTTGGCAGAAGAAAAGGTAAAAGGAGAACAGTTGCCACTGTCTTTGACTCTCAAAGACAAGGCACAGGGACTATGTTTGGCAGTGCACTCCCAGACTTAATATCTGAGACTGTTACTGGCACGGTTACATCAGTGCTGGCATGGGCGGCACAGACTGAGAGGAGACATTACTCTGCACTATCCATTTCCCCCTGCGACGCACACTGATCTGCAGATATTAGCATGATTACATTGTGAGATAAGGAGCTGATAAAACATCACATCATGTTTCCTTCCTCACAGCACGCTTATCAGGCTTGAATGCTACAATCATAGGTTATCTGAACAATTAATCATTTTGTTTTATGGCAAATGGAATCTCAAGATTTTTGACGATAAGGGAAATGTAATTTAATGTGTAATAGCAGCACAACAATGCTTTGGATCCATAATTGGCCTAATGCAATACTTGCATAAAGAATTAGCTTGAATTGTTTTCAGGTCAAGCTAAATTATATAAGCTCTAGTCTTCAGGTTCAAAAGAAGTTCAGAAATACTGGCTTAAAATTGCAAGAGGCTAACTGAGAGTTAAGGAAGGACATTCCAGTAGCTATTCACGTAAGGGTTTGCATATTGTCCTAACGATATAAAAGTATAAAATTATATTTAATGCTCAGAAGTAAAAATATAAATATTTTAACAATTAAAAAAAGCAAATATAACAATTGAATTAAATTACATTGAATTGAATTGAATTGAAACTAAACTAAACTAAACTAAACTAAACTAAACTAAACTAAATTAAATTAAATTAAATTAAATTAAATTAATCTGGCCAGTTAGTTGGCAATTATGTCATTGCATATTAGTTCAAGTCAAAAGAGTTTTCCTTGGATGCTCTGACACCTGTCTAAGGAAACCTGTTTACTTTAGTTTTAATGCTTAACACAAAATAATATATTTTTTAAAAAAAATTTAAGAACCAAACTGTTGTTGGTCATTGACTTCTATAGCAGGAAAATACATACTATGGAAGTCAATAGGGACCAACAAATGTTTGATTACCAGCATTCTTCAAAATATCTTCTATGTTCACATGGTTTTGGGTTGACTATCCAAAGTTAAACAATTGATCAGCAATTAACAGGAAGTAATGTGTCAACAGTAGTCATCAGTGAGATAGAGATTGGAGGACTGTGTCACATTATTGTCTCTTCTCTCACAGCACGAGCACAGACTCTCAGTCTCTCAGCAGCTGCCCTCTGCCTGATAGCATCTATTCTCCCCTCCACACGCTGCTTACTGCTGCAATTGATGCCGAGGTGACCGACAGAACACAAGGAATGAATCCCCCGCTTGTAATCTGAACCATGAGGTCGCATGCATGCTGGAGTTATCAGCACCATGGGAATGAATTCAGCCTCGTCAGCTGAGGGAATGGACAGAGACTGTCTTTAGACCCATTACCAGAAGCTGTATGCCCATACAAATGTGTCTTCTCGAATTAAGAAAATAAAATGAGTATAATTTCATAAATAATTTGCATGCATACTGCACAAATTATTAAAGCGCACTGGCTGAAATCACTCATTCACACGGTTTTCAAAGATCTGGCGGTCGCTCTATAAAAATGTGCATGACACCCCTGACCACTAATATTTCATAATCAGAATATCTTTAAATAATTATTTCATGTTGGGATGGAGATGGTGATGTGCTCCATCTTTAATAGCAATCGTCTAATTAACATATTTTCATTACCTCTCCGGATGAATAATTTAGTGCCATGTTATAGTCATTAACTATGCGCTTTTAGTACAGTGATGGATTTAAAGGGACACACTGTTCAATTTGGGCTTCAATCCACTGAAATGACATGAATAATTATAAGGCAACCCTTTAGTCGTTGTACACTTGTCAAATGCTTTCAAATCAGACTGTCACCACTCAAGAACATTCAAAAGGGTTCAATTAGAATCACATTATGAAGGCCGGTGCTCCACAATGCTGACAGTTAGATGCTGTGGACTAGAGCTATCTAGAAATCTGAATATTTTATTTAATTTAATTTCATATTATTATACAGAAAGAAGATGAATTGTGAACCTGGACCACAAAACCAGTTATAAGTCAAACAGGCATTTTTGTAGCAATAGCCAATAATACATTGTTTGGGTCAAAATGTATGATTTTTCTTTTATGCCAAAAACTATTAGGATATTAAGTAAAGATCATGCTACATGAAATTTCCTGCCATGAAAATACCAAAAACAATTTTTTTAAATTAGTAATATGCATTGCTAAAGACTTAATTTGGACAGTTGTAAAGGTGATTTTGTCAGTATGTTTCTTATGTTGTTGCACCTCAGATTCCAGATTTCAAATAGCTGTTATATTGCCCTGTTATATATATATGTTTTTCAAGGTTCATATGTGTGTGTGTGTGTGTGTGTGTATATATATATATATATATATATAGTATGTGTTTATGAATAACACGTGAACCTTATATTAATAATATTTTTTTTTACATATTTTAATTTAAAAATAATAATAATTTTGAAGCATATCAGGTTTCCACAAAAAATATTAAGCACTGACTATTTTCAATATAACTAATACTTGTACAAAATTTTCTAAAGCACAAAATCAGTATATTTGAATGATTTATGAAGGATCATGTGACACTGAAGGCTGGAGTATTGATGCTGAAAATTTTGTTTTGCGTCACAGGAATAAATGACATTTTAAAATATATTCAAATAGAACAGTTATTTTAATTTGTAATAATATTTTAATTACTCCAAACATTTGACCAGTATAATGTGTGTGTATAAATATGTATATTACATCATTCACCATCATTCTTCACTTAAGATCTTTTCAATGTGAAATAAACAAGCTCTTTTTTGACAGCAGCGAACGAGCCTTCTTCCTCTCATATATCTACACTACCCTAGCGAAAGTCCTCCATCAAAGCAGTCAGTCCAGACTGCTATGCCAAAATAAAGCTTATAAAGCAAAATTTCACTCAGCTCTATGGCAAGCCACGGTGCCTTGGCCAGGGACCATATTTCCTTCTTTCTCTGAAAGAAATATTTGCCAAATATCTCAATTATGTCAAACTACCCAAGCTGCCAGAATGACTTACAGCTCTGAGGTCATGACAAACTGCGGGAGTGACGGAAAGCAGACCGCACACACTCTTAAACACACGCGGCATCCGACCAGACCACGCCTGCTTTTAGCTACGCCATTAGCTCTGAAAGCCACTTGCTCAGCCCTCAGAAGTCAGCGAGGCCTGCCCAAATGCTGTACAAGATCTACCTACAATAACATGATCTATGTTTTCAGCCCCCCACCTCAATCACCCCCTACAACTTGTTCAAAGTAATGAAATTCCTCATTTGAGGCAGGCTGACAGATGGATTGGAAATCAAGAGCTCCAGATAAGTAATGTTGTTTTGATGCTGAACTGCGTCTGATTGATTTGAAAACTCCAGCGACCAGGAGATGTTTTACCATCCTGCGTGGGGGATGAGGGGGGCAGCGTGTAATTTAGTAGGGGCTATTTTCACTGCGCTTACATTATTGTCCAGACGTGTTTACGTGTGTGAAATTCTCCTCAGCCAGACAACACGGATCACGTTTTCCGTCTATTACAGCCATCTATCATTATCATGCAAACAGCATGAGAACAAGACCTTCAAGAAACACCTTTACACATTATACGACAACTGCTTTATTTATTTAGCATTTTCAAGGGATTTGATTGAATTTTCAATCAACAACTTGACCTTTCCAAAATGACAAAACATACCTGTTTTGAGGTTTGGAATGCTACGGCGATAGTTCTGAGCTGGTCGGTCCCGCTTCTTTTATTTTGAATTGAGGAAGCTTCCTTGAGCTCTTAAGATCTGATTACACAACAACTGCCACTTCCTCAACAGCCGAAGATATTAAAGTAGCACGTCCCTCTTTGATTACTCACGGAGACACATATTGAAAATCCACATTAAATTTCCCTCTGTTAAAGTAATAAAATGATTAGAGTATTGATTTGTCTTAAATGCTATTAAAACAGATTCATTCACTTGCATGTGTTGTGTAGGTGCATTTAATTAGTGTTAGTGGGTTGACAGCAACAGTCCACTGGTCTTGTCTATTCCACATGAGATGAGTTGCTGTGGATGGTAATATAATCTGTCAACTCTTGCTGACAGAAGACAGAATTTTAAAACAGTCTGAGCTCTTGAATGATTGATTATCCCAATACATTTTGTGGAGGTCATATTGATTTGTTTTGAAAAGTAAAACTCCTGGAATTAGTGAGTTCAGACGTTTCCCCTGAGTGACATATACATTCAGCCTGCCTCAGCCAAATATGAAAAATAATATTCTTATGAAACCAACACTGGACTTGAAAAAAAAAAAAGATTTTGCCTGCACCTGCAGTTTAAGTTATAAATGACCCAAATTGTTAATTCCCATGAAAAAAAAGTTCAGACAATAGGTCAGTTTTCCAAAGTAAAAGGAAAGAGGGGGGGCGGGGTCATTCATCCATTTATATATTTCTTGTGTTATTAAAAAATAATAATTTTCATCTGTTGAACAGGATCTTTTGTCAGGGAAAGGTTTTTAATCACAGATAAAATTAAGCTTTTGTCAGCATATTTAAAGAGTTATACAAAATGTATAAGAAAGCTTTGGTTAGGGTATATATCAAGATGCGTACTACAAAATTACAAAAAAACACGAAAAATGTCAAATACTGTTAAAATGGTTACCTAAATAACTTTTAAAGATGTAAATGTACTTTTCATTAGGATAGTAACTGATGCAGTATGTACATTATAATTTCAAAGTTTGGGTTGCTTTTATGTTGTTTTTTTAATTGTTTTTTACTTTATATATTAATATTTTAGTTCAGCAAATGCACCTTAAATTAATGAAAAGTGAAAAGATAACGGTATAAACATATTTCTGTTTAAAATAAATGCTGTTTTAGAACATTTCACAAAAGACGCCTAAAAATAAATCACCATTTCAACAAAAATATTATTTAGCCTTCATATTGTTTGCAACATACTCTTTGCTAATAATAATAAATATTTCCTAAGTAACATGAGTAAATTAGTATCCTTTCTGAGGATCGTGTGAGACTGAAGACTGGAAATCACACAAATACAATCAAATTTAATCATAAACACGAAACATGAAAAACTTTTCAAAAATAACCCTAAACAATATTTTCTGCACTGATTGAATGAACAGACATGGTTTCATCAATTGCAAAAATGACAGTGCACACACTCCCAATGCTAAAGACTGTCATTATGAATTAAAATTTGCCAAAGTTCAGTTAAAATGCCAGATGGATTGGGTTCTTGCAGTTTTGCATAACATGCACTAGTCTGTGGCGGCTGTCACAGAGCTCACTGAACGGATGGAGGAGTTTGTCAAAGCCTGTGGGGTAGCATTGACCGATCGTGTTTGCTGAGAGGACTCAGAACAGGTCCAACTAAACCTGTATTACAGTGGATCAATACACACTGAGGAAGACAGAGATGAAGTCAACACTGCGCTCATCCCTAAGACCACTCTTCCCAGAATGCAACAACTGCACATAATAGTTCACAGCAGTGTGATTTAATGCTCGCTTTCTATTCATTTAATACTGAGATCTGCGAAGACACAAGGAAATGGAAAAAGAACAGGCGAGACAATGAGGCCATGTTCCCAAATCTGACTGACAGTGTTGTCTGGAGCCAGTGACGCACTCTTTTATTTTCATAAACGGGCAAATGTAGTGTGTAAAATAAGATTATCTCAAACTACGATTACGTAAGGCTGATGCTCATCCGGTTCGAGACCCGATTTGCTCGCTATTAAATTAGATATTATAATGTCCTAAAAAGACACTTATTAAGTATTATGTGTCCTGCAGAAGCGCATAGAAAACCTTGTAAATACACCATTTTAACCTCTTTTTGCATCCATCGCTCGACTTCTGGGAAGATAAGTCTATATATATATATATATATTATTATTATTATTATTTGTTTTTTATATATATACTATATATATTATATATTTTGTCCACACCTATTGTATTTATTATTTTTAAATGACAATTCAATGTAATTAAACCACTTCTAAACATGATGACAGTTTCTAAACTAAAATTCGTTTTGATATTTAAATGGAGATTTTTTAATTGAATATTCACACACTTAAGTATATGTGTGTGTTTCTAACACACACATATACTTATAACTAAATTAAATAAATGTTTGTGTGAGTTATAAAATAAAATACAAACACTCACACACACACACACACACACATTATAGATATATATATATATATGAACATTTTTAGAAACATTTTAAATGTCTTTACAGTCACTTTATATATATATGTGTGTGTACATACATACTGTACATACATACAGTACACACACACACAAGTGTAGGTGTATTCCAGATGTCATGTCACTGACCCACATGCAGTGATGTTGTTGCAGTTGTGCTGAAAACATACAATACACCTCTTGATTTATTAAAACATTTTAACATAGTTAGAACAGTGATTCCAGTAGAGCTCCACTCAGTATAAATAACAGATGTGACCTACAGGGGACATGTGAGGTGACAGCCAGTGGAACGTGTATGTTATCATGAATATGAAAATGCTTCTCAGTGATCTGGAGAATTAAAATCCACCCCTGCTCCTCCCTTGAAAGAAAAAAAAATAAATAAAGGAAAAAAAGCACTTTCCATCAGCACTACCTCATACTCGGTGCCAGAGTTGAGTGCCTCAGCTGTCCTGCTGTTATGTTCCAACAAGCTCTAACTACTCTATAATCCAAAATAACGGCAGCTTTGAGGGGCCTGACAGACCCTGTTTTGAGCTAATGGTCACTCTGTGGAAGGGTAATGTAATAATTTCAGTAGAAAGAGAGTGAGGAGAGGTGTGGTAGGGGAATTGTATGAGAGAAAGGGGAGGGGAGAGGAGAGGGGTTGATTTAATCTCTTCCTGTCCTCTCTGGTCCCACCTTTCTGCCTCATGTCCGACAGACATAAGGAAATGAGCAGATTAATCAAAATTAGATTCCCTTTACCACACTTAGTGCGTAGCTGCAGTTGGCGTTGAGCTCACGCAGGAAATGAGGCGCTCCAACACCTTAAATTCAGGTTGATTACAGATGATCTTAGAGCTTCAGGAGGCAGCAGACATTCAGCATATTTTTTCTTGGGCTGCTGTAGGTTCAAACCTTCCTATTATTAACAGAGAATTTCTTCCGCTGGGTAATTGAATTGAATTGAATTGAATTGTGTAAGCTATTTAAATCTATTGATTCAATATGTAGGCCATGCAGTAATGCGTGTAATGCAGGGCCATTTTTGTGATGTACTTGGTTAGATTGGTCTTTATAAAATTATTTCACTCAAACATAAATGTCTGATTATTGTTCTCTCATCTACATGCCATTTTAAACCTATGCACTGTTAAAAATAAAGGTGCTTAAAATGTTCTTCACAGCGATGGCATAGAACAACCATTCTTGTTTCAACAAAGAACCATATCTTACTTAGTTTTTTTACAATCTTAAGAAAAATTTTTCGCCACGAAGAAACTTTGGTGAAACAGAAAGTTTCTTCAGATGTTAAAGGTTCTTTATGGAACCATTTAGACAAAAAAAGGTATGGCATCATGACCTTTATTTTTAAGAGTGTGCTATTTTGACACTAAAAGAGTATTTTGAAGAAATTGAATGTTACCCTTTCATTTGAATCACTTCAACGTTACATATGGGAACTCACCAGAGAGACCAAATGCCTTTGAGTTTTAAACAAAATGCCAATGCATATTAGCGTGCACAGAATGCATTCAGGTTTATCTCATCACTACGCGAGTTTAAGAGTGCATGAATGCCTTCGCTTTGGAGCCTTCGCCATTCCTGAGCTGGAGATCCCCTTGGTGCCCTCCGTGGTCACTGCCCTGTCCGAGTCGGATACCGAACTGTCGGCTATGCTCCTCAGAGCTGCCGAGGGGATCGAGTTGGGGGTGTCAGGGGCCCCTTTCCGATTCTTCGAGGCTGGATGATTGGTTTCTGGGGAGGAACAGCGGTACTCCTGCATCCCCCCCCCCTCGGTGCCTTCCTTCACTGAGGTGCACGAGGAGCTGGTCAGGTTGTGGCGTGCCCCCTACCCTCGCCACACCCCGGCTCCTCCCCCCTCGCCACCATCATTAGTGGACGGTATGCCTCGGCTATGCGATTCAGTTTTGCTAGGTGCCCGCCCAGGTACAGAGGCATCCCCTACTCCACTGTACGCTTGGACAGGGATGCCACTGTCCTGCGTACGGAGGTTGCAGTCCTACTGGCGAAGGATGCAATTGAGACAGTCCTTACTTCATCATACCCAAAAAGAGCATTAGGTTGAGACCCATCCTGGATCTACAAGCTTTGAAACAGTCCCTTCTCAGGCTGTCGTTTAAAAACGCTCAAACCGAAGCGCATCCGAAAAATGTGCAGTCAGCCCAGGATTGTTTCACAGCCATTAACCTGAAGGACATGAACTTTCATGTCTCGATTTTACCTCAGCGCAAACCAAAAAGCAAACCAAAACCAACTGCCTCGAGTTGTTAGCTGTGTTTCTGGCCCTGCGTGGCTTTCGACCAATGCGGCGCCACAAGCACGTGCTGGTCCGGCATGCTTTCGCCGCATGTCACAACTCGCCCGCCATCAGCTCCTGTGAAGTCAACGCGTCTGAAATCGCTGCACGCTGTTCACATTCCAGGTACACTCAACCGTGCAGCTGATCTTTGGAACCTGCACGTCTGGCTCCTGGACGGGGCGCGTCAGACCTCTCCAGCCTCTCTTCGGCTGTGATAGACACTATCACTCAGGCAAGAGCATCTAGAGAGAGGACCCACAGAGATCCACGGTTGCAGGGTACATCCCTCGGGAAGCACCAACTCATCGTGATGTTCCTTAGAGGTGCGCGTCGGGTTAACCTCCCCGAGACCACACCTCGTACCCTCTTGGGACCTTGCCGTCACCCTACGTGGCCTGCGGAAAGGTCCCATTCGAGCCACTTGCGTCAGTGGATTTAAAATATCTTACGCTGAAAACAGCGCACCTGACTGCATTGGCCTCCATCAAGAGTGTGGGGGACCTACAAGCCTTCTCTGTCGACGAAGAGTGCCTAGAGTTCGGCCCGGCTGATTCTCACGTTATCCTGAGACCCCGGCCCAGCTACGTGCCCAAGGTTCCTACCACGTCCTTCCGCAATCAGGTAGTGAACCTGCCATAGAGTTGTTGTGTCCTTTACGCGCATTGCGCCTCTACACTGACCGCACTCGGAGCATCAGACGCTCCCAGCAGCAGAAAAGGAATGCTGTCTCCAAACAGAGGTTGGCCCATTGGGTGGATGAAGCCATCTCCCTGGCTTATCTTTAACAGGGAGAGACGTGCCACTTAGGACTGAAAGCCCACTCAACAAGGAGTGTTGCTTCATCTTATGCTTTGGCTCACGGTGCCTCACTAACAGCAGGTGAAAGGGGAGGCCGGCTGGTGTTGGCTTGCTGCGCCATTCCCATGGGATTTCCTCAGTGTTCTTCTTTAAGTAGGCAAACCTGCGTCCTCCTGCCCCTCAGTCGGAACTAGAGCAGAGTAGCTCTAAGGAACGGAGAAGTAACACTTTCATGCCACGACTAAATTTTGAGTTATGAAGTCAGAATTGCGAGATAAAAAGTCACAACTGTGAGTTTTAAAGTCAGAATTGAACTTTCTGTCTCGGAATTTGGACTTTATAATTAGCAATTGTGTTATATAAAGTCACAATTCTGACTCAGAATTTTAGAATATAATAGAATTGAATAGCCTTTATTGTTATTGTACAGGGTACAACGAAATTGGAGTGCTACTCCCTTGGTGCAAAATACAATATAAATATAAGAATAAAACGTACAGTCAAATTTAAATATAAATGTAGAATGTAAAAAGTACAAAACAGATTAATATGTGCAGATATATACAAAAATAGCAGCATTAATATAATGACATTATGTGATTCCAGTGCTGGGAAAGGATTCAGATTGTACATATAAAGACTCAGAATTTTTTTCTCAGAATTGTGTGATATAAATTTTGATCAGAAAGAAATACTGCTATGTTCTCAAAATCACGAGTTTATAACTCACATTTCTAACTTTACATCTCGCAATTCTGACTTTATAACTCACAATTGTGTGAAATAAAAAGGTCGCAATTTTTATTTATTTTTTTATTCAGTGGCGGAAACGGGCTTCCATAGTCAACTGTATGGTTTTGTAAGTAAAAAAGAAATTATTCATACTGACAAACAGCAAGAAAGCATTTATTGACAGCTTGACAACCTCTGGAAAAGAGCAACATGAACATTCTGCCTAGCATCTGTTTGTTTTTCCACAAAAGAAAAAAAGGATAAAGATTAAAATGATATGAGTGTGAATAAATAACAAAAGAATGATCACTTTTGAGTTTATCGGCAGTATTTATTAAAAAAAAAAAAAAAACAGTTTAGCATACAATTCTGTTTAAATGTCCAGCAACCTGACCAACATCTGCTCAAACACTCACTTAATCAACATCTAAAACTACTAAAATGGCCCAACAGATCAGAATTCAGGTCAAATAAGCCTTCTTGTTTTTAATATACTCACTCTAGTCAATGGCCTGCTCTGACACACACAGTGTAGGATTTCAAGAAAAGTCCTAATGCCGTGCGTTAGCAGAAGCAGCCTCCGCTCTCTCAATGCTACTGTCGGTGCCATTGATTGTTGGTAATGGAGCTGCCCGGCCCTGATAATGCATGATGTAATTGTCAAAGGGGTTTAATCTATTTATTGTAAGTGGGATTGAAAGGAGCCTCATCCAAACTTCCCATTTCATGGAGACAGACAGAATTCAAGCGAGAGAGAGGATGAAAGCTAGAAAGCCTGTTTGTGCTGGGGGTTGTGCGGGCTTACTGATGGAAACCTTGCTAGATAGGGGTCTTTCATTCACCCCCTGACATTGAAAAGAGTGTGGGGTCTCTTACTCAATCGAAAAATTTCTATCATGTCACCCTGGCTCAATCCCTTCAGGCCACAAAAGGAAGGTAATAGTGGCTTATTGCATATAGGACTGCATATACACTACACTGAGCAATGCTTTTCAATTACCACCACCGCCGCCGCTGCCGTCGAGTGAGGACTGTGCGAATATATATAACACATATTTCGGAGGCAAAATGCTTAGGTCAGACATGCATCGAAATAAAATATACCTTGTCTCATTTAATTTGACAGTTGTCCTTTCAAGCTATCACGCAGAGGTCGACGCTTGGTGCGCAACTGGAAAAACAGACAGGTGCTACGAGGTGACTGAAGCTCGTGGGTGTTAGCGTTACCACAATCGCACTCGCAAATTGCACACATCTAGTTAACGAGCCGGCCTGTGCTTTAACACAAATACAGTCGGTAATGATGTCAAACACGACCGACCGTGAATCCCAACAGTCTAAAAGCGAGCGTCCCTCATTAGACTAACCTTACGCTGAGCTGTTTATGGGTTGGTCGGGAATGTCAAGCTAAAGCTATTTATAGATCAATATCAAACAAAAGAGTGTCATCCCCTCAGGCCAGCCGTTACCCAGAGCACGGACCCCTAAATCAAAGTCATTCATCATGTTTTTGGGGAAGAGCTTCTTGGAGCAGGGGGGCTATGTCCCAGTGTTGTCCAGTGAGAGGAGATGCATTAATTAGGTGCATGTAGGGATAGCAGAATGCAGTCGGGATCTGTAATAGATTCCTCCAGGAATTGATGAGCTTGTTTGTGAAGAGGGGCAGCGGCAGACACACCTCTGAATCTCCCCAGAATAACACTAGATGCACTTTGGGGACGTGAGACCATTTAAACAAAGCAGTACACTTCCATAAACACCTCTAGCGTGCTCCGTTCTGGGTAAATTTTCCATTTTTTAGACGTCTGGTTGCGCCACCAAGACACACAAACACGCAGCTGCATGCGCGAGCGTAAACATTTAGTTTGACGCGTTGTTTACATTAGCTCGGTAATGTACACCAGCCCTATTTACACCGTTTAGCAATTAGCAAGCTAGCTCTGACAGAATATGAAGTACAAACACTAGCAGTTATCTTTCTTCATCATCTCTCATATGTAAATGAGTGTTTGATTTTGTTCATGCAAATGTGAATTTCAATTAACTGCAAATTTTAACAGGGACTTAGCGGTGCGTTGTAGCCGGTCTGTTTTTCTTGCCAAAATAAATTATGGATACACAAATAGCATTACACAGCGGAGATAATTACAGCTTTCAAAAAGCATCCTTTAACATGCAAATACATCACTTTGCTTTCTCACACAAAGTTCAATCAAAGACGAGCAGGTAAATCCAATCAGCGGTGTAGATTTATGATCCGTTTTATATTTGGATCACACAACCCCCACACATTAAAAAAAATCCCTTTTTAAGCTTTTATTTGTATTGCATGCACAGTTCTGACTTAAAAAGCAGAGAAGAAATTAGAGGGTTTATATGCTGATGGAGCTGACATATCAGGGTAGTTATGGCTCATATTTACAGCCATCGAAATGCTTTCACAGCCAAACAGACTTTCATTCACGGAACAGATTTCAGAAAATTGCTTTGGTATCAAGACTGCCTGTATATGTGAGAATTGCGTCTAACGGATCAGTGAGAAAGAACTGCCAATATAAGTGCAACTCAAATATTATAGTATACTAAGAGAATTTTGAGTTAGGTTAGGTTAATGCCCTGCATAAACCTAACACACACACACACACACACACATACAGTATATTTATCCACCAAGACACCTAAGAAATATAGAAATATCACATTTTAAAAATGTATGAATTTAACTGCATTAAAAAAAAAAAAAAAAAAAAAAAAATTTAAAAAAATAA
>JAUCMU010000033.1:14381335-14392398 GCA_032275025.1 Enteromius treurensis
TCTGCTTTTTCTATCCTTTCCCTCAAAAAGATTACAGCATTTCTCTGGTGAAGACATCTCGTGTTGTCATGATCTGGAACTTATTGTAAATCTAAGCTGTGTGGCTGGTGAGCAGCTGGGTATTTTGTAAGCCAAAGTCAACTTTAGGTCTGTGATCTGTTGAGTTCTGCCACGGTAGAATGGTCTGTCCCTCAGTAAGCTGGGAGAGGATGTAAACAGCTTGTCTGCAGACTGAACTAACATTTCAGATTTATCTGCCTTTTTTGAAGCTGGGGTGACCATATCTCATTGGTCTCGTCTGGTTTTTAACATTGCATTGTTGAAAGTCATCTAAAGTTCAGGTCTGTTCTCTTTTCAGCTTTTTTTTTTTAAAGTAGGGCCACTTCACTAAACATTGAGCAAACTGTACCAGATTGATTTGATACATATCAGTGGTGCTGCAAAAACTCCACAAACTCTTTCATCTTCTAAAAAAGTTTGATGTGCATCTGCTGTTGCACTTGTAGAATGAGAAAACATGTATTTCCACTATACAGATTGAAGCTTCTACAGTCATTGGACAACTTCGTCAACTCATTTCTTGTTGACCTAGGTAGTCCATCAAGTTGCTACCACTTTATTTGGATTTAAACTTGTTTCATGTTACCTTACAACTAGTGCTGTCAATGTACATATAAAAACACAGACACACACACACACACACACACACACACACACACATACAGTATAGGCTATACTTTGACCACTGGCAACAATAGTTTGTTTTCTTTTTAACTTCAAATGTAGAGGCAAGTAAACAGTAAATCAAGTAAGCCAGTGAGCAATACAGTTTAAATAATGGCACAGCAGACTCCTTGGATGGTTATAAGAAACCAAATAAATTAAAGGGTTATTTTTCCCAAAAACCCTAAAATCTTTGCAAACTCATCTTTCTATGATTAAAAAGAAATAGGAGTACAGAAAATACTTTGGCCACCAGGGTCCCATTGAAAGCTTTTGTTCATCTTTAAAAAAAAAAAAAAAAGAAGATATTTTAAGTTTTGGTGGGATGGACCTTCAGAGGAGGGACAGAAATATAAAAGTATAATATAAAATATAAAAGATGAATGAAAATCTTTTGGGTTTCTAATGACATGAGGATGAGTTAATTATGACTTTCCTTTCATCTTTAGATGAACTGTCCCTTTAACCAAAAAAACTGACTTTAGGTTTAGAATCTCAAAAACTGCAAATACAGCTTACAGGGTATCTAACTTATAAAAACCTTGCCATTTGTGAGTGTAATATGCATTTTAATGCTTTGAGGTCTGAGGCTCAAACTACCTATTTAACTACTACAACTGTAAAAGACTCATTGACACATCTTGACTATAGCTTAACAATTTTTTTATTTTTTTTTTTGCCATGCTCAATGTGTTCTTTTAGACTCTTGAAGTCCGGCCTTAGCACTTAACTTCTATTCTTAGCTACTCGAGACAATCACCTCAACACATTGTGCACTTTCTTGTACAGTACATTTTGTTGACAAGAAAGTGTCGTACTGACATACTGTGTCGCACTGGGTTTGCAAATGCAGAAAGTAGCATACGTCTGATGCTCCTAAACATTTAAGTCATGTACACTGAGTACAATTAAACTAGACTTGGAAAAGTCAAATACTTAATGCAATCATGCAGATGTCCCTAAATGCTCATTTCCTCAAAGGTTTTCTGATTTATCCATGTTTTCACTCAAGCTACGCTCATCAGTTTGACTTCAGAGAGATGAAATGAAAGAACGGTGTGAATGTGATGATTTTAAAGTTTGTGGGAGATGTTTTGAATGAAATGTGGAAAGCGATAACCTTGATATCTTTAAATTGAGCTTTTAAAGGTTATCATGAAGTAAATTGCTCCTTTCACAAAATTGTCAAGACTTGAATTCTACATTAAGCACGACTGGGGCTCAGGTCAGAGGTCTATATATATATATATATATATATTCAATGCTTCTTTTCCACAACGTACCAGACAATAGAGGTTTTGCATGACTTCCTGTGCATTTTCAAAAACCGAGCTTCCCTCCCAACCCATTTTTTTTAAAGAGGTTATTGAAGTTTCAAGATGGATGTATCCTTGGTTACAGGGCGAGTGGACTGTTATGCCCAAGTTTGAAAGCATTCCCAGTGGTCTTCATGTTGTGTGCATGGCTGATCAGTGCTCAGGCAGGTCTTAGATGAGGAATGAGGCAGGTGCGGACCTTGGAGGTTTGGGTGATAGCCTTTCAGCCCATGATTCACTGAGACTCTTCTATAGTCTGACACTTTGCAAGCTATGATTGAGTTTGCAATTCAGCTCTTCGCTCTGCTCTCCTTACTGCTTTCAGAGTAAATAAATTGTGAAATCATTAGAAGTCATGGAAGCTATGAACACCTGGTGCATCATCCACACGTTATGCTCTCTGACACAACTGAGAATTTGTTGCAAAAGCACAGAAAAATGAAAGCACTGACGTCATTGGCATACAAGTCCTGTTGTAAAAGACCATATTAAGAGGAACATTTAAAGGGATTTTCTCAATTACCTTTCAAGGCCATTGAGCCACAGACGGATTTGGTTTCGCATCTTCAACTCTGTCCACTGACCATTAAGCTGCGGGTCAGAGGGTGCGTGTTCTGGCTTGCTGAAGTCAGCAGGATCATCGTCCTCTCATTTTTCTCACCATGTCTCTGCCACAGTGCAAGGTTTTGATCAGTGGCCAGATTCTTTTCACACTTCCCTTTGCTTATTGGAAACTGATGGAAAAATTCCATCTCGTGTGAGTGTGGAGAGAGTGATAGAAGTTCAGAGCATTTAACATGATTTGTGGGCAACAAGCCTTGGACTCAGGGGATAATGCTATTGGTAATCAGGGAAAATAGATACGACATTTTACATGATATATAGCAGAGGAGGTAGCATACTGTATTTGAAAAGAAATAAATCACTAACGAGGGTAGTTAAAAAAAAAAATTAGTTTACATGCAATATAAATGACTTTAGAGTCAACATGTAGTGATAATTGACTTTATTTGTTTTCTTAAAGCAAGTTGCAAATATAATTGTGACTACCGAAGAAAATCCTACCTTATAAAAAGTTTTACATTTTGTATTTTACAAAACGTAAGTTTCTCCACCTCTGAAATAATTACTTTACTGTGTTGCTCAACAGCACAATCTCCAATGCTCCCTTCCATTCACCTCAGTGAACATCCTGTGTTGATTTTCCCTCAAAATCACATCGGACTGCAAAAATAAAATCTGCATCTCATGTTGACTTTAATGGTTTGACTAAAACTGACAAAAGTATGCAAAACATGAAAGTTGTGTGCAGGAGTAGGACAGAGTATGTTTATTGTTGGAAGGGGCAAAATCTTGCAGGAGTGGGATTTTTAAAAATCCATCAGCATGCAGACATCTAGTTCAGAAGGCAACACTTTTGCCATCTTAGCCCAATTTCAGGAATTTTGAAAAGATTTCTCTTGCTGCAATGCAAAATTGTCACAGTCACAAAGTGTCACTTCTACAAGCTTTCGATGAGACAATTGAGACTGATGTCTTTTTTATACCGTTTTCTTTTTAAAAAGTCCAAAATAGAAAGACCATTGTTGTCACACAGTATGCAATGAATTTTACCAATAATCTCACTGGGATTATAGGAAACTGTGATGATCGCAAAGCAATCTGAAATGGTTTTGAAGCACCTAATGTCTTCAATTTCAATCCGTTGCCTATGCAGCAAATAACATTGGATGCAAATACAATTAGATTAAATTAAGTCAAACAAAAACAAATTACGATGATATTGATTGTTAGCTTGCTTGTTATTTCGCTTGCCAAAAAGGCTCATTATTAACCATCTCTTGTCCTCATGGGGTTGCTGATAGCATCCTCAAATAATTTCATTATCCCGTGAACAGCACAGAAAAAAATTGTGAGAATTATGCAGCGTACCGAAGACTGGAATTGAGATTTTCAGATCTCTCTCTGGGGTTGATTGCAATATTTTCTATCAACATCCTATCAAAGCACAGATGTCAACAGCAATTCAAACAAACCCATTAGACTGTGTCCTTTTGCCTGGCAAGCTATAATCACGGTAAAATTAGACATGTTTGAAAGTGTGAGAGCATACAAAATAGTAATGAGTGTCATGTTGTTGATGAAGATATGGATCGATGGTTCAGTCTGGCACTGTGTCCAGCGTACAGATGATAATTGTGCTGTGCGCGTGGTGTATCTGTGTGAGACTGCAGGTCCATAATTGAGGACATGTTTCTGTGATATGTGAAGAAATTATCAGTAATTGCTTCTGACCACACGGCAATGCTAATTTCCTCAATAATCAGGAGAAACATACACATACTAAAATGGTTTCTTTGAGTGCCTTAAGTTCACAATAAGCACGAAGCTCTAAGTGCTAGCACTAACAAATGAATGTGTCTTAGCTAATTCAACCAACAACTTGATGTGTCTCCTCCGTAAACTTCACAGTCTGACATAAAACTGAGATAAAGAGGTTTCATTAGCATGAAAAAACAGCAAAGAGTTGTTCTGAGAGTCTGGATGTTTAGGAAGTTTCTCCCCAAG
Source organism: Enteromius treurensis (assembly GCA_032275025.1). Taxonomy (NCBI): domain Eukaryota; kingdom Metazoa; phylum Chordata; class Actinopteri; order Cypriniformes; family Cyprinidae; genus Enteromius; species Enteromius treurensis. Next base: position 14,385,943 of record JAUCMU010000033.1, read on the forward strand.
GACCATACCAAACTCCTCCAGCTAAAGCTGTGCAAGTTCATTATCACTTCAGTAATACAGAGGCAGACAGTTGTAATCCACATACTTGTGGCATAATGTCAAGAAACAGTGCTATTACAGACACAGTTCAGACAACATCAGGTTTTCTAACATCAAGAGTTAAGGAAGATACCTTGTAGGGTTATTTATGAAATAACAACAGCTGCTGAGTTTTGTTCGTAGGTCCAAGACATCAAAACTGGAACCCACTTTTGCTTGCCAACATTTTAATCTACATTTAACGTTCATTTTTAATGCCAGGATAATAGCAATCTGAATTGTCCTTCATTGAGGAGTAATCTTATAAACATTTACTGAGGTGCTAAGCTGACACAGGCTAGCCAAGAACTTGCATGCTAGCAGCTAAACTGGTACTATAAAGCATGAAAAAGGCAGTTTTCCAGTTTACATACTGAACAGAATGTTAAACATGAATTCTGAATGTTCTAAATCGTTCCTACAAAAAGGGAAAAAAACCATATAAAATAAAATAAATAAATAAAATAACAGCTAAAATCTGGCTAATCTTTAATGTTACCTGCTGAAAAAAACTGTATATGCTGGTTAGGTTTGTTTTGACGCTGGGATGCTGGTTTAACTGGTTTATGCGGGTCCTTTGCTGGTTTATGCTAGTCTTTTTGCTGGTTTATGCCGGTCACGTGTTGGCAAATAACCAGCATAAATCAGAAAAAAGACTAGCATGAACCAGCAAAACGGTCAGCTTAAGCCAGCATCCCAGCTTCAAAACATACATGACCAGCATATGGTGTTTTTCAGCAGTCTAAACGATTTGTTAACCTAAATCGGTGCAGGTGTACATTTTTTATTTAATTTTCCCTTATAAAAGGTGAATTTGTGACTCTAAATGGATTAATTGCCAACAAATTTACAAAAAAATGGGGAAGAAAAAAACAAAAAACTTTATACCTGTTCAGGGCAAGTAACAATAGTTGCGTTGCAACTTAATGAGAATGGGAGATTATGATGATAAACAATATTGTTGGAATCACTTTGAATAAACAGCACGCTACTGACCGTTGGTGTGAATGTTAACATTATAGTTTTCTTTATAGTTATCGTTCTCAGGCTTTAGAATGCATAAGTGTGCTAATTTTAACAGAGCCGATACCTGCAATGGCACCCATGTTTAATAAATCCTTGGAGACCTGGTTAAAAGAAATGAAATTCAAATTGCACATGCCTATTAAAATGGGCCTCCTTAAGCTTTCTTTGATGCCTCATTTGGTGCCTTTTTATCAGGAAGAAATCAAGTTCAATTTGCCACCCGTAGCAAATAACAGCATTTTTCCACAGAGCCGCTGGAATCCAAATCACCTCTTATGTCTTACTGTTTCTATCCTGGTATAATGCATGAATATTCATGTTTGCATTTTCCATATCCAAGGGCTCCAGCAGAGACACAGAGGGGTCACGCGGGATGGCGTTTTCTCTGTGAACTCAGCAGGTTCTTAAGCGCAAGATGTGATAACTAGATGTATAAGAATGCAAAGGCCCGATGTAAAGCATTCTCCTAATAACACAGCATGCAGTTGAGCGCAAGATGAGACTAGTAACCTTCTGCAACCCTCCCTGCTCGCCATCCATCCTCCATCTCCAAAGTTTGACCCTTCCAAGGACACCAACGCGTAATGGAGCGCTTCATTTTACTTATTTAGCTGTGCGCGTGTGTGTGTGTATGAGCGCCAGACAGGCCTTAAATTAAACCAGGGCACACCGATGTTCAATTGTCATTTACCCAAATGCCACTTTGCACAGCTTGAAGATAATAGGGCTACATTTACCATACAATTACCAGATTACCTCGGACACCTGTACCATTTTAATTCCCCCAGCAACAGTGTAGAGGACAAGTCACAGACAGGTCTGCCGCTGAGTTTCGCGCAAACTGTTTGCAACAAATGGATATACATACATAAAAGGATATTATGTGTGTTGGTGGTTGTGTTCGTGTGTGTATGTTTACAGGGTATCATCATTCCATGGCTTACCCAGCGTAAGATGGAGAGTAAACAGTGAATATCCAGGGGGTCTTCTTCAGCCGTCACACTAATGCCCAGCAGTGCTCCCGCATGACAGCAGCAGATTACTCTCCAAATTAGGACTCATTTACAGCAGCTGTTGGACCAATTTTACTCTGGGAGGGAGAAATAAGCTCTCATCCTGTCTAAAGTGATCTGTAACCTACAGCACGGCCTTGAATATGTATTAGATTTGTTTGAGGAACGGATGGGAGGAAAGGGTAAACTCTACTGTAGTTACTTGCTTGCCTGCCTTTTTTATGATGAATGAATACAAATCATGAAGCTGACTATTAATCAACCATACTTTAAAAAAAAACAACCCAAAAAAATATATATATGAAAGTCAAATTAGTCAAGGTTTGTTGCTAGTACAAAAAAATTCTTTTTGTATGTTTTTTTTTTTATTTTTACTAAATGTTTACAAGTTATGACATAGATCTGAATCTCATGCAAACATGTCTTAATCATATTTCACCCCAAAAGGAAAAAGGAAAATGTTTTGAATAAAGCCAATAAAGCCAATTTAAGACCACAGAGATTTTTTATTTAACATTGTCTTTTCATGATAATTAAGCACCACATTTTCTCACAAAATTTTCATTACTTTTATGAGTTGTATAATTTCCATTATTCCTCCATAATATTTTTTCTCACCTTTCGGTAGATTTTTTTTTTTTACTAATTGAGATTTTATAATTGATATATAGTTAAATTAAAGCTGTAAAACAATTTTATTATTTAAATTAGAATCAGAATAAGGCAGCATATATACTTATACACACACTCATGAATATTATATATATATAAATTTTCCTTGAAATAAAAATCCATAAAACTCCAATAATCCTAAAAATTTACTTAATTTTCTTCAAACCAAATATTTTGCCTTGATATGTGACCTGAAGATGTTCTTGACAGGTTTCATGAGATTTTCTCATCAATCAAGGTAGAAGTCAGTAATGTGACCAAATCAGGAAGTAACTCCATGTCCCTGGCTTCTAAATTCTGTATGATGGACCTGAGGCACATACTGAGACAAGACGCCGGCCAAGCAATGGTCCTTCAGTTCCATCAGAGAAATAATTTGAAACAATTCACTCACTGATGAGGCATGAATATATGTGGCAAATTCTGTTCGGGAGCGATTTATCCTAATTGTCACACTGGGACCTCCTATTACACCGCTGCAGAACGGGTCACTGCATTAGAAAATTAAAGCTGAGGCATTCATTTTAATTCTATTTGTAAATTCTCGCCTGTGGGATGAAGATGTGCTGAGCATGTGTAAATGCCTCTATATGTCCCCAGAGTGGGCCCAACGTTGGCCTCTCAGAAGCATTCACCTCTACGCGTCCTGCCCCGTTCCGCCATGTGAAGGGAAGCAGACCCTGGGTGGATGTGTTTTGTTTTATGTGGAAGGGTGTGTGTGTGTGTGTGTGTGTGTGTGTGTGTGTATCTGACTTCTCCTTCCTCTTAGTTCCACTCACTGCTTTTATCCCACGCGCCGAGATCATAATTTCCACATTCACTATAAAGTCAAACCAGCGACCAGAAGCATGAATCGTCTAGCCATATCATTTACTGTATGGATGGTCCTGCTCTAACCTTATTCCATTCCAGAGGTATTAAATGATTCAATTATTTTCTTTGAATTTAATGGAACATTAGGGAATCAGTCTGGAATTGATATCGGGCACAAACTATTACTGAGTTAATTATTGCTCCAGGTACTTTTATAGCACTGACTCTACATATATATACTCTATTTTTCTGTCTGGGCATGAAAATATTCAGGAAAAATTACAAGTGATTAATTGGTATGGAGATTTGATAGAGACGGAGAGAAGCTGATAAAATCCAAGGGGTTGGAAAATCACTAATCAGTTGACTGCCAACTCTAACGACATTTTGTGAGTTTGAAATAGCCTGGATGAAGAAACATTAGAAACAAACACTTAGCCAACAGAAAGAAAGAAGACTTTAGAAAACATTATCTATCTAAAGACTTAGCATGGCTAAGTCACATATTAAGGTTCCATAAGGCAAACACAACTACAAATCAAGATATTTATTCAACTTTTTATGTTTTTGTGTTTGTTATTGTATTGGATGAAATGAAATTAATTGAACTAAATTCAAAATTGCAGTCCTGACCCTTTATTTGACTTCACTGATATTAAAACTTTCATTATTGTACATATTTTGGTCAATTAGACCATTATTTTAGCACTAGGTAGTTGTGGTATTGATCAACAGAGCACCTACAGAAATAATATGTTAAATTCCAATAGGATACATATACAGTACGTTATGTGGGATGTAAGTGGTCTTATTGCGGCAAAAAGCAATAGTGAAGAAAAACTCCTTTGGAAAGTATTTTGAGGAGACTGACAGGGAAACACTGTTCAGTTCTGACTAAGATATCAGCAAAGTTTTTCTATTTCGGCAGTCATAAAAGAAACCTTTTTTTCCTTAACTCTGCTCTCAGAACACAATCAGTTTTGTCCAAATGGCCCCTTTGGATAATGATCAATTGCAGTAAAGCTAGCAGAGAGTCTGGGATAATGAGATCCCGTGTCCCTTTCATTCTGCCACGGTGCTGGAGATGTTCAGGTCCGGCTGTGGGAATGACAGATGATGAATAAGAAGAGAGCTTTGCTGGACGAAGAGAATGGGAAAGCTGTTTTATCAGTTGGAGTAAAAACGCAGTGTAATGTGCACCCTTTTTTCATTAGTCCGGTATGCTGCCCCTCCGCCTATGTCTATGTGACTATGTATGAAAGAAGCCCGAAATGAGATCACGACAATTGAAAAAATTTCCAGGGATGTCATTCAAATCTATAAATAAGAGGGCAAGTCCATTACAGATCTTGTGGCCTGAAAAACAGAAAACTGATGTTATGGGAAAGCACAAAATCTGAGAATATTATTTGACAGAAAGAGTGCTATGAAGATGTCCAACACACAGGACAAATAATGCAAAAGAAAAGAAAAGACAAAACAAAAAGCAAAAAAAAATTACATTTAAATTTAAAAGATTTTTTTTATTTCATTGTTGTATTTTTAAGGTATCCAGTCAGTATGTAAATGACAGTCCTACTTGTAAATAAGCAGTGTGGCTGTATCATAAGGTACTGTTTGGATGATTTTCAATGATTTTGACAAGTCCACCATAACTTATAATAAATACGGTTGAATTCTAATGGTAATGTCAGTCTTGCAGACAGCTGAAAACTGTTATTTCTCCTTATCTCCATACTCCAATGGGCCCGAAGCAGGCAGTCGGCAGCCCTCATGCACGCCTCACTCTGAATGACAGCCTGCCATGTACCGCGGTAAAAACAGCACAGCCAATACCTCACAACCTGACAGTGTCAACGGTAAGTAAACGCCAGCTATATGATATGAATGACTGCTGAGCTGTATTTTATTCCAGGGGGCTGCTTTTGTAAACCACCGTGTTTACAAAAAACAAAGCTCCGGATTTTAAAGCCGCATTATGAGCTGAGACCTTAAACACCTGAGAATCTGAATTAAATGAAGCCTGCAAATATTTCTTGTTCGCACAATCTTTCTCTTCACGTCTTTGGTTTCAGAAACTACAACAGAGGCCCAATAAGTGGGTCGATGATAGTCTGCGCTTGACAGCCTTGTCATATGTGCCATATGATAATCATTAATTCACTCGCTCCACTTCCAGACCAGCCACTGACCCTATCTGACCCAGAAGAAATTGATTCTGCCTCTGAAAATCAGACATCAGCACAAGTTTCAGAGGAAAGAGGAAAGGGGGAGAGAAACAAATCAAAGTTCTCATTTTGTTCCAAAACCAAATCAGCTACCCTTCTGCCTGCTGCCTTTATAGGGAGCAGGTTTCTGAGACAGCATAGTAACTGAAAAGAATCCTTAATTAACAGAGTTGGAATGCTCAACAGCTTTGCGGATCATACAAACAACACTGTTACAGAAGAATTGAATAGGAAAGTTTGACTTATACAATTTTGCATGTTGCAAAGCTACACAAGTTGCTAAGCTAATGTGATATTCTAGTGAGAAGAAATATAAACAACACTCTCAAACATAAATTTTAGATCAGACTGAAAACTTTTTTGTTGATAATTATATTCATACTGTCAAAAAAATGTATTCATTTGTCTGCCATCTTTGGTGGATATTTCTCTCAGAGATCATTAAGATCAGCAATGTTCTCGCCCTGCTAAAAAACAGCAGCATATGCGAATTAGCTATGTTTTGTTACCCTTTCAGTCGAATCACTTCGACGTTACATATGGGATCTTGCATGAGAGACCGTTCATCTTCGAGTCTTTGAAAAAAGGCCAATGAATATTGGCGTGCAATAATTACAGCCAGGTGC
>JAUCMU010000033.1:14406430-14440429 GCA_032275025.1 Enteromius treurensis
AATATATATATATATATTTGGGGTTTATATATATATATATATATATATATATATATATATTAGGGGTGTAACGATACGCGAAATATATATATAGATATATTTCAATTATTTGGCATGGCAAAGCCACTAATTGCAACATTGTAAAATGTGTAACATTAAAAAGCCACCAACACACTCTTATGGCTATTTTATGATTTGGTGAATTGGTTATGAATTCATACAAAATACATAGTGATCATTCCTCCATGTTGATTACGTTTAATGGAGAACAGTCATGCTTGCTTTTGTGTGGAAATGTACACATTTTAGGAAAATAAATAAATAAATCACAAATTAACATCAATACGCCACCAAAAATAAAACAGCAAACGCATGTTTTCTCATGAGATTGGACTGAAAAAACACAAACAATCTGGTTGAGCACTAATTTGTGGAAAAGCAGCAGCCAGCCAATCTAGTATCCTTTACTAGAGTATATTGAATGCATACTAAACGACACAACACAACATATTTGGTTGCATGCCTGGTTACAATGCTGTTCTACATCTTTTGATCATCATTTAATTAATAACTACTGTCGTGATCAATAGAAAATATACACAACTTTTTATATTTTAAAGAATAAGGCACATCTATAATGATCCTAATTTACATAGAAAGGAGGCATGTTTACTCTGAAAATAATGACAACGGCATCATTTAAATACAACTCTGAGCTATTTCAGAGCATTTAACGCTTAGTTAAATGAGATTGTGGGTGGTTATTGAATAAGACGCAGGGTATTGCACTGAAATATTGTCAGCAAATGCAGTGCAACTGTTTAGCGACCTCAGTCCTCTGTTTTCTATTTCTTTTCTCTTTTTCATTCCATTCTTAATCCCCTTTCATTGTATAATGGCATTTTCCGCACGATGATGCAGCAGGCGAAGGGACACTTGAAAGCGTGACCTCATGTCTGAGATCTGATTTCATGCGCGGGACAAGGCGCTGCTTCTGTTTGGCAAACAACACAAGGCATGCCAGTCAACCCACATGAGATCATTATAGCATCTCCCATGCGGATGTGCATCTGCATCAGTGTGGATTTCTATATGGTGCAAGGGACAATGTAAGAAATCTGCTTAAGGGCTACATTTGCATGCCAGCTTGCAAGAGAGTTTTGGTTAACAGTGTGGCTCTTTAAGCCCTCGGTCGGCTGTGTTTTTCCAGCTGCTGCTGCTGGCATCTCTCTTCACAAAAGGACAGAATGCTTTAGAGAATGGGCAGGACTTACAAAAACAGGATTGTGCCTTTCAAGGAGGTCGCCAAACTCCTCATGGTTATTGAATAATGTTTTTTCCTGGAAAGTGCTCTTTAAAACAGTGAATGCATTTGCTCTGGCGCCTAACAACATAGTAGTAAACCACACATTGACAAATAAAATATACATTTAATTCTCTATTTTTAAATCTATTTTTCATTGTAATTTGATTTATTTTAATGCACAACATTTGTGCAACTTGAGTGTCTTCTATTACTCTTGTGGTTACTTTACTCATGCTGAGATCACATGGCCAGCCAAGTAAAAAATAAATAAATACTTTCAGTGATCCCTATGTTAAAGGAATTTTTTACAAAGAAGTTGGTGGCAGAATTTAATTTATTTTGCATGATACTATATCCACATCAACAGGTTTCAGTATAAAGTCAAGACATCAACATGAAATGGTTTAAGATTCGTCTTAAAAATGACTAATTTCAATGATTCAGAGTCAATTCCTTCTTTAGAGAAACAATAACTTTATACACTGTGCACTTTCAGATTTAAAACTTTGCTTTATGTTTACATTCACTTAGAGCTGTGTTACACACTGTATGAAAGGCAATTAAAAAAAAATCATAACCTTAAAAAACTATTCAACTGTCAATGCTTAAAGCATGGTGCCTCCTTTTAAATTTTTGCAATATTTGTTTCATCTCAGCTTTAATAATTCTGCAAAAAAAAAAAAAAAAAAAACCTGTCCTAGTTGACAGATGGGAAACACTGTCTTATACACTCATAGCTGCTGGTGATTCGCAGGCTTGCATTACTGTGACAGATGCACTGATTATTGACAAAGAGTGTAACTCAACAGTGTCACTGTCGTCATAGTCCTCTGGTTATGCATGGTGATATGCGAACAGCCAGTGACAGAAATGCTTAATCTTTCAATTTCACTGCACCATAAAGAGTCTCTAAGCAACTCTGGCCCAGAGATGTTTACTGGTAAAGCTTTTGTCATCATTATCATGTCAGTGCTGGCTAACCAGAGCAAACTGCAGATCGCTGAGTATGTCACCCATCTACTCCTGCCGCATGAAATTACATCATCCCCCCATTTATCTTCATGAGCCATGGTCACCCAATCATCTCTGGACACACTGGCCTCGCAAACCTAAACAGGAACCATGTAACTATTGCACTGCCACTTGACGATTCGTATGTTGTTTGTTTTATATATAGTACAGTAATGTATATACTGTACAGTAGTTGCAGCTCAAAATTGGATAAGCCATTGCAAGCCACTGTAAAACAGCAAGCCAATATACTGCATACACACTTTGGACTGTGCATCAGTAGCGTTCTGCTTTAGCAAGGCAGCTCACTACAAATAATTCATAAACCAATGAACTAAATTACTTATTATAATTCTTTGTTGACACAGAAACAGCCTTAAAAATCAAGATTTGTTTGTCTCTGTTGTTAATTTGTTGTTTAAAAAAAGTTTGCTTGCTTAGCTTTGTTTATTATTTTGTAAAGGTATCAAAGGAATTTGTTTTGCAAATGCATGTTAATGTTTAATGTTTAAAGACCTGTTTAGACAATCTTGTAAATTCTGTAATAGAAGTTTCTCAAACAAAACCCTTTGATGTGCTGGCAAAAAATAAAAATTGAACAAAAGTTTTGTTTAGTTCTCTAAAATAGGTTAATCTTTAAAGACTTCTTTTTTATTTGTTTCCCTCTGAAGTGATTGCAAAAAAAAAAAAAGGTTTGGATTGCAAATGTTATTTTTTTCTAAAACATTAATTTTTGAAGACCTGTTTAGACAGTTTTGTACCTTTTTGTTTCTTTTGTGTGTTTAAAAAAAGACAAAAAGAAAATTTAGTTTGTGTCCACCATAAACAGTCTGAAGTTAGACAAAATTAAATATAACTTTAGAAAAATAATCATTTATTTTATTAACATAAATTAATATTTAAACTCATTTAAAAAAAATGTTCTGCAATCTTTTCAAAAAGTTTTTTTGAGTGTTCATGTTACACTCATAATCTGCTTTATTTAAACACTGAGAAAAGCGTTGACTCTAGCTTTTACTCGACACTAAATAAGTTACTTTAATAAATTTTTTGTCTTCTAAGCAGAGAAACTCTTTTCCGCCTGCACAGAGTCGCTTTTGAGTGCCTTTAGCGGGGATCCTTGAAGTGTCTGATGATTTGTTCGTGTGAATAATGGATTCAGGCTTCTTACACTGCTGGTGATGAGTGACTTACATTACAAAGCTTCCCAGGCTGGGGATGCAGAGTTCACCCTTGTATGAACCCACTCATATTTGGACACTGGGGCTTTTTCTCATGTTACCTCAAAGCGGACTGCGTTACAGAAGCTGGCTCCTGCGAAGGGCTCCTTATGCTGTAAGTCGAGCTGCCGAAGGGCCCGATGATGTAATGCTGAGCACTCAGCAAAGAGCTCTGATGATATCAGCCTCTGCAGAGCCATCAAAATCACCCTCATCATCCTCATCACGTCACTCTTCCTTTCCAGACTAATGCATATCTCGTTCTGTGCATGTAAAGCATTGGTGTTACAGTAAATCTAAAGCAACACATTTTGAGAGCAGTGCATTGTTTCTGGCAAATTATGTCAGGGTGATACAACTGTCCTGATTTCATAATGAATGATTTCATCTGAAGTCTTATATATTTTAAGAAAAACACATCTACTTTTAAAATGTTTCACTGCTTACTACCATTGTAATACTGTTTGCCAATTCACATTCCTGTAATGAAACCTTCACGCGGAGAATATAATAAACAGGAAATTACATCATATCTTTACTAATAGTTCCAAAATTAAAAAAAGAAAAAAAAAGAAAGAAGAACAGAAAAAAAAACTGTTTACCAAATCAAATCCATGTGGTGAAATCTACATGCATAAAAATAATAAACAGGGAATTACATCAAAAAGTATTTGAAGAACTTCATAGCCATGCATCAATTTTAAAAATCGTGAATTATGACAAGGCAAGGATACACTTGTTTATTTTAGTTTGATAAAATAATAATAAAATAACATTATAAATGAACAGTTCAAGCTAAAAAGAATGAATGCATTTTTTTTTATACTCTCAAATATTTTAGAGCAATTTATGAAATTAATAATTAAGATGTGCGGACATCTGTAACAGAATGACATTTTACAACCTAAATAATAAGTGATTAAAAAAAAAATGACCAAAGAATGTCCACAGTAACAGAAGTCTTGAGTTTAAATCACTATTAATTATTAAGGAATATTGACGACCTCTGGTGTCATTAAACAGTGCAGAGGAGCCGTAGAATAATGAAAATTAAGGACTGTAGAGTAACAAAGGAAGAGAACCACCATAATAAGCCAAGTGACCTAAAGTGAAAGGTGACGTGAACATCAGCTGCAGTACCACATGTGTTGTGGTAAAGAGACTCACGTGTGACTCATTCATCACATCATCTATGTACACTGGCATCAGTCTCTTAGAGGGAAAAGTGGTCATAACCTCAACTGAACTTTTGGATACATGTGCACCTGTTTTTAAGAGTTTGTTGGCACTTAATGAAAGGTGGCCCTTACTCCATATCCTCTCAGGGGGCCACAGCTGGGCATTAAACTTATGCCTTTTTCATTCAGTTGTCAGTGATTTCTGAAATACGGTTTCAGATCCAACAGGAAGTGAATGTTTAGTGAATGTGTGAATGTACAGTAAGCGTCCTCCCCTGAATGCCCGGAGGGCATTTGTCAGGAAGACTTCATGAGTCATGCAAACACTTGTTGTGATGTCATGAGCAGTTGAACAGCACCTGTCTCCCCAGAACAAAGTCAGAGGCGGTACGCTGTTGCTGCCTTATGGGCGAGATTTCATCAGCAACATGTTAGGTCACAGAGGAGTCATTTCCAAAAACAGCTTTGGCAGGAGACCCAGTTCCAGTATTCCCTTTTCAGTACTGTATAGTAGGTCGATTTCGTATTCCCATTCCAGTTTCCACCATAAACAACTTTATTTTCTGCAAACACCATTACAAGTTCAGTGAACATTTTGCAATATGAAATTAAGGAGCATTTGGGGTGAGTAATATCACAGCGCAGTGGAGTTTAGCACAGCTGCGATAACAAAGAAACAAAAACTGTTTCTTTCTAGAAGTTTGTTTCCACCAACTGACGTTTTATTCTCAAAATTCTTGTTTTCTTAAATATACAGGATTAAAAAATACAGGATATTTCAGAAATGCTGGATATAAACTTGCAGTTGCGAGAAATAGTCAGAATTGCGAGTTTATATTGTATCTTCTCAGAATGGAGAGTTTATATCTTGCAATTCTTGTCTTTAAAACATGCAATTGTCACAAATCTTTGACTTTATACAGTAACTAACAACTGCGAGTTTACATCTATGCTATTGTGATGTTATAATTTGCAATTACAAGTCAGAATTGTGAGATATAAACTCACAATTCTTTTTTCACAAGTTTACATCTAAGAATAAGCTTTATTTCTTGAGAACATTGAGTTTACATCACAATTCTGAAGTTATCATTTGCACGTGTGTGCTGTAGAATCAGAATAGTGAGATATGAACACGCAATTTAGAGAAAAAAGAATTACGAGTATATTACAATAATATTTCTCAAAATAGTGAATTTGTAACTCACAACTGTAAGTTTACATCATGCAAATCTGATGGAAAAAAAGTTGCAATTACCTGTTGTACTCAGTGGCAGAAACAAACTTTATTTTCTTTTTTTTTTTTTTTTTAAATATGCACTAAAAATCATAAAAAATGAAGAAATAGCAATACATTAAAAAAATATGCATCAATGCAATTATTTCAACATAAAAAACATAAAAATAAACTGAACATAATTTATAAACAGTGAGCATGATTTATTTAATTTGACTTTGTAAATTAAGGAATTGCAGATTAAAATATGTTATGATTTCCAAAAAGTAAAGATTGTTGCTATATGGTTGCTGGGGTGTTCTAAGTGGGTCCTGGGTTGATGCTTACTGGTCCATGTCAATATAACCAGACTTGTCTAATGTGGGACTATGAGACTATTTTTTAGTCTTCAAAGCAAAAAAAAAAAAAAAAAAAACACTGCAGCACACCTCTTCACAATCTGAGCAATCATTCATTTCTATAAGGTAAAAAAGTGTAATACATGAGATTTTGGGTCTATGCAAGCACCACTAATTAGCATAAATTAGCTATTTCATGAAACATGTTTCTATTTCCGTCAATCTTTTGGTTTAAGTTCCTTTTGGGTAAAAACCACAGACTACGAGAGCTGTATATTTCTGCAGAGCATTTTGGTGATATTAAATCAAGAGTAATTTCAATATAATAGCTGCACTCTGTAATACCCACAGCAGTGGAATAACTCTGATTTAATCTGGCCTCCAATCAATATTATCTGTCGGCAAAGATTGATGATCATAAGGTAGGACTATTAACTGAGGGGAAAGTGTCCAAAACTGGATCCCACTGGCTGTTACGTACTCAAAGTAATAATGTGAAAAGGAATCATTTGTCAGCCAATTCTCAAATAGGTTGAAACAGCGAGACTGCATTTTGGAAATGAATATGTGAATGACTTTTGCATTGATTTCTATTGTGAGGGAAAATGAGAAACAAGCTTGAGGTGTGCGAGACGAGCGGACGGCTCTTCATTGACGTTTCATTTTAGAACACAGAAAGTCTCGCTCAAGCAGAAAGAGGCATATTGTGTATCTACAGCCCCTAGTGAGCAAAGGTCACCACGTTGACCCTTTTAAAAGTAGACTGTCAGACTTTTAGTGCAGATCATTTCAAATTGTCCTCCATCATATTATTACATATCTTAACTGACTGCCAATATGCTGTTGCTGAGTCGACCAAAAAAAAAAAAAAATTAATGTAATCAATGCAATACAGATGACTGCTTTTTAATATCTCATTAAAATAAGAGCGGTCAATTGATTTTTAAAAAAATTAATAAAATGAATTTGATTAAATACATACATATACATACATACATGCAAAAATACATGCTGGTTAAAACATTAAATGCTTATTTATTTGTTTATTGACTGACTGATTGATTTACCGATTTCACTTTAGCAAGAGTTATTTTCATATTGCTGACCAAAAACTTGGAACTGGAATACAGTTCGCCACATTTTTTTGTAATATTAATTGTGTTTAATTAACATTAATTTGGCAGTCCCAATTAAACATATAAATCTATTAAAAAATTAGCAAAAAAAAAAAAAAAAAAAGACCTAAGCGTCCACAGGGAAGGGGAAAAATGGCTTTAATGTGGAAAACTGACCAATTTCCTCCAACACAAACTGACCTACAAACACACACTTATTCAAACCCCCCAACTGAGATTTCCAACTTAAAATAATTCTAATTAGCTTGATTACAGAATCAGTACTCGGCAACATCAACTGAAACCTAGTTCCCCATGCACAGCACTTGCTGAACTTAATCAGACCGCAGCAAGTGTGTCACACATGTTGACTGGTATGTGTGATGTGCCCACCCTTATGCCCACAGCGGTCCAATGCAAAATGACATTCGTTGGCGTGAAGGTACGCGATGGTCGAAGATGACAGGCCTCTGGCCTTTTTCTGAGCTCTTAGACATGCTGTGAAAATGATGATCGATGGCATGTTGAAGGGGCTCCAAGTGCAGTAAAAACTTGCCCATAGAGCACCACCTGCTGACAGCTTATGTGATTCATCCTCTATCCTGACGTCCTATGGAGCGCATGTATGCGTATATAAAAGAGAGAGGGGGAGCAAAACAGATAAATATATGTCTGTGTGCACATTTGTCTTGACTTACTCCATGGGAGTCTTGTGTAAACATTTAGACTGCATTTTTACACAGAGACGTGCATTCTTCTGCAGGCATGTGTTTGTGAAAAAAAATATGTATTGTTTATTCATCACAAATACTGGTCTTCTTAATGCTGTTCACATTCAATTTAGATACTTGCATTTACTGTATTATAAACGGTATATACATGTTTTACATACAAACATCGTGTTTTTTTTTTATTTATTTATTTTTTACACTAAGTTGTCATGTGTTTTATCATTCTAAACAGTCAGTCCACATTTCTGCTGATAAGATTTAAATTTATATGTTAAATTGATATTACAGTTACTTCATGGATTACATGATTACTACTTATTCACACAATGGCAGTAAATTATTAATTATCTCTAATTCTTATTTTTTCCCTCATCGTTTTTGCTTTTTGCTTTCTAGAAATGCTCCTGTGTGTCAAAACGTTCAGCTTTGATTATAATCATAAAAACAGGCAGAAATTAATTTTTCAAGGAATACATTTCTGTATTTGTATTTATGTACTGAAATGTATTTAGTGCCATACATGGTTCAAATAAAAGTTACTTTGTAAAATGGTCAAGTAAATAAAAAAAAATATAAAGAAACTTTGAAGTAAAAAGACATTTCTTGTAAAATGTATCCCAATAATCTTTGTTTTATTAAAGACATTGAAGTCTGCAAAATGTGACCCTTTTTTATCACAAAACAGAAGACGAGAGCAAACAGTATTCCAAAATATTTGTCTCAATCCTCTGGCAGAGAAAGACTGCTCTCCATGTGCTCTCTACTTGTTAGCGGTCATCTGATTTCAACCACATTTTTACCACTAAGCCTTACAGACGCTAAAAGAGAGAAGAACAGGAAGGCTTAAGGGCAAGAATCTGTCTGTCATATGACTACATCTGGCCACTTATAGTAATGAGCTGTTTTTGGTCAGACAGAGCGCTCTCAAGAACGTCTACTCCATCCAATTGCAACCTCTCATAGCTCGGGAGAAAAACTGGACATTAGGTTCAAGCTCTCGGTGCGAGTGCCACCAGTTTGAGATAGCTGTTACTGAAGTCCTAAAGCAATTTCACTGCAATGCAAAGCGCTGTTACTTCCCACTTCCTCTGTGATCAACTCTGCAGTCGGTAGCCACTGGATGTCTTGGGACAAGCCTCTAAGTGAATCTCACAGGGGGCCAAAAATTACATATTTCCAAGATAAGACTTCAGGGTCAAGATCAAAGTCAAGGTCCTGTCAAATCTCATCATGCTCAGACGGGCAAAGCAGCCTTAATTGTCGATACAGCACGAGGGTATTGACACCTATGACTCCCCCGCTGGACGGTTCAGACACCTCTCTTTTCACCTTGTCATTTAGGATAGCAGCTATCTTTGAAAGCGGCCCGGCATGCCAATATTAAAAAGGTTGCAATTTCTGAAAGGCCAGGGTCAGAAAAGGACTGATCAATGTGCCATATTCACGTCATATTCAGAGATATTCCCGCTGCGGACCCGACCCTCCTGCCGATACTGTTCTTTCTGGCCCACAGCTGATCTTACAGACGGATCGATACGCATTGTGGTGGTCCGACGTGGAGGAGAATACCTCATTCAGCGCGGAGATAAGAACTTGCACCTTAAAATGTAGCACAACAGACTCAGAAAACTATTTACTTTCTAGAAAAGCCAGTAAAAGGTTTCTGTCAGTTAGAATATAAACTGTTTGTCCATGAATAATACATGTACTGTATAAGAATACAGAGTCTCAAGTATACTGTAATTAGTGTGTAGCTAGTCAGTTTAACGTCAAGAAACGTGCAGGCTTATATCAGGACATCAGCATATGAATAAACAACAACATATTGCCCTTCATATTCTCTATGGACTTTGAAAGAGCAGATAAATATCAGCTGCAAAAAAAAAAACATCCAGTGTCTTTTGCATTATATATATGTTTCCCAGCCTGACCTGAAAAAACAAATGCAAAAAGGCTGTTCTTAGGGTGTACATTATAGGTATTTTAGCCCCACCGCCTGACACTGAGCATTGGCTCCCCAGCAGTCAGGCGCAGTAGTTATCATCGCTGTCTTTATCAGACACAGGCCAAACTGTGACAGCAACACAAAAATAATCTTTGAAAATGGCGGTGAAGCACTCCAGGGTCTGATGAATAAATAACCTGTGTTCCCGACGCCGCCAGCTGTTCTGTTGTATATGTTGAGGCAGCAAAAGTAGGGAAAATAAATACATTAAGGAAATGCTGAGAGACATGCACCCCATCGCTCCTCACGCATTTCCCCTGTGCTCCAAACACTAAAGGACAAAGCATGTCGTGTGTAGAATGCATTTCTCAAGGCAACGGTATATAGGTTATATAGGAGTCGATTGTTTTAGCAGCACTCCGCTCCTCTATGGTTTATGTAGATCAAAAGCAGCTGTCATATTATCGCAAGTTCAGTAAAATCCACTCATTTGTTATGAGTTGAAAAAGCATTAACAGAAATATTCTGAAAAAAGTCTAACAAAAAAAGATATCGATGTTAACGTTTGTCTGGATATTTCCTATTATAACGATATATAATGGTGAGTGTTCCTTTTATTGCTACTTTTATTTATTTTTGTTTCTTTTAACAGCTATGAATCGTATTGTGAGCTATTTTAAATCATCAGTGGCCTCATTTATTAAGTGTGTATGCTCAGATTTAATCGTAGGGGGCGTGTACACTTAAATCCACGCCAACGTTCATATTTATTTGTCTTTGACATGGAAAAGTGCTTAGCATCATGTCAGGGTCTAAGCAGATGTATGCACTTTTATTGTCAGAGTATTGCAGTTTTTTTTCTTTTTTATAATTTACATATAATATAATTTTTCTTGCAGCTCGCTGCTCTAAATTGGGATGATTGGGGACATTTCATATGTTGATGACTTTTAATTAGGAGTCGTTTACAAACAGAGAGCTGAAAACTTTCATTTGCGCGCAAGTTCAAGATCATTTGCGATATCTGAAAGAGACACATATGTGCAATTTCTGTTCATACGGCAATTCTGTGAATCGTACGCACACATATCAGAGCCAAATTAATGTCAATAACAGTTTAAATTAACAATAAGTTAAAATGAAACATAAGCCAAATAACTTCAAATAATATGCATAAATAATCAATTAATTCATGTTTTATCTCTGAATGGATCACTGTTTTAAGCAAAACAGTTGAATGAATAATTCAGTGACTCACTAATACAAATATATAGATACTTAATCATATCCTGAATTCATCTCTTCTGGAATAACGATTTAAAGACTCACTAAAAAGAGTTTGTTGTCATTTACTGTTCACTAAAAAATCCTTGCGACTAATGCAGAGATTGACAGAATGTTTGGTACAAGCAAACAGAAAAAAAGTGATAGAGTGAAAAGCTTCAGTTATGTTGGACTAAATATTTGAAGGTAAAGGTAAAAACAAGTTCAATGTGTAAGTAACTAAACGTGTATACCTCAGAAGTCTAAAATGGACCGTGGGCTCAGCCCAAGCTACAACAAAAAGTCTTTTTTTTCTTCTTTTTCTGCATTTCACCTCTGCTCTAGCTTGTTTCTTGTGGTTATCATTTGAAAGTCGTTCTGGATGAACACGTCTAATAAACAAACAAATGTAAATGGTAAGATCATCACAAGATGTAAATGGTAAGATCATCACAAGATCTTTCATTCTTTGTTTAAACTGTATGACTTATTCTTTCGGTTTTCCGAATACTAGCAATATTTTACAAAGTTCCTTGTAGTGCACAGTATATGATGTTGAAAACACCACAGAGTGAATAATGATGTATAAACCTGGGATTTGATGCTAAACCCTATCCAATATTTGTTGGCTTTAATTGCAGCCGAGTATGGAGTGCAGGCTTCAGGCCGACAATTGATAGTAGCCATTAGCAAATGATTAGGTCGACAGTGATAAACTATATTTCATCGATTTGTCCCAACTACATTTCCGACTTCTGCTAAAGGGAATGAATAAATTCACCCCGGCATCTGTAATGCATGACTTTATATTCATAATTTCCACGAGAGGAGCCTCGGGCTCTAGAGCTCTCTGTCATGTCTGGATGGAGCTGGCAGCTTGTCAATGTCTTACATTCTCATGCGCAATGGTTTGTGCCAAATCTTAAATGACTGTTTTTCATTCAAATAAGGGTCTAAGGATTTGCAATAAGGGAGCGAGAAAGAGAGAGAGACTATGGCGAAGAAAGACTGTATCTTAGTTATAGGTGCAGAGGCTGGGATAGTTTCTGCATTACAAATAGCATAATAAAAAAGGTCACCTTAGACAACAGTGCTATTTTGCACATTAAGCTGACAACTCTGTTAGTTTCTGACCTCATGTATTCACAATAACCATTATTTCACCAGGAATATTTTTCAGGAAGATATATTTATAACGTCTGATTAGCACACACCCAGGTGTACACGGTCTCATTTTTATTTGTGAAAAACCCAGACGAAGGTTCACGTAAGTAATAGATACAGTTCCCGGTGACACGTGTGTTTACTTGGGACTGCAAAAGCAACTAAATTGTGCTCTACACACAACATATGGAACCTGATCAACCAGACAAGACCTTTGAGGTCAGGATCTCAAGCCTAATTCTGAAGCTTGCAGTGTTGCACTCTGACCTTTGGCATTCCTGTCAAACTGGATGGGCTTATGTTCAAAGATTGGCTTTGCAGTACAGCAACTGGACAAAAGGTGGTCTGTTGCTGTAAAATCTGAGGAATGTTCAACAAAAACAGCACAAAATCCTTATAAAACATTCACATAATTCAGATCATTTTAAATAGCATGAATACCAATGAAACACCTGATATGTGTTTAACTTCATATTGTCTTTTTAGTAGAAAACTCACCATGTTATGGGAAGGCAATGATATATAACACATCACTGAGCAAACACGTTGTCTCCATCTATTACAGAATTTGGTCTCTTCCAGCCTAATTGCATTAGAAAACAAAACTATTTTAAGGGTTATTTCACCCTAAAATTATTATTTGTGTCATTATTCACCGTAGTGTCACAGTAGTATCATTTTGAAGAGCATCGTTGAACGCAAATGGCGTACACTGTTCTGTGTCACACAGATGCACTGACACAGAAGAGTGTACAATGTTTGTGTGCAGTGATACGCTCCAAAACGGCACTACGGTAATTCCACAGTGCCAAACTTGTTGAATAATGCCGTTATTCTTGTTTTCTTGCCGTACAAAAAGTCTTCTCATCACTTTATAACGTTACAGATGAACCATTGATGGCAGATGGATTATTCTGAGGATGCCTTTCATGCTTTCCTGGTGCTTGGCAGTGTAATTTACTTCGCAGTCAATGGGACAGGTGCTAAACGCATGATCAGTTTAATTCAAAATTGCTTGAACATGAATCTGGCAAAGTTATACTATGCTGGTTGTTGAACGTATTGCCACAGTTACAAATTTTGTAAATTAAATGTACATTAAGTGGTACTTTAATGTAAATATTCTATCATGTTTGAAAGCAATGTACCACTTAAACCCTAATCAAAAGCTAAAATGAAATAAAAATGCATATGCTGAATCAAACATGTCATTGTAGCTTGCTTTTGGAAGTTACCGACATCTTTTATTGTTATTGTATTTTACTGGGCTTGTATCTCAATGCTCTCCATCGCAATTGCAGTGCTGTACCAGGTGAGCAACTGAGCAAGCTTACCTTGTCAGAAAACCCACGCATTTGAGCTGACTATGTCATACAACCAACAAAATATATTAGTTAACAAATCATGCACAATAGTAAAAACGTTTTGAGGTCATGGGATGGTACAAAAATAAAAATGTGTTAATGAAAGGAAACTGTGGTGAATTGAATGTACAGTATAGGGACTTAGCATGGCAATGATGCCTTAAAACACTCCTTCTGTAGGTTTGGGTAGAGACAATCTGTTGGCTTATGCAATAGCATAATCATAATCTCCTGTATATTTAACAATTACTGCATATACTAAATGACAGCCCTTCTGAGTCAAACATGCATGCAAGACGAATACTTTGGTTGCATCATCTGCAAATGATTTAAAGTCTACATATCATGGTTGCACAGATATGTAGGCCACATTTATATCAAGCATGAGGGTTTCATTATGATTTTTACAGTCTAACAGTCAACAAAGAGCAAGATGTGCAGTGTGTAATTTGCAAAGTGATGTCAACTGACAGTCACCATAGGCTCTGCTCCAAAACCTACTGAGCGACATATGCACAGTGGACAAGAAAAGTAGGTAATATATTTGTTTACTAAAACAGTTTAGTGTCGAGTTATTTTAAAATTGATAACTTAGCAACACACTAATGTCAAACCACTGAAATCAATACTACCGAAGCAAAGGTTTGTGGAAATCCAAACAACTGTGTTTACACATGTGAATGTACAACAAATTGTGAAAGAGAGCATCAGTGAGGTCAGGTCCTGATGTTGGGTGATTGGGTCTGGTGTTCACTTTGTGTTCCAAATCATCTCAAAAGTTTTGAGTGGGCCTTTTTGCAGGCCAGTTAAGATTTTCTATATCAGACTAACTAAATCTTTTATTTATGGACTGTGCTTTGTGTTCAGGTAGGTTTTCTAGAAAAGGCTCTGCAAACTGTTGCAACAACAATGGAAGCTTCTCCCTAAAATGTCATTGTACACAATAGCTTAGTCTTAACTGGAAATAGATATGAATGGCCAAAAACAATGAATTACAAAATTCAGACCTTGTAGTGTTGTTGAATGGGTTTAAAAACAGAATTCATAGTATAGACAAATATTATGACATTAAAAGACATGGAAAAAGGCATTATGTCCATATGCTCCAAAATAAATTCTACAAGACAACAAAATTATTCAAACATGACACAGTAATTTAAACATCACACAAGAAACAATACCCAAATTAAACGGATATTTCCCCCAGAAAAATTAAATTGTCATCATAAGGGGAGCCCTTAAGTTGTTCCAAACCCAAAAGAATTTTTCATGTCCGATACACAAATAAAGATGTTTTAATGAAACCTAAGAGCTTTCTATATCTGTACTGAAAGTCTGGGCTTTTGAAAAGTTCATAAACAAATTTTAAACATAACCTTACACTGTGGTTACATACTACATACACATCTAATTACTATGGTACTACGTATACAGGAATTGGGGACCGAAACAGTCATTCAAATGAACTTTGATCTTCTTAAGCTCAACTATGATCCTCAGATTACCATATTTCATGCACTCTATGTTTGTGCGTTGCTGCTGATCAATCATTATATCAGAATAAATGCTTGTTCATCAGATAAAGTAATCATGTCTCTTCAGAAGACTTAAAATGCTCAATTCAGTTGTTTACACTGTCCCTGCATGAACTACTGAAGATTCAAAGTTTTGGTAGAATGGAATCTCAGTAGATGGACAGGAATTAGTCAAGTTTAATTTAAAATAGCATTTGTGAAAACATGGGGCCAGATTTTAGAATTTCTCATTGTAATTGATGTCCTGCATTCACAGTCAATGACCCTTATTAATGACAAAAGGTAATAATAATGGGGTGTGATCTGTATTTGTTAATAATGTATTTGATATAGCGCCTAAAGTATTATTTGACAGTCAATAAGTCAGGGCAATGCTGACTTATAATAATCTAAGAATTTGTATCCTGCTTATACATCACCTGACCAGTTAAGTTGTAATTTGCCTTTTGTGTCGTTTGCCTCAGTGTTCTATTGTTCTGTCAAAGGGTATTACATTTTCCTTTACTGCATATTTTATCATTGTTATTATGAGTTGGGAACAACATGAGGGTAAGTAAATGATGAGAGAATTATCCTTTGGTGAACTACACCTTCAAAAAGAAAAGTCTTATTGACAAACTCCAAAAAGGACAAAAAAGCATGAAACAAGTAGTCAAAACACTTTGTGTACTGCATCACAATTCGTCTGAATATGTTAGATTGGTGTGAGAAACAGACTACTGTTATTCAGTGAAGACAGCGCTTAACAGTTGTTGTCAGTGTTCACTTCCTCTGTATGGAAAACAACAGTCTGGACAATCTGCTATAAATATCTATTTTTGTGTGCCAAAAGCAAGCAAGCAAGCCATTTGAGTTTCGAAAAGATGGATTCTTTAACCCATTATGTACCAGCTCATGACGACAACAAACTGTTTCATTACAACATTTCCTTCAGCAGTTTTCTTATCACATATCATTCCACCTGCCAGAAGCAGGTAAACAGACAGCATTCCGATAAACATTTTTAAAACTATCTAAACTTGCAAAAAATGATGCAATCTTCTCTCCCTGTCAAATTCAACCCATCTAAATCCGGACACACCAGTCACAAAGGGTTCCATATTTACTTGAACTCTTAAACACAAACCTCGCAGCTGAAATAAGTCTCACAGGATGATATTTTACTTGAGTTTTGGGTTTCTGAATGTCTGTTGTTTCAATTTTGCTCTTCCTCTGCCTGTAGCAGGCAAGTTCTGCTGTCCACATTAAACCATTGTTTATTTCCCATCAGGCCTCTGGATCTTCCTTTGGAATATATTAAAAATTGATCAAGTAGGTATCTCTCAGTCTTTCGAGCCATACCAAATGCTGACTTTGCAATTTCAAACATCTCTCACATGGAAAAGTTTCTCTTCATGCTTGTAACAATGCATCAATTCTCATGCGGGGGTCACTTCCTTCTACAATTAATACGAAGCTTAGGAGAGATGCTTGGGAAAACAACAAAAAATGCCAGTTGGCAGACAGAACTTCTCAATTTGAGTCGAAGTACTGTATGATTTATGGAACATGACCGAATGGAATGTGTTACAATTCAAACAAAAGTGAATAAGCTTGGCTATTGATATCAGATGTTGTTCTATAGACACCATAAAGTCTAGAAGATAAAGAAGGTGCAATTATCAAGCACTATCCATTATAAAATAACCTTTAAAGGACTTCAACCTCATCCAATACACTACAAAAAAAAAAAAAAGAGTGCAGAGAGTTGCTGATGCACAGGAAACAGAAAGGTACTGTGAGGGAGGGAGAGAGGGACAGATCCGTCACCTCATTATTTTTCAGGGGCAAGCGAAACAAGTCAGAAGCGCAACTCCTACTTAGAGCGAGGTTTAGGTTGATCGGTACGGAGGCTCCTGAAAGGGGGGGAGGGAGAGAGGTGGATGGGAGAGAAGGAGAAGCGGAGCCGCCAACAGGATGTTGTGAGCGGAGGAGCCCCACTGAGCTCAGAGACAGCAGCTGTCAATCAAAGGCTCATTAGACTCCGAGAAGGCGGCACAGGGGCACTCACATAACAAATAAGAGCAAGACAGGCCACTGCCAGAGCCAGCCTGAGTGATGTGTGTGTGAATCGACATGACACGCATTCACAATCTCAAGCACAGTTCATTTCACTCCCAGCCACAGACCACCAAAAATCATGTGATTTTATCCCCCCTGCATTTAATTTGAAATAGAGATGAATAGATAATGAGAACGCCAACTCTCTCGGCTGAAATCAGATGCATTTTCAATAGTTTTTTGATGTCAGGTTTGAAAAATGAGATGCAACTTGAACCGATACGGCTAATAATGGTGCATTTATACATTTTAAAGTCAACATAAAAACAAACCGGACTATTTGGTTTCTTAAAGTGTTAGTTCACCCAAACATGAAAATGCTGTCAATAATTACACAACCTCACGTCCTTCCAAATCTGCAAGACGTTCATCTTCCAAACACATATTTTGTATTAAATCTGAAAGCATTCTGATCCTGTAGAGACCTGCAATACAACTCACATGTTCAAGGCCCAAAAATGTTGTAAGGACTTACTGTAGTTACAATAGTTCATGTGACATCAAGCTCTTGGATTTCATAATTTAATGAATTTTCATTTTAGGGTCAACTATCCCTTTTATACATATTCATAGTTGGCTATTTCACCAAAATGACTTTCCTTTTCAGCTGATGTCATCACGAACTCTTATTATTTAACCCCTCAAATTAACTGTAACATACAGATAACTATTTAAACAAAAATGCTGTTTCACATTAGTAGTTATTAGTGCTTGTTCATGTTATATGACTATATAGTACACACAAGAATATAACTAAACATGAAAATAAAACAAATAAAATAATATTATTAATAGTTATAAATTGCAAAAACAGACAGCATGCAATATATAATTATAACATTGTAGTAATAATGTAATAACATAAACCTATAATTATATATATATTTATATATATATATATACAATATATTATATTGTATTGTATTATATTGGTCCAAATGCTGGCACACTTTGTAGGTTATTAAAAAAAAGCAGCAGCATCTCGCTCAGGCTGTCTAGCTTTAATCAGGGGCAATTCATGCATAGAAAAATGTATTCCCACCTGTCTGTGAAGAGTAATGTGCATTTAAGCAGGGTCCTGCTCAGCCGTTGCAAGGAACACACTAACCGTTGGCCAATCGTTTGCCACTTAACCTGCCCACTTGTTGTTTGTTTTCATTAAGAGGTAACTGTTTATCATGTATAATTTATTGCTTAATGAAAGGGGTTTCATTAATTCATCATGGCTGGATATGCATTATTCAATTTGGAATTATGCATCTTTAAGGGGGATATATAAATATACAGTCTTGGTAAGGCAAAGGGTATTTCTGTTGCACATGACTGGTTTCTTAATCACGGCGATGATGAGTGGCTAACCGTTGGAATCTGAGGCGTAAACAAATGGGAATGCTAATCTCAAGGCAGCACTCTCACACGTGGAGGCCTCTCGCTTTCATTTAATTATTCACCTCCGCATTTATGTGTTCATTAATTTAAGGCCAATTCTGAATGGCTTAATGCCGTCTTATGAGTGTGAGGCACAATTACGAAACGCGTAATTGAAAGCAGTTGTTTTTGCACATAATTATGTCACGACACGGAACTCTCTGTACTTACGAGAATTACATTTTATGGTACACTTGTTAGGCTGTGTTAAAAATGCATAGTAGGATAAGTAGCAGAAAGGTTCATTACAGTATATGGTGTGAAATCCCATGTTTGCATGTTATCTAATTAAAGACATATTGTATAATGCTAAGGAAACCATATTACATACTTGATTAATGCTGATGGACATAACTATACGTTTTAAAGCACACAAATTTTAAAAATCAATTTCTGTAAATCTATATCAATAAATGTTAATTTAAATTGGAAAAATTAAAAATAGAGGTGATTTCTGTCAGCATGGTGTGAACTTATGAAATGCCTTTTTAAATGTGATAATACATTATACCCAAATAATTCAAGTTTTCACAAAATGAGTTTTTTCATCTCATGAACTGAGCCAGAAATCTCCACTTCAGTAGCACATACACACACCAAACATCACATTTTTATTCCTATCTATGTTCTAAAAGTTCATGTCTCATTTGCCTATTTTATTCATAAACACATTGTGATGTTCTTTATGGCTGTTGAGAATATTGTCTGATTTATGGAATGATAAAAAGCAATATTTTGAACAAATGTTTAGATTTCTGTTCTATAAATGTATGCAAAATTACATATGTGGCCTTGGACCACAAAAACATAAATCGCACATTTATATTTGTATTCATAAAATAGCCAAAAATACATTGTATGGCTCAAAATTAACTTTTTTTTTTTATCCCAAAAATCTTTAAGACATTAAGTAAAGATAATGTTCTATGAGGATATTTAGCACATTTTCTTCCACGAATATATAAAAACTTAATTTTTGATTATTAATATGCATTGCTAAGAAATTCATTTGGAAAGCTTAAAAAGACAATATTTTTTTGCACCCTCAGATTCCTGCCAACACTGGCTAACACACCATGCATTTCCTTCCTGTCAGTTATGATCTGTCGTATCATAATAAAAGGTGAAAATGAAGGATGTGAGCCTCTATATCTGTTATTCCACGCAGTTACTGTTTGTTCTTCTTGTGGGAAGTGGAGGGGAAAAGCAGAAAAATCACACTGTCTTGGAAATCTATTGCATTATTGAAGGGAGAACTTAAACAGAAATCTATGCTCTCTGTGCTGTCTTATTGTCTTGACAGTTATGACAAATTACAGTGCTCTGGAGAGACAATAAGAATTTCTCCTAAAGTTGGAGTACATTAGAGAGACTCATAAACTGCAATATATTTTCCTCCCTCTTTCAGGCTCTGAGGAAGTTGTCACGAGAAGAAGAGAGAAGTTGAGGATGATGATGGCGACTGCAAATGAGAGCTGAAATCATGTCTTTTTGAGCCGGTGATGTGTCACAAACGGTGATGTGGAGCAGAGGAATCTTTTCATCTCAAGTTCTTATGTACCCAAACATGGGGCTTGCATCAAAGAGAAATCTCATAAATGTTGAAATGTGCTCTCTCAAATCTGTGGAAATACATCCATTAACAGTGACCTTTGTAAAATCCGGCTTCGCCCAAGTGCCAGACTTTTATCATCCTTATAAAACTCAGTGATGGTCCGCAGACCATCGCCAAATCCTAGCCTCATTGAAATAATTGAGTCAAGCCTTTTATCTCAGCCTTTTGTGAAGCTCAGATGGAGAAGAACTGAGAAGACTTAGTTTTGAAATGAAACATTTTGTCCATCAAAAATAAAGCTAAAGCTGTACATGACTAACATTTGTGATTCAAAGTTTCCTTCTTGCTGGCGACTGTGCCTCTGAGACTTTGACAAGTCTCACTGCCAGACCTAAAAGGATGTTTTTAGCTCTTTGTTGTAAGCCTGACCAGCACTTGTTAAAACAAGGCTCTCTATTTCACATCTTGTGCCTTCTCCTGTTAATGAACATGATGATTTAGTTTCGCCTTATGACCTATAATCTACATTGGACATCAAATGATAACTTAAAAAATTGTACAAAATATGGTCATTGCTCATTCATTTGATTTCGAATCGTTCAAAGGGTTGATTTATTCACTCTGACAGTGCTTAGCAACAGTCTCTTAGACGTTATAGCGAAATGTAGGGATGTCCCAATCAGGTTTTTTTGCCCTCGAGTCATTTGATTTTGAGTATCTACCAATACCAAGTCCCGATCCGATACTTCTATAATGCATAAAGAAAGAATAAACAAAAGCGAAGAAACAGATACAGGATGTTCATTTTTTTTTAAATTTAATTCATGTTATTTAACATTTAACAACTCTTTTACCAAACAGAGCACTTCCGTGAGGTAGCTTGAACAATCAAGTATAAATAACATAAATTCTTCACTTTTGGACTTTTTGTGCAACAGTAAATATAAAAAAAAGTCTAATTTATGCTGTCTTGTAATGTCCTGCGCCTTCGCGCTGTCACAGGGCATTTTTTCCTCTCCTCTTCAAACTATCCCGCAGCGTGAGCTTCAGCTGGGTTGTCTGAGCAAACTTGCTGTATTGTGTCAGGTGTGTATTTCTTTGAGGTGCCGTATCAAATATCCCGTATCTCGCGCTTTACGCTTGAAGCTGCTTCCGTATTCTACTTTGCCGGCATTTAACCAATAGCTTCTCTGCAACAAAGTGATGTCATGCCAAAAGGTCTAATTCTGTGACACCGCATAACTATAGATGTGAAAAAATATATATATATACATATATATACATATATATTGGAGTCCTGATCGGGAGGTCTGATTCCGATCGAATCTGAAACCACGTGATCGGGCCCTATTTCCGATCATGTGATAGGATCGGGACATCCCTAGCGAAATGTGATCTCTTTTGCTGCTGATTGCATTTCAATAGCTTTAGATCACTTGTATTTAAACCACAATGCTTAAAAATATACATTTTTATGACCACATCACATGAGCATGTAAACGCGATAGAGAGAGCCCAAAATCTCCCTATCATCCACCCTTAATCAAGTTATATTACTCAAATAATTTTCTAACTGGTTGTAATTGTATTATGTTGCACAGAAGGTTCTTCTGGACATCTTTAAGATAATCTCACCTACAGTAATTCCCCAACGATTCACATTGATCACAATCATGAGCATTTGTGCCACTGAGCAGATGACCTTTATTAGAAGCCGACTGGTCATCAGCACATTCAAATCTTCTGTAAACACGTCCGGTCCAGGGCGACAACTTTCAACACAGGTTGACTTCACGCCATCCTAGTTTACAGTAAATCACGAAATAATTGCAGTGTGTTTAATTTCAAGCTCCTGGACACCAAAGCACTGCCGCTTGGTTTATTAAACCCAGACCCTATCCGCGTAATCTTTTTATTGTTTTTTGTTTTTTTTTCCTTTTTGTTTTTCTTCATCTCTCTTTCTTGCACAACTGGACTTGCCACTGTTTATTGCGATAAGTCCTGCTAATGAACAAATGACCTGTCACCTGAAGCACTTAGAGCGGGGTGTTAAACTCTGGTTATAAAAACCTCTTCCAGCTCTATTGATTTACTGCCAGGGTTTGATTGTACCCTAGGGGTAGGAGGCCTGCGCGGGGCAACACTGCTCTTACTGTTTTACAGTCCATACAGCAAACAAATAAATCTTCCACTCATTAATTCACTCCCGCTCCTCTCTGCCCACTGATAATGGTATAGGAAGAAATTGGGAGCAGATTCATATTGGGATCTTGTAGCTTGATGCATCGTGTCTCGCAATGCCCTCTCACATTAGATTATCCGAAGCAGACAACTTCCACCTCTCTCCGAAGATTTCATTAGTGCTCCAGCGGACGCATAAGGAAGTGATTTGGAGTGGGCTTCGACTGTTTTCCCGAGCGATGGTCATTACTTTTGAAGTCCCGCTAGGCACTTTTACAAGGTCCCCGCAGCACTAACTGGATGCGTCCTCGACATTTAGGGAGAGATTACACCTCGTTCTTAACATAACCAAAACCAAAAGAGCGGGCAGTTCGGCAGTCAGCCGACTTTTACGAGGGGGTAAGACATGATAAACGTTGATAAAGCAGGGCGCACCACCGAAAGCATTGCCTCAAGAGATCCAATGGCGAGCCCAACGTTATGGCAGTGCTGCAGAAAATTGGACAAACTTCCACATAAAATTGATTCGCCTGATAATGACTGACCTTAGACACAATTGCAGACTACTTTGCTCTGTTGAGAATAGCATCAAGAATGGTGTGACAAACAGTGTAACTCATGCTACAGAAGGGCAATTAATTCTACTTAATGTAACTAAAGGACGCAAAACCTTTGTTGTAAACTAGCCAATTACTGCTTTAGGGTAACCAAGTGTTGAGTTACTTTGAAGTTCTACCTCAATGCCTTTCAGACAGTTTGTGTAATACAAATAACGCTGATGCCAGTTGTGACTAAACAGTCCATCTAGGCATGATTGAAATTGTGTTTTTTCCATCATTCTAGACATGTGATAATATGTCTTTATCCTCAGAAAGTTACGTTTTTTCTTTTTGTTTTCATGATGGTTTCATATGGTTTTGAAAAATGTTTACACAATTTAAAGTGCCACTATTAAAGCCCCGATATACTTATACAAAATCGATGAACGAACTGAAATAATGGAATTTCGAACAAAATCAGGCCAAAACTAAGTTTGTTTTGGCCAATCGAATCAGCTCATCAAAGTAAACTTTTTTAAGAGTTCATTTTGACTCCTAAACACCTTCGAGCTACCGTTGGTCCGTAGCGATTACACAGTGGGTGTGGGTCTGTGGGTGTGTTCTGAAATCTTTAAAGAAGTTTTTTTTTTTTTCAGCAGAGGTCAATTCAAAAGCAATTAATTCCTACAAAGAAATTAGAACAACCCTTGTGTCAATGACCCAGAGTTAAAAGCAATGTAGAGAATCATCAGATGCAAGTTTTCCAAAGCCACTGAATGAATGAAAGGAAAGAGTAAAGATTTAAAGTAGCAAATACTAGTGATGTTCATTTTAACCGTTTAACCGTTAACCGACCGATATGAATTTTGAAAGATTAATACAATCAATTAAACATAATTTCACCTATTTATTTCAGTATTTTAGCTAATTATTTAAAAAGGTTTGTTGCATTGTTAAAATACTCGTAGCCAAATTTATAAGCTGCTGTCGGCTAATAAAGGTTTGATAAAGAACTCGTGCCACGATTGGACTCCTGTCATGTCAGAAAGTGATAAAACATCACTATCTTAAATATTAATTAGGTCACTGTTGCTATGATTACTGGTAAGGAATACGGGCTTGATTTCCATTGTATGTTCATAACTAACTTTCTTTCGTTTTATTAAATTTATTATTTAGGTAAAATAGCTATTTATTTCTCATAAAGGCCTATTTATCCTTTATAATGTTTTTTTTTTTTTTCTGGTTGCAAAAGTGCTGCAGGTGTATGAAATGAAATGAAATGAAATAGATATGATCATGTGAATCTTCTGTTGTTTGCAAGTTTTTGCGCATGTACAATGAATCCACAGAAAACAAATACTATTTTTAACGGGTCACAGGCGCTTATCCTTTTTAATTGAATGAAATTCTAATAAACTCTCGCATCCCGTCACTCAGCCTTTTCAAAGTTATTTTTGCCCTCAACCGAAGAACGAAAAAAAAACTTTGTTTGAAGTATACCGGGCCTTGGTGGGTAATGAAAGGTTCATATTTTGGATTTGGGAGTCTCCAACAACAAAAAAATTACTAATTTTCATTTTCATTCAAATGAACACGAAAAGACCAACAAGTGGACGGGAATATGTAAATGTGTCATGTTGACGTCATTTAACTAATTTCAATGATTCACAGTCACTCTTAGAGCAATTAAACACTGAAAGATAATCTTCAAAAATCCATAATAGGGGCACTTTAAGAAAAGTTTCAATTTAATGACTTCCATGAAAAATGGCATGTGGAATAATTTTTTTTTTTTGAGGTTTTCCTTACTTACATGTAACTGTACAGACCATAATCTATGTTTTAAAATGCATTGATGATTAAAACCACATGACATTTCACAGCCTTGTCTTGTCGTTAAAAGGTCAAAGTATGACATTAAAAGACACTGTAACTTTGATACAGTCATGACCATTTGACTTTACTAACAATTTTTTCAAATATTAGTAAGCAGTTGTGTTTTTTCCCAATCTTTTGGGAAAAATAAATGATTTCAAACTAATTAAGGGTTTATTTTCAAGAATGTGTTTCTCTGTTCTGCCAGGCCGAAAAACAGATTCAGTTGACTGCATATGTCTAAGAATTGCCTTCTGCTTCCCTGATCAGCATGGGAGATAAACCAGCAGTATATTAGCTACAAAATTAACCTAAAGCCCAATCCACTCTTAGTCTGAGGCTCTTCTTCACTGAATTATGTATATGCAACAGTAATTGTGTTTGAAAATAGTACAAATAAAGTTCACATAATGACCTCAAACCCCATAGAGGATTATAATAACATTAATTATTTCCAATGCATTCTACTGTGGGATAGGAACGTAAAGCCTCTGCTGCTGGATGTCTCCTACTCTCACATTTATCTTCATCATCTAGTTAATGGCCTCTCCAATCTACCACCATTATCCATTCTTTTTATTCCTGCCATCCTAACAGGTCACATAATGCTACATTACGTACCATTCATTTAAACTAATTGCAGTTTCAGAATTTCTAATCTTTTAGGAAATTGCTGGCAAATCTAAAATCTGATGCTAAGTACAAAAAGGCAAAAATAAATAAATAAATAATAATTGAAAGATGATTTAAAATGTATTATGCACTGACTCAATTAAAATGCAGTTCTGTCCATTGCCATGCATGTTGCATTAAAAGAAAAAAAAAAAATGCTTTCAAGTCTTGCTTCATTCACATTGACTTACATTAATGTAGCTTCTAAATTGAACTGATCTAATTATAGCCTACAAGATTCAACACTGAAATAATTTAATTATTTAAAACAAATTGTATTGGCTATGTATTTTAATAGAAATAAAACACTTACAGTAAAATATTTTTCCTGTTTCGGACATCAGGAGGAATAAAATAAAAATCTAATAAAAAAAATAAACACACACACACACACACACACACACACACAATGCAACTGCAAAAAATACAATACATAAATAAAAATACATAATACCAAATAACTTTGTTGGTTCTATGTGCATTTACTGTATGATATTGCTAATGTGCAGATATTTGAAGTGTTACATGTTTCAGAGAGTAGAAGAAAAAAATTAAATAAGATCAAATAAAATAAGATTAATTATTAAATTAAATAATAAAAACATGAAATGCATAAATTACCATGAGATATGATATGATATGACATGACATGACATGATATGATGTATGATATGTAAAGGAAAGGCTGGGTGCAGTTATGGTTACATTATTTAATCTATATGGATTTAAGAACATTTGTTTGCATTCTTTGTCCAATATCTAAAATGTTGGTGAACATCAATGCACTACATACATCAACTATATGAATATTAGCTCAAGGAAATGCATGCAACAAAGCTGCAGAGCAGCTAGTACGTTTTCCCTCAGATTTATTTATTTGTCTTCACAACAAATGTATATTCTTTCCATTATGTTTAACCTAATACACCCTTCAGCTCTTGTACAATACAGTATAGGTTTAAAAGCAACAAAGCAATGTCAGACGAACAAAAGACCTCTTTGATATTCATAGCAAACATTTATCTTGTCTGTCTCTCCCTTCCAGGGGGGCAGACGTGACAGAGAGCACATGCTACTCGTCACAGCATACGGTGAACTCCCTGAGCGTGGCCTGAGAGCCATGTGACATCTCACGGTGTCTCCCAGTCCCAGCACATCAGACAGAAGAGATGCGAGGGTGACAGCGAACTTGACACACCGTGTACAGCTGCTAGGGGCAAATCACTACACTTTCGAGATCCTTCTTCCTTCAGTTTTCCTGCCAGAGGTCTCTGACCTGTACTCGAAACACTAAACTCACTATCCAGTCTCCATCTGATAGTCTGAGGAGGCTCGAACCACAGTGAAGCAATTATAATTCTACAAGGAAAGAAACACAAATGCACCGCTGTTGCTTTCTAGCTCTGCATAACTAGTACCAGGTGTGTACATGCTGAGCAATTCCTTAAAACATCAGCCTGGGCTCTGTTTAGCTCTTTGAGTCAGCAGGGTTGTGGCCTCCCCTGGCTCGGGAATATGACCATAACAGCCTTTTGTAATCATTTAGTCATGAGGTAGTGTCAGTCAAACAGAATCACCTCCACAAGCCAAGATGCTTTTCATGTAGAAACCATACTACATCGTTTGAAGAGCTTGGACACTCATCAGAGCTGAAATTTCAAAGCTCAAACACACATCTGCTGGTGGAAAGAGGATCTAATAAAGCAGCTTGCACTAACACGATCAAATTATGTCTTCTGCAAATGCATTTATCTCCACTCATAGCAGTGGGATGCATATTTAGGTCAAAGGCATGATGCTTATGGTGATCGAGTAATTTATTCAAAAAGTGCAATGCATACTGTACATGCAGCTTTGTGTAGCTAAAACAGTAAAGCGTTAACAATGGCAAGGTCATGCGTTCAGCTCCAAAAGGTTCTGTTTATATCATTAAAGTAGCTTGACAATGGTTTATTGTTATTGTATTTCCTCCAAAAAGATGTTTTCAAATCAAAATCGTCCCATCTAACAGAGAATGTTCTCAGAACTTTTGCTAATGTTCTGGCAAGGTTCTCTCAAAGTCATAAACAAACATTCCTCAAGTAATGTTAACAGAATATTTGTTCAAAGTCATCTGGTCTGTAATAATATTCTTAGAACATTAGCACATAAAATACCATTTTATTAATCATATATGAAACACTTTTTCTGAAACATTTTAGACATTTTTAACTTAAGTGTTGCTTAACTTTTCAGTCTTCAGAGTAGGGCTGGTCGATTTAATCGTCAATTAATTCATGCGCATTTCATCAATAAAGCCGGTTCCTTGATTAGCGGTAAATCTCAATCTGCCTTTTTTGATACACAGAGCCGTAAATCACTGACGAGCTACGCAATATGAAGAATAGGAAGTGATCCATGTCCGTTTTTGAACACAAAATTGCGTAGCTTGTCAGTAATCTACGGCTCTATGTATCAACTGTAAGTTATGTTCTCATTATAAGGAATTGATTAAATAGTATGTTCCTTTAACATAGAAAATAGTGGGCAGTTTAGCTAGACAAAGCTGCATGTACAGTATGCATTGCACTTTTTGAATAAATTAATAGATCACCATCAGCCTCATGCTAGTTTAGTGGGCAGTCGTGGATAGGGAGTTGGACTTGCAACCCAAAGGTTGCGGCTTTGAGTCCCAGGTCCGGATGGAATTGTAGGTGGTGGGAGGGAATACCCAGCACTCTCTCCACCTTCAATCCAACAACTGAGGTGCCTTGAGCAAGGCACTGTTCCCCCAACTGCTCCCCGGGCGCCACAGCAATGGCTGCCCACTGCTCCGGGTGTGTGTTCACGGTGTGTGTGGTTGTTCACTTCTCACTGCTGTGTGTGTGCACTTGGATGAATGAACATGAATGCACATCTTAAAAGCAACAAACTCATGTACATTGTATGTGCAGATTCTGGCAAAACAATATGAACATGTCTGGCAGATGCATATTTCCCCCAGATACCTGCTGTTTATTGTTATCAGAGCTACAACTGGTCCTGGCACAGGCACAGCAGACGAATCTATCCATACAGGACTCATGGTGTAGAAACCCCCTGGCCTGAAGCTTATTGGGGGGCCTATAGCCAAAATCATGTATTAGGCTGTATATAATCTGCAGGGCAAACGATAAGGTTTTCAAGCTTGGCTTTGCTTAGCCTAATTTGCATTTAAAGGCCCTTAAGTAATCTGCAAGCTTATTTAAACCTCAATAAGACACAAGGCGGGGGGGGAAAAAACAGATCCACTTCCAGTGTTTTCCCATGGTAGCACAAATCCCTCCCTCTGATCAGCTGGTGCACGCTGTGCCCTGGCACACGCAGCGCTTCTGTGTTATCAATGGCTTTTAATTGACTGAGAATTATTTTTCCACAGCATTCAAACAAAACCTCAGCACTGGGACGAGAAGCTGCATCCCAAGTCATTTCAAAGCATAAACATAAACAAAATATGCATTTTAAAGACAACGGCCAAAAGAGACTTTAAGTTGCTTTAATAAATCAAAAGCTTGGAGGACGGGTTTTCACCCTGGCATTACTGATGTTTGGTTGCAGTGCAGCTTTTCACACATACAAATGCATCTGGTGACAACAGCACAACAGAATGTGTTATCAGGTCATTGAAAAGCATTTTCTCTGGTGACTATGATCCGCACAATAGAATAAATCCTTTCATGAGGCTTTTCTAAAAGCCCCTATGCATCTTCACGCTTGCCATTTTAAACATTTCATTTTTTTCCCCACTTTCACACAATGTAACTAATCAATGAACACCATCTTACTGCAACACATGCATACAGATGAAATCGTCTCCATTTGTCTGCTCAGCTAGTTCTTGTGAAGTTATTTTCAGATGCTTCCTATATGTCCAGAAGGTATCTGAAAGATTAAATCCCACCGTTCCGTCTGAATGTATGTAATTTCGTCTGACAAACACCAACCCTTCAGGGACGTTTCCTTCATTAATACTTGACAATGTTCCTGACGTTCCAGAGACCTAGACGAGCGTTGTGCAAGTGGTGGAAAGTGACCCAGATTCAATCTTTACTCTGATGCTTTTAACACCGAGCAACACCTGTGATGCAATATTAAAACCTGAGCATTACAAGGACAGCATGACGAGACGTAACAATTGGTTGCACAGAATCCAAATGGCACATTTTTATCAAAAAGCATCACAGGAAATGTTTTAAAAGCACAGTGTTCTGGGGGAAGTTCTTTACATGTTTCTTCAAACGTAAACTGCTCTGTGGTGGAATCAAATGGAAATTTCACATTCAGTCTCTTGAGTAATACGTCTGATACGTGCAGCGCATGTCAATCCGTCACAGGCACATGACATACTAGCTTACTTGGGCTGTGTATTTTTACAGTACCTCACCTTTTCTAGTTTATTCTAAGGCAGGGATTTTTAAACTAGTGAGCCCATTAAAACTGTGCAAATGCTTTCTGCTTTCTAAAGTAGTTTGACAATTTTTATAATAATTATTGTATTTCTTAGGAGGAACAAACACACGTTCAAATCAAAGTGGTGCATTTGGTGCAACTAAAATAAAGTAAGAAATGACATCACAGACAAGACACCTGCAGACCCAAATGACTGTTTTGAGGAAGAAAACAAATGAACTCTTGAAATACCAAGATAATTATCGCAACAGGCATTTTGTAAACGTCTTAAACAACTATAAAATAATTAACTTATAAATTAATTGTGTAAAAGCATAAAAAATATTTTAAATATTGTAATGTACTAATAATATATTTTATAACATCTAAAGTTATATAGGCTAATTATATATATATATATATATATATATATATATATAATATATATATTTATTTATTTATTTATAATAGTTAATAGGCCAATAATATTACCACTTCCAGTTCATTCTGCATTCTAAGCCATGGGATTAATTGTTCTATTGAGAGATTATTTTACTATTTTCTATTTTATTCACAGCACTAGTTTTTAACATTAATAAATGTCTATAGTTGTGATTAAAATCATGATTAATCACATCAAAAATAAAAGTTTTTTGTTTACATAATATATGTGTGTACTGTATACATATATATATATATATATATATATATAAAAGATGAATTATACGAATATAAATATATGTATACATTTATTAAATCAACGCAAGATTTGAAATTAAACAGAAATAAATAATTATAAGCAGTGACTGTAAGGCTAAGAAAAAAAAGCAAAAAGAATCAATCTGACCTGCTTTGAATTACATCTGCAAGACTGTCTTATTAGTGGTGGTTGCTCAGCCAAGCATCACTATTACCATTGCTCACAGCTTTTATGGGTTAGGGATTTCAACAATCTAATCCTATTAAACTTTTCAAAGTAATCAGACTTGCAATTTTCACCTGGCAGACAGTAAAGAATGTGAAAAATATCGCAAATTACACTGAAGGAGGGATCTGAGCCATATCAGAGAGATCAGAATGTCAGAGACCGCTTTCTTGTGAACTAGTCCAGCAAGTAACCACTTAGCAACCATTTAGAAATGGCCTAGGAACCACCCAGAACAAAAAAGACTGAATGTTTTAATTTAACAAATACATTTAAACACACTCAAAGCACTTCTGGTTCTCCGTCTTGGTTAATACCTACTTTGTTTGGGCACAATTACTAGACTGCCAATCTGAATTTGAAAAAATAAATCCCATTTCTTAGCACACACACACAGAGAAACTGGCAGAGCTTCTAGTCGCACTTTGTCTTTTCTTGCTCACTCTTCCATGCTGTAAGCTCTCTATGCACTAAACAACCATTTGGAGCATCTAAATGGCTGACTGCTCCACAGAACTCTGCCCACAGGGGTACAGACAGGTGACACTTGACGAGAACGTAATTGCTGCAGTTGTGTTGCTGACTGACAAGGTGGACTACTTTACAGAGGCAATAAAATATGCTTGAGATACGAAAGGCAATACTTTAGTGACACTGTGTGGCTCTCTTTTTTGTTGGACGTTTATTTCCCCATTGAGAGACAGATTGTTAAATGCACACACTGCTACTACACACACACACACACACACTACAGTTATAGAATACGTTTGTTTTTGTTTAGTTTTTTAAGGTTTGCACTTTTGCTTTATTGGACATATGGTGGGTGAGAGAGACAGGGAAATGTTTTGTTGCGGGCAGGGCTCAAACTTGAATTACCTGAATGAGCACCAAGGTTCAACAGTAAATGTGCATCTAGCATCACATGGCTTATGAAATCCTTTCATAAATAGGTTTGGAGGCAGTTACATTTTTATTATAATTTTTTTATTAGCAATTAATTTAGTCAGCATGCCATGACTATTTGAATGAAAGATATTTTTAAATA
This sequence comes from Enteromius treurensis, assembly GCA_032275025.1. Taxonomy (NCBI): domain Eukaryota; kingdom Metazoa; phylum Chordata; class Actinopteri; order Cypriniformes; family Cyprinidae; genus Enteromius; species Enteromius treurensis. The sequence continues at coordinate 14,438,568 of JAUCMU010000033.1, forward strand.
ATACAGCAATATGTGCAGCACTCAAATGATAAGATTTGGGATTTTATTAAAGAAATTAATATTTTTATTCAGTAAAGATACATTAAATTGACAGTAAATTTGACATTTTATTCATCTTGATAAAAAAAACATCTCAGTCTCCACAACACAAAAAAATAACAAATGTTTCTAAGACCTCTGAATGTAAAATAACAGAAAAGGAAATACAAACTATCTGCATGTATCTAATTGTGTGTGTGTGTGTGTGTGTGTGTGTGTGTGTGAACTGTTTTTTGTGGTTTACGGGGATTTTGACATGGGTATGACAGATGTATCACAATTTGCCTATGTCTCCGTAATTCAAAAGGCTTACAAAACATACTAAATTGTGTTTAGTTGAAAATCTAAAAATGCAGTAAGTTTCCTGTAAGGTATATGGTTAGGTGTAGGGTTGGGATACAGTATACATAAATATAAATGCTTCTCAACAACACACTTTTAAAAGTACAGTGTATACCATAATAAATGAAAAATGCATTTTAATAGAAATCATTAAATTTTCATGTCTCCTAATGAATAAGAAAAACAATCTAATATCCTAGAGAACTACATGTAAGGCTTCCGAACTCTTCAAGGCATTTTGGTTTGGGATTTGCACAGCTGCGTGCCAAAAAGAATCAGAGATTTGCCTTTGAGGTCATACCAGGTGAACAAGCTCAGTGAATTCGGTGCTCTCGCTGTGTGCAAAGCACAACTCTGCATTTTCATCTCATCAGGTGTGCGATTTGGGATTCAGGTCATGGCGCGCCGTCCCAGATGTGTGCTCTGAGTGACAGATCAGAACAGCGACATTCAGTGAAACATGCGTTTAAACATACACGCCACGCTCTCTAACTCTGCTGATTAAAGAAAAACTGATTGTGTCGGAAAGGCTGTCGGAATAACACAACAGAAATATTTCGGGAAGAGATTCTCCTCCCCTACTAAAACCAGTAACGTGAGGTTTATCTCGACTGCAATTGCTTCGGCAAAGAATATCGCTCGGGAATACTGTACAGTGGAATTTGGTGCGAGAAGGCAAAAACACTGGGTGATTTTCATCTCTGCATTTCATATTGCCACTTTATGGTGATATCAATGATAACGTAGCAATATAGCTGCCTCCCGAGAAGCTAAAAAAGCAGCTTTTACAAGGGGTGGGAAGGGGGGTATTTTCACTTGTAATTGGGGTAGCTTTCATCTTGGCTGACAAGGGGAGCAGCAAGAAAGGGAGAGAAGCAAGTGGGAGCTATCACTTCCCCTATTTCCTGGCCCCAGACAAAGCCAGCCAACCCACTGAAGATGATGTATTTCTGATCAAAGAGCTAGAGAGTTGTCAGCAACCCTGGCTAGCTCAGCAACCTGATTGCTCCTGGATAGATTTGTCCCTTTGATCAGAGAATATTCTGACTGCAGGCACTGTTTATGCACTGAGACAAGAAGAGGAGGAGGAGGAGGAGGGAAGAGAAGAATCCAACATTATGAGGCGAGAGGAACAGATAGTATGTGAGAGAGCAAATGCACACTTGAGGGTACTTTGCCTAGGGACTGTGTCTGGCTTATATTTGTTATAATTAGTTGCAGCTAATTAGATAATGCTATCTAACACATCCTCACTCCTGAGCACAACGCTCTGTTATTTCTCTTACTTCAGCACTTTCGGGCCCGGTCAGCCTTTTACTGCTGTAAAACACTGAATATTGCAAGTCATACAAGTTTGAACCATGTGATTTATTTAAATAATGACAGGTAAGAGAAATTAAACCACTTAAAGGTGCCATAGAATGAAAAACTGAGTTTACTTTGGCATGGTTGAATAATAACAGTTCAGTACATGTACATAA
>JAUCMU010000033.1:14448949-14463882 GCA_032275025.1 Enteromius treurensis
TATGTACATGTACTGAACTGTTATTATTCAACCATGCCAAAGTAAACTCAGTTTTTCATTCTATGGCACCTTTAAGTATGCATACTGATTCAAAACAACGAGTCACTAATTTATTTAAATTAGTGAATCATTATAAAATAGTTCACTAAAACAAATGCTCTGTAATGTTCTGTATACGGCAAATCAAGTCAAATGCATTGCATTACGGAACGTCCATGGTCATCTAGAAATTCCAAACATAAGTATACAAACCATGCATTGCAGAAACAGTAAGACTGCTATGATAGTACACCATTTTTGAAGTTTTCTCAAACTTAAAACACTTAAGCTGCTAGCAAAGTTCTGAGCATAGACAATTTGGCAGCAATAAAAGTGTATTCAGATAAATAATGTGACTTTTAAATACAGTAAATTAGTATTTTGACTATGTTTCCTGAGCCCATCCAAACTATTGAGACTAAAAGAGCATGAATCACCCAGCTGTGTCTCCTACAGTAAGCAAGCTTGATACAGCATGTAGCCAAAGCCGTAGACCAAACTGCACATTAGCATCCCCAAAAGCTTATGATGATGTAGGCGTTAATTGCTTTTACGCCCTAAATCTGGCAATAATCCTTATTAAACTCAACTTGCATGTGATTTAAAGAGCACACACGCACATCTGGCTCACATCACAGGTCATTATCTGCCAGAAACGCAACCGGCTGCTAAAACATGGGGCATTGCTTGAAAATTTCAACCCAGCAATCTACAACAAGATCAACATACATTTTTCCAAAACATATTATTATTATTATTTTGCAGTATATTTAAATCAGTGGTTATCTGATTGATTCAATCCAGAAGCATGATTTTTTTACCTATTGGACGTTATCTATGAAGAGAAAGATGTCACATGACAACACTATCCAGACAACCTTGTCTTTCTTCACTTTATTTTAGCTGTTTTCCACTACTATCTTTATGCAGAGAGAGTCTTGGAGGTCCATTGCAAATCTTCAAAACAAAACAGGCCTTTCATGTCTTTCTACTTTGGTCTTTTTTCTTTAAAAACACACGCTCGCATGCACTCTGACACATTGACAGGCGGCAAGAGTCAATGCTGTGGTTGACCTCCATGGCCAGTGGTTTGGTTCAGTGAGTGTGAGGCTCCACAACAAAGAGTGGTGAACTCTGCAGCCCTGACCTTCCCTACCTCTCCTCCTCACATCTGGCCAGCCAAGCAGGCAACACCAAAAACACTGCAAATATCGCTGGCATAAGCACAGTTTTAATTGCTGTCGGGACAAGATGATGTACTTAAAGACAGAATTTTTCAAACTGATGGAACAAGATTCTATGGAGAAGTAAAGATACTATAGAATGTCATTAAGAATGAACAAAATCAATTCAAGAAGAATGTGTAAACTAACCAATATTTCTAAACTTATGTTGAAAGAGACAAAAAAAAGCATTTTATTAATCAGTCTACTAAGGTACTCAACTGATAAATTAAAACTTAAACAAATGAGAATTACTTTAGCTTTCTTATGCCATGACCAGTCTTAGAAGTAGGCATGGCAATAATATCAGCCAGCATGGCTAATGCTAATATCCTTGAAGTGAATGACAAAGTTTGAAATGACCTTTGGGCTCTTGTGGAGAAAAAAACAAAAAGTCTTTTGGCAGATTTGAAGCATGTTTTGACACTAGAAGCCTCGAAAGAAATGTGCAGGAATTCCTTCTCCACCTTAAAGTGGATTTTTTTCTGTACAGCAAAAGAAGTATAAGGCACTCAAGGAAGGCCCACTTGTTCAAACCTTTGAAAAAGAACCATCAAAGAAATGGTCAGATAATTCGAGAGGACACGTTCAATTCAGAGAAACCATGGTGCCTTCACTCTGCAGGTTTTACTGTAGTTTTGTGTAAAATAATAATAATAATAATTATGAAATATATCTGCCATAGTTCGCTAAAGTAGACATTTTAACTTGTAAAATTATACAGCTAATTGGGTCCATGTTGGATTTGCTCCCATCAAAAAATGAAACAATCCCCCTAAAGGCACCGGGCCCAATTTTACAATTTAAAAATGACACACTTTACATTTAATAAATACATTAAGCACCCATATATTCCAATAATTACTTACAAAGATGAAAAACAGCATCATTAAGCCATAAAAAAGACATTAAAATAATACTTATGCTGCAACAAAATGATACAACAAATAATAACAATAATAATGATGATGACTACATTATTCATAAGTGTTTTTAAATGCAACTTGAGCCATGTTCTGTATTTCTGGATCCGCTGATGGCCCACATCTGCATGGTCTGTCAGTTCTCTGACGGTCTGTGTGAGGAGGATGAAAGCCATGACTAAATAAACTGACGGAGCCAAACCTTTCCCTCCATTCACCTGCTCTCCTCTCAGAATGAACCTACAGACCCTCTCCGGTGTGCCTCTGTTTCGGTGCAAGAGCATTTGTATCAGATCACCCAATACATGCATTGAGAAAGACTAGACCTCACAGACAAACTCTCTTGTACTGTCATTTGCTTGGATTCAGACCAGTGCCCATATGACTGGATAGAAAGAGGTGGGGGAAATGAAATCAGCACCCATATCCCAATACATTTATATAACTTCTGCATTGTTTCTGGCCAACTGGGAATGTGACTTCAAGGTACACTTGCAGAAAAACGGTACAAAAGCTGTCACTCGGGGGGTAGCTTTTCACCCCAACAGGGTATGAATTATGACAGCTCCTTTTTCCCCTTAATTATATCTCTAATGTAGACGAAAATTTACCCCTGGTTTCACAGACAAGGCTTAAGCCTAGTCCTAGACTAAATGAAAATCTGAGCTGCTTCAACTGAAAGAAACTTGCCCTGACTGATCTTAAAACAGTCCCTTTACTTTGTCTTAGGACGCACATCAGTAATGTTTTTTTTCTAAGGTATGTTTATAAAAATTACTTAAATGTCCTAACTGAACTATGGCCTAATCCTGGTTTAGGCTAAGCCCTGTCTATGAAACCAAGCCTAAGTGTCTCACACGTCAAGCTTCAATTAAAAATGGAGAATTTTTAATGTAAGCTCAAATATATCTTTTTAAAAACCTAAATATGCTAGCTACTCTATACATGTTATTTTGAATCCAAGAATTTTACACAAAAAACAACAACATTACATCATAAACAAGAGCTCAGCGCTCTGTAAAGATCTCCTACAAAAGAGCATTATCTAAACAATGAAATTTCAAGGTTGCCACATCCTCTGCAGAGCAAGGAAAGACAGAATGAGATTATCGATGTTTGCATTCTTAAGTTTAAAGTGGCTCTTAAATTATACCAACTTGATGTGTGTAGCATATGCGACGACATGCCTTAATACCTCTCTGCGACATAAAAACACATCTAGTGCCATTACAGGGATTCAGCTGCATACGACCCAGTTTACTGCTCAGCCTGCTGTTTTGTAGCATTTCAACCATTCAATTATGCTAATGCAAAGGTGTTTGTGCACAATGCTGAAAACATATCATTATTTAAGCCAACTTGGGCAAAGAGCACTACTCCTGGATCAGAGAAGCGAATGTCATTTCTCTGACGTAATGAACAAAATGCTCAGGAACACAGGGTGCTTAGTTTGAAGTAGTTTGAAAGCCTCTTGTGCACCAAGTGCATGCATTCACTGTGGGGTTTTATAATGAGTTCCTCTCCTTTTTTGCTCATTCTGAAGGCACTGATAGGCACTGAATGCGGGCGAAATTGCTCTGGCAGGAGCCGATCCAGCTCTTGCCTTTCGTTCATTATTTGTTTCAGATCAGAGAGAGATGTGGAGAGTCTATAGATCACAGTGTAAGCTCTACATATGCGTCCCTCTATCTCCAAGGCACACAGACACAGAGAGAGCGCAATTTACTAAGGCTGCTCCGAAGGATCAACATCACTTCAAAGAGGCCCTGGTTGAGTGTGGTGTACGCGGACGCCAATGTGGGTCTTGTAAGTGTGGGTAAACACGAGGAGATCACAAGCCCTCTAATAGCAGCCTGGATCTGAAGAGGTCTCCACCTTCTGCCTGCCTTTTAAATGTCTTACGAGTTCGAGACACAGAAAGCCTCTGCTCTCAAGTACTTATGTGCGCCATTACTCGGAGTGCGGGAAAAACGCACGTGCAAACAGATAAGAATCATTGATGATACATTTTGCTAAACATACAATGTTACTGTAGTTATATGGAGACAAGACGGGATAGGCTTTTCCCATACAGATAAATATGTACAGAAATACACAATTCAAAAGTTTAGGGTCAGTGTTCTTTCTTTTTTTTTAAAGGCCGGAATATTTTTATTCAGCAAGGATACATCAAATTGATTAACAGTAACAGTGAGACTTCAAGAATCCTGAAAATAATGTACCACAGTTTCCAAAAAATGTAAAATAATAAAGCAGAGTTACTGTCATAAAAAAATGAAAATAATGATTGAAAATGAAAAATATTTTTTGAGGGGAAAAACATGTTCTCTAATGGCTGCTGAAAAATCAGCTTTGCCATTCCAGGAATAAATTATATTATAAAAGATATCCATTTTATTTATTAATTTTATTAAATTAAACCAACAAGTGATTTCTTCACTAATTAAACCTTCAGACACTCGCTTAGACGCATATGCTTTGAGAAACACAACCCTTCCTTGTATTGATAGCTGTGGGTGTGATGTTTTTTCATGGCAAGCCACCTGATATACAACCCTGAGAGGAAGTATAGTAAACAAACCTCCACTTTAAAGCCAGATACTGTATATACAACCCTGAAGTTGAGAGTCTGAAGTTGATACCAGCAAAACATCATCCCCTTAGGTTTAAATCCAGCAAAAACAATGATCTGATAACACTTGCCTTTTGTTTCTTGTGTTATCCTGAGGAGCATCTGGGAGTCCTGACAGGTTGATGCGCTCAGTTGCACTATAACCTTGTAAGAATCCAAAATGAGATGAACAGGCCTCAGAACGGGTTGCAAAACATTCCTCCTTTACAAACATCAAGCTTCTCAACACCTAAAGACTCAAGAACACTGACATCTACTGGTTCAGAGGTTTAACAGCATGTGCTTAGGAAAAACACCATCATCAATCCCATTAGAGGACACTTCCTTAGATCTTGTTTTTGTGGGGGCTATTATTATTATTATCCAACACCAAAACATGAATAGCAACACAGAACGTCTAGCTATACTTGCTTATATGAAAATAATTTTTTTTTAAATGCATGTATTTGCACTATTGCAATTTTTTTTTTTTTTTTGGTTAAGAATGCATTTAAATGATCAAATTTGACATTTAGGCACAAATAATGTCATGAAAATGTTCAAACAAATTCCTTTTTATTAAAGATCCCTGTGGGAAAATATAACAGGGTCCACAAAAATATTATGCTCATTTTGTTTTTACATTGATAATAAGATAATAATAACGATTTTGAAGTATCATGTTTCAGTGAAGACTAAATAGGAATAAATGACATTTTGAAATAACTTTATAAGTTTATATTAGTAATATATACTCTATTAGTTTATAGTAGAATAATGTCACAATATTGCTGTTTTAATGTATTTTTGACCAAATAAATGCAGGATTGGTAGCCATAACAGACTTTTTCTAAAATCATTCTATAATCTTACATCCCAAAACTTTGGAACAGTATATTTGGAATGATTGTTATTTATTTATTTTTATTTTCATTAATATGTATTTATTTGTTTGTTGACATATCCAAAATCTGGCATAATGTTTTGCATTCATAGAAAAATTGTGAAACTTGATTTTATTTACTTCTCTAGATTGTGAAAGTGGAGTCAGCTGGTGGAAAAATTAGTGCCTTTTCAGGTCAGAAAAAGAATGCCAGAAGTATAGGCTAAAGAGACGTACACCAAGGACAACTGATACGCTTGCTTCAGATGTATCCTCAGGTAAAATGAACCAATATAAACACTGAAGATTGGAAATTCAGGCCCACTCAGAGTGAGAAAAGGAGAAACAGGTTTGTCAGAAATTTTGCTTCATTGACATTGATCTCCATCTGTGGGCTTTTTACTCCAGTGGCTAGAAGTGAAGCACTAAAGCCATGGTCGTTCTTGAACATGACACCATCTATCCCTCCCTCCCAGCTGTGAGTGCCCCTCAGTGAGGGTACTGTGGCTCTGGCAAAAGCCCCACCAGATGTTCCAGCTCTCCAGGGACTGATGGCAGGGCCTCCGATGAGGATAAGCAAATTGTCATTAGAGTCATTATGGCAAACGGGGCTTCATTTTCAAAGGCAGGTCACAAAGTTTGTGCTATGCTTTGTCTTGCATGCCCAGAGTGGGCGTTGATGGATCTGTTGCCCGTTGAAAACAGAAGGCCAAAATGTCCTCCACTGCTGTGCTGGACTCACTGTGATACTGTAAAGGGCTCTGAACATAAACAAAGCATTGAGGGCCTGGTGTAAGAAAATCTGTGAATGCATTTCACACATTCCCTTTTTTTAACTTACTTTTTCTAGTTATTGATTAATCCTTTGCATATTAGCCTACCTCACACAGAGTCAATAACTTACTTACACTGTAGCTTTTCTGAAGTCAGCATGCAATAAAAATTCATTTATTTTTCTAAATGCAAAAGGTCTTGTTGTGAAATATCATAATTGGACCTTCCAGCCTTCATTGGTGACTTCCACAATCACTTAGTTTGCCCTTACAAGCTGACTTTTATCTGCTTTCAGTTCAACGTCTGCGTCTCAACATTCAGTGTATGTGTATATATATATATACACTATATATATGTGTGTGTGTGTGTGTGTGTGTGTGTGTGTGTGTTTATTTTCTTTTTTGATCATACTCAGATGCAAAGCACAATAGGAAAGAAAAGTTCTGTCACTACTGTACTTTCATTTCGTTGTGTATTTAAGATCAAGCGCATCTGACACATGGTCACTGACAATGACAAAACTAATGATAAATCATCCAGATTTCTGAATAAAGATATGCCTGCTCTGGCCCCCTAGTATTTTTTGTGTAAATGCATAAATGCCACCTCTGAGCATTAAACAGTTTGTCTAAAGACACCTAAATGTCACTTCAGGAGCACTTCTATGCCATCATTTCAGATTTGTGTAAATTTGGCTATATGCTGGTGTTTAGAATTTGGATTTATATCTGGAGACAAAGGTGGCACAGAAGCACTCCTCAAGTGGCATTTAGGTGCAATTATACAGAATGCATTTACACAACAGTTGCATCTGTAAACTTTGATACCAGGGATGAAGTGGGTCAGAGCATGCCTAATTTAAACAGCTTTTATGCAGCATTGCTTCTTTATACTGAATTTTGAGTAGGCACAGAGCAGCCTTAACGTGACTGTGTAAAGATACCTTATGATGTCTTTAAATGCTGTCCAGGTAGACAGCTCACTAAGGTTTGATAGAAAGCTGTCTCACCTCTGAGCCCTGCTTACCACCAAAACCACACTTTCTTTCTCAAACTACTTTAATCTCTTTTAAGCAGTTTGTTGTTGGTAGACAATAGGCTTTGTTTGTGTGTGTGTGTGTGTGTGTGTGTGTGTGTGTATTTGGGGGTGGCAAGCATAAATCCCAACTTTGTTAGGTGTTATCAGCACAACTCCTCTTTTGTCCTCCCCTGCTCCATCACTCTGCAATCTCTGCATTTATTATCAAAGCACAGCAGATAAGAACAAACACAGAGCAGTTTGTCGCCACCTGACACGGTTTCCATTGGAGGAGATGAGAGGAATACTTATCTTGTGGGCTAGATGAGATAAAAAAGAGAATATTCCTAGAGGAGATCAATAATGGTTATTCAGTCCAGAGTTCTACCATTGAAAGCAATGACACTGTCCCAAGCCACTGCTGGGATATTGATTTCAATTTATTTTTAACTTAGTGATGGATATGGGACAAGCTGATAGAAAGGTATTGGTTGGATAATTACTAACATCTATTAATTGGAGGATGAGATGGAGCACTCAGTTTTTATTTAGCATAACAGCAAATCCAGATGGCCCAGTCAATATGATGCAATTTAGCTGCTCTCACAGATGTTTGTTGGATTGAAGAAAAAGTTGCTTGAGAAATTTACATTTTAAAGGAGACTAGAAGTCAGGAAAAAAAATTAGGGTCTTCTGCCATTTTATCACAGCTTTTTATGACATATATTATTGTTTAAAAGTTGACTTTTAATGGTTGTGAAATGAATTTGATCAAAAGCATTTGTGAAAAATGTGTGAAAAGCATTTGATCAAAAAAACAGAAAAACAGCAATATTGTGAAATATTATTTTAATTCGAAAGAAAAATAAATTTTAGTTTTATCTATGTTAAATGTAATTTATTCATGTGATAGCAAAGCTGAAATTTGCTCCAACTCTTCTAATTATTATTTTTAGTATTATTGTAAGGATGTTTGGGTCAATTTAATGTGCCCAAACGAAACGAAACGAAACTAAACGAAACGAAACAGTTTTTTTTATTATTATTATTTTAAGTTTATTATTTTTAAGTTTAAAGGTTCATTTTGTTCCTGTTTACTGATGTCTTTTAGGATAAATCACACTCCATGCACTACACCAAACATTTACACTTCCATGCTCGACGGATTAACTATTTGTTTGTTCTTTTTGTGATGTATTTGGGCAGGTGAGTAGGGGAGCAGCAACAGATGGTGTTTATGAAGATAATCACCGACAGCCTCATCTGAATGCGTGTCAGACCAACACTTGCTTTTTGTGAAGAGAGAAACAGGTAACCATGACTGCTTTGACTGCGGTACATCAGGGACTTGGATAATCACTCCACCCCCAGCATCATTTTGCATCAGTCAGATAGACGGAGTGAAGCAATCGAGAAGCGATTGGTTCTTGAATGCGAGCATACAGTCGAGCCATTAAAAATAGAAGGTAAAGATCTGCCCTTCAGGAGCGCAACTATCAAACACCTGCCTGTCAAGCAGCTAATCTCCTCGCCTCATTGGCTTTGCTCGGCTGTTAATAATTCAGTAACTGAAAGATTAATTGTTGCTCATTCAATTAACTTAGCCTCTTTTTAGTACTTTTATCATTCTAGTAAATGCAAATGCACTCAATGACTGAGGGGCAAAATGTGCTGCATGCTGAGTTCAATGCAATCTGTCACAAACAAGTTCCTTGCAGGACAATGAGTTCATGGATTTGTTTGGAAATTGAAGAATCTTAAATGCATTTGTTTGCATTTGCTTTTACATATTAACCCCAAAACGTCCATCTCAGCATATCACCGTATTAAACTCTAAGCAAAGAAAGGATATCTATCAAGCAAAATTTGAGTTGCTATTCCATCAGGTTTACAGTATATAGTTAAAATTTGACTAACCTGTGTTTGCGAACTATTCTATTCTGTAAACAATCTACAACATATACAAATAATCTGTTACTCTATGATACAGCTACATCCCTCAGAACCCAATTAAATTCTGATATGAATACATTAGAGTGAAGCTTATGAAAACATGCCCTGGTCACATGTAACCCCCAAAAATCATAAGAAAAAGAAAAAAAATGCATAATTATAGTTTATAAGTATATATATATATATATATATATATATATATATTTCATTGTGACATTATTTGCATGACAATTAGTATGATTTCTCCCCTCAAATTCCCAATACTGTTTTATTTTTTTATTAATCAACATAAAGGTGGTTCTCATTAAACACAGTTTACTGTAATACAATTATTTTGATATTATATTTGACTTGATTGAGTCTGCATTAATTGGCAGTACAACCAATAATAACATTAAATAATTGTATAATATTTAGCTTTTTATTGCATCTTGCTTTCAATGTGTTTGTGTCTCCTCCCAGCATGTTTGTCTCTATGGATTTTGATTAGTTCCTCCTCCCCCTTTGTATGATCAGGTGCATTTAAGTAGCTGTTTGGGTTTCACTCGGTGCTAATCATTGTGGTGTTTTCCCCTCTGTAAGCCTTTTTCGTTGTCTCATTTGTATTAATTGTTATCGACCTTGCCTGCCCAGGATTTTCGCTCTTGCCTTGCTCTTCTGGATACTGTTTGCTGTTCGGCCGACCACTGCTATGCCCATAGGACTATTCTTGTGTTTTTGCCTCTGATACACCTGTTTACCGTTGCCACTACTCTGCCTGTTTCGACCCTGTGTTTATAATAAAGCCTGTATTTGGATCCACTTGTTTTCGTCTCCTCTGATCCGTGAAAAAATGATCGATCTCCAAGGATTCAGCTTCTGGTCCCAAGGACAATCAGCAGGTATGGATGTTGCACGTGTGTTACTAATTCTTAAGCAGGACTTGGGTTCGCTAGAGGACTACATACAGTGCTATTTAGATGTTGCTGTGCTCACCGCCTACCCGGACTGCTTGCTAATTTACTTTTTTTGTTAGGGTTTGAACCAACTGCAATCCGCAAGGGTCCGCGATCATTATTTGCGGGCTTCTTGGACTTCGCCCTGCTGTGTGTGGGCTCTTCCGTTACCGTGGGATTGGAGGATGGAAACTCTAATTTGACGTCTGCGGGCAAGATGGCGGACGAACCAGAGTGTGATGACAGGACGTCAGTCTGCTCAACACTGCAATCATCTACTACGGGCCTCGTGCCAACTACTCCTCGCCGATGATCAGACTCTCCAGAACACCTCATCCATAAGCATCCAGTTAAGTACTCCATTCTTTTCTCCTCCTCACCTTAACACAAAGAATAGTCATTGATGTTGTTCAAGCCAAACTACTCTTATTTCTAACTTGTCAGACCACCCTGAGCCGTTGACTGCCTCAGAACCCCTACCCGAAGAAAGTTCACGCCGTAGAACCTCTAAGGGTTCCGCCAGTGGCTGCACGAACCCCAGAGATGTCGATTCCCAGGTTCTGTCTCGGCCATAAGGGCCATAACCAACCTATGCTCCCCGTTTCAGTCTTGCCTGTTCTGCCCTGGAGGGCATCAATGTCTCCTGCTTTGCCCTGGTCGGCGTCACTGTCTATTGCTCTGCCCTGGTGGGTGTCTCCGCCCTGGTGGGTGTCTCCTCCCTGGGGGGGCATCGCTGTTGACCGCCCCGCCCTGGTGGGCTTCACTGTGTGATGCCCCACCCTGGTGGGCATCACCGCCATGGTTCACAAGGGTGACAGTTTCTCCATTGCTCCTGGCCTACTCGTCTTGTCGCTGCTCAATTGCCTCTCTGGACTCCCTTAGGAGTGTCTGGAAGCCTCTCCAGGTGTTTTCCCCTCACCTGTTTACCGTTGCCACTACTCTGCCTGTTTTGACCCTGTGTTTATAATAAAGCCTGCATTTGGATTCACTTGTTTTCGTCTCCTCTGATCGGTAACAATTTCTTTCTTTTGACATCAATATATACAATAAATTCTGGCCATATTCATGTCCCCAATAATTCTTCTTTTTGGACATATGCCTATGATCTTGTAAAGGTTTATACTAAATACATCAGGATTCATAAAGGCTAACTGTAATACATATTTATTTTTCCATACTTGGTGATTTCCATTAGAATCTATTTGCTGCAATACAATTATTTTTATATAACATTTGATTGAATCTGCATAAATTGTTAATACAACAAATTTTATGATATTTAAATAATTATACAATTTTGCTCTTTTAAATTTGGAGTGATATTCATGTACCCATTAATTCAACTTGCTATACATATTTTTAAGAATTGTAAGGATTTAATTGCACACTCTGAACACATCAGGATTAAAATGTAATGCATGTTTCTGTTTATTTTTATGATTCCCATCATTCTTAATGGTTATTCTCATTAGATTCAATTTACTCTCTTACAATTATTGTCATATACTAGTTCATTTGATTAAAGCTGCATAAATTGGCAGCACAGCAAATATTACAATGATGCATTGAAAAAGACACTTTGAAAATGATGGGAGCATTGCAATATGGAAACTCACGCTGTGTGCAGTATGTTTTAGCATGCCTTGCTTGCCTTCAGTGCTTCAGGAATAAAGTATGCATGTTTACGATGACCTGTCAACAACACATCAGTGGCCTTTTCTGCTACTAGACAACACCCTGGGATTTTCGAGAGCAAACTTCATTTTCTTACACAGTTTGACAGCGTAATCACTTGATTGAAGAAAATCTCACTTCACCATGGGAGATGCATAAAATAAGGCACTACGGCTCTCTTTTCCTCCCCCTTACCTATATGCAGCAGACCCAGTGTAGAGCACCGAGGTTTTTTAGGTTTTGGCTTATTCGCTTTGGGTATTAAGTTCCAAATTCTATCCAGCTGGAGAAGGGAAACCAACTCATCTACCTCCCTTGGTTCCCCCTAAATAACATTAAAAATATCCCACATCACTCCCTGCCTCCTCTCCACACACTATTCAGGGCTTAAGAAATCGTCCATCCTGGAAGGTAGAAAAGATTTGGAGGTCATACGGCTTGTACGGCTCTCATAGAGACTGAAAGCGCCAATGAAAGAATGAAAGAAAGCGACTGAATGAGGGGGAACGAGAAAGCATGGAAAAACAGGGGGATAGATTGCAGGCAGGCAGGTGCAATCCACACGCATACGAGGTGGCGATTAGGGAGCGTGGGGCCCTGTGTGAGGCGAGGGGAACATCTGTGCCTGTACCAGCCCACACAAAAGAGGCGGAGGGCCTCCCCACTCTCTCCGTTCCCAAAGACCAGGCAGGCCTTCTCCAAATAGGCCAGTCTCAATCACACAGACTAATTTAGAGCACTCAGCCCCACAGCTCATTAGCATCTGAAAAACTGCTGGGCAGAGTGCATCATGGGTAACTCAACAATATGCTATTTGACTATATGATGTGTCAAGTCCTCTTCTTTTCAGTCTGTGGTTTATTTCATTTTGAGGAAAGAAATACTTTTAAAAATTATTCATTTGCGACATGTTTCCACAATTAATAACATTGTAAATATTTAATGTATTTAAATATATAAAAATACTTTTTTTATGAAATATACCTTTACAGCACCATACTTTGTGTGATATTACCTTGGCATTAAATTACAAAAAAAAAAAACTTACAAAATGCAACAGTTGAGTGAGCAATGGCAAATTTGACATCTTCCTCTCTTTTTATTATATTAAACTATGAGGACTTTCACTTAAAGGAAACCTGTAAATGTGAAAACAGTCCATTATCTAGTTAGCTGCAGTATAATGGAATTTCAAAACGAATTGTAAAATACTAACACAAGCAATATTGTTTGGAAAAAGAATGTATTGCTTTTATTAACTATTATTAACCAGGCTGTTTTGGGTCACCATTCACTTCCATAGTAGGAAAAAAAATGCTATAAAAGTTAATGGTGACCAAAACAGCCTGGTTACAAACTTTTCAAAATATCTCCCTTTGAGTTCAGCTTAACAAAGAAACTCATACAAGTTTGGAACTACTCGAAGGTGAGTAAATGATGACAAAATTTTCATTTTAACTCATTTCAACAGGTTCAAAAAACACATAATATTCCACATACCTGTTACAATGAGTAAGCGAGGCGTGCAAGTTCAAGTGCAAACAGTGTTAAATAAGGGATACAAGTCAGGATAACAGTGGTAGATCGCCGGCAGACAACGTTATGGGAGACACAGACAGAGGCGGGGTCGAAAAACAAAGCAATGGGTCACAATACCGGTAAACAGAGTCCAGAGGGAAAGTCCAGATCCAGGCAGAAGTCGTTAACAGATAATCCAACGGGGAGAACAGAGAAACACTTGGAACACGAATGAATGTAACACAAACAACAAACCGTACAAACAAGCATGCCTGCGCTGGCACCTCCAGCTGACCATGACAATACCGTACATAATCATTGCTCCTCTCCTCCACCTTTCTGAAATGCAGATTTTTACAAAGTCCATTATTTTGAAAAGTGCATTGTGTTCTGATTGGCCAGCTACCAAGTGTGGTGTGATTGGCCGAATACCTCAAGCATGTGTCAGAAATGTTATGTCCCTTACCATAGTTGGTGTCACACAAAGTGTCTCCACGACATGGCAGCAACATTGGTTTATAGTATCAACAGCTGTAATATTTCTGTAAGTTCTAATGATGTGATATTAGAATGTGTAAGTACAAATGTGAAACAGGACATTGGTAACATCACTTCACTAAATACTCGTGTAACAATAATTATATAACCACATTTTGTAACAACAATGTGTATAAGAGTAATTGGAACAATTTGATTAAGGGGTGGAGATGGGTAGCTTTAGGGATACAGTATGTAAAGTGGGCAGAGTTGGTGGAGTCGGTGCACAACTGTAATACCAGTGTACTTACATGGTAAATCCTCAAGGACTGTCAGCTTAATATAAAGTATAACATTCTAGACACCAACCACAATTTATATGTAAAGCTCAACTGTCCAAGTCAAGTCAAGTCACTTTTATTTATATAGCACTTTTAACAATACAGATTGTATTGCAAATAGAAGAACAGAGTGATGGTAATGATGAGAATTAAACTTTATTTATCAAATGGCAGAGACGGTCTCTGTAGTCAAGACGACGATAATCACTGGAAATCAGGTGTCAAGCAAGCCAGAGGCGACAGCGGCAAGGAACCAAAACCCCATCCTTGAGAGAATGGAAAAAAAAAAAACTTGTGAGAACCGAGCTTAGTTGGGTCCAATTCTCCTCTGGCCGGACGCCCAGCACCTCATTTCCAGTTCAATTTTAAACACATGTCAGATTGTGTAAGGACTTATAGTGTGTGTGTGTGTGTGTGCATCTGTATTCGGCGATCTGTCCACGGAGCTCATCTAGGGGTTCCGATGAAGATCATCTCTTTGTGCTGGAACACCATCTGATCTGGATACGGACTGAGGAACAGAGTAAAAGAGAGACAGACTAATATTAGCGTAGAGGCCATTCTT
>JAUCMU010000033.1:14481491-14492816 GCA_032275025.1 Enteromius treurensis
AATTTTACACAAAACCATGTCAAATTAGCCATGCTATCCCCATGAATTAAAATTTAAAATGTGGGTATTTTATAAAGGGAATTTTACATAAAAAGCTGTTTTTGCATATAAACCTATGATTTTTTAATAATTAATATAAATTAAAAAATAGCATAAATCCTACGAAAATTGCAGAAATGTGGAGTAAAAACATTAATAAACAGGAAAATATATATATATTTTTATTTATTTATTATTATTTTGTTAAAAATTTGAAGTTTTGTTGACCCCAAAGACCCTAAGTTGGATTCTAAAAAGAGGACCACTTAAGTGAACAATTCAATTATTCATAAATAAAGACTTGTGTAATTCCTGAATGAATTAGCATTTTGAATTAATTGGATGAATCAATGAATCAACAAATCACTCACAAAGACTTGTCACTTGTCACCATGGACTGGCGTAATGATGTAATCCGTAGAGACAAAAATGGGTAATGACTAAATATCACATAAAAACATCACATATCTGATTCATGGTAGTGGAATCCTGATGTGATTCTTAAAGGAACACAACACAAAAATAAGCTCCTTTTCCAACTCCCCTACAGTTAAACAAACCCAACATCGTCAGACCCGGATATCGAATGAATGGATTCAAAAACAGTAAAAATTAGCCTATTTTCAAATAAAGGGGCGTAATCCTTGAGGCTTTAGATTCAGATTTGTAATTTGTAAAATTAATTGTTGCAGTCACAAATGTAAAGAAAGGTCTGGATAAAGTATCCGAGCAGGCACGTCCTGATTTTGCTGAGTTCAACGTGTTCCTGGGTCAACAAAATATGTTGACCATGGAAGAACATTTTAATCAAAAATTTTAGTTTTGACCACATCTCTACATCTAAACCAAAACCTACCTGTGAGTAATACCTAAAATCATATTTAATGATAGATGACTGACACTGGTGTACAAGCACCAAACACTGATTGTAAGCCTAAACTATGATCTGGCTAATCACAATGTTGGACACATCTCAGCAAAATTAGGTTCTGCATAAGAGTAGAAGTGTTGATTTTCTATTTAAAATGTAATAAAGTAAACATTATATTATAGAAATTATAATAATAATTTCAACTTTATACTTCTTTTAAAAGTTCCAAGGCACAGGCAAAAGGCCTTGTTTTCATGTTTATAGACTTGTTCACAACACCCCTGTGTTGCAACAGTTCTAGTAAAGATCAAGAAAAGAATCCTTTTCTTTTTTGCGCTTATCACAAGAGGCCCTTTCTGTCAGTGTTTTCACAAAGTAACGTTTGCATTTGGAAAGATTGAACCTCTGTTAAGGGGCTTGAGAGAGTGCTCTAATTGGATTAAAGCCGGGGTTGAATCCTGCTTTATCGCTTCTTTTGTGGGTCCTTTAGAGCCGAATGAAGCTTAGGACTCTCTGTTGGGCTACAGCTCTGACTGGATTACTGTGAAACACCTTGACCAATTAGAACAAGGGCAGGTATCATGCTGGTTCTTTTCCAAAAAAAATGGGACTGCTCTTGGCATCTGACTAATACGCCCTCATTAACTGACAGTGACTCTCATTTGCCACAGAGCAAACTCTTTTGTTCTTTATTCCCTCCTAAAGGTAACGTGATCTGCCTTACCTTGACCTCTCCTCCACTGAGAGCTAATCAGGCTCACCTGTGTGCTCTCCCCAGCGGCTGAGAGCGCTAACTCAGCAACACCTGATAAGGTTTCGATCCCTCAGGTAAATACCAGAGGCCAAGGACCCTCCTCAAGATAGTCTTGCAGGCTGAATGAAGTTTGTGGAACGCAGCAAGAAGAGCTGTTGTTATGCTCTCTTGCTCATGAACGACCCAGGGGGAAAAAACATTAGATATGCTGTCTAACATACATACTGTTGTCTACTGCAAGTGAAATGAACTGCAGCAGTTTGGGTTGCTGATGAAGGTTGAAACCCAATGATGGAATCTTAACAAACTGTTGTTGAACAGTAACTTATTCGTTGACACATATGTTAATACGAATTAAAAGAACAGTTCATCCAGAAATGACATTCTGCCATCATTTATCATCATTTTAGTAGTATCGAATCTGTATGAATTTCTTTGTTCTTTTTTTTGTTGTTATTTCATTAGCCAGTAAAAAAAAAACTAAAACCAAGATGCCATGATGTCAAACCTCCTCACGAAAGAAGAAAGCTGCCGTGTTTATAACTGTGACGATAAGCGCTTATCAGGATCAACTAAACGCTAGTTTTTTAAGTATGTGAAATATTTACATTTTGTGGCATTTACATGTCTGTTATTGTGGCGACATTTCCAAGCCCGAAACGTGATGTGAGCAAAACAAACTGTGATTGGTTGTTTGACATGTCGGTCAAATGGCCAATGAAAGCTACCATGGATCCTAGAACTCAGCCGTCAGCCAGGTATGGCTACATGAGACTAGTCAACCTGATCTCACGGCAATTCGTACATATTTTATGAGGTGGCTAATTCGTACAAATTTGTAAGACTTCACTTGTACGAATTCATACGATTTATTCTAAATCTTACCTATTTTACGAGATGCCAATTCGAATGAATTTGTACGAATGACCTAAACATAACCCCGCCCCTAAACCTACCCATCATGTGGTTTTAGACAAATCGTACGAAATCGTACGAATGAGGTCGTGCGAATTCGTACGAATTGGCACAAATTTGGCACCTCGTAAGAATTAGTAAGAATTGGCACAAATTTGGCACCTCGTACGAATATGTACGAATTGCTCGTGAGACTGTGTTGGACTAGTCATAACCTACTATGGTTGAAATGGTAAGAATAGTAGTGTGCTTTTCCAAATTCAACCAATATTTTGTAACTTTGGTTTGCTGCTGCTAGAGCACATAAATCACACGCTTCACCTTTAAGAGTCAGGGGAGACTGGTCTGACAAGGACAATTTGCAATAGTGTACATTACGAGTACAATATTCTCCCGAGAGGGGTTTCTTGGCCTATTTTTCACAAAACAATAATGATAATGACTTTCTTCTGATTTTGAGATGTTAAATAATTATGATTTTGCCAAAGGTCAATAATAACACAACTGCTGACATTCTCATTTGGCACAATATAAATTGTTAACATTGATCTATGGTTTCATATGTGCAATCCAATAGGCACAAAAAAGGTTTCTTTTTTTTTTTTTCTTTTGACAGAGAACCATAATGTGTTCTGACATGCAAGTGATTATTTAAATAAGGAGTGACAGTAAATGCATATATGAGCATGGAAAATGGGGCTTAGCCAGTTGAGATGAATTGCTAGATTAGGAGTCACAATGGGAGCGAATGAGAGAGAACATGAATAATACCAATGCAGAATTAGGGAGATGCACCCATTAAAGTAGTTATGAGGTTACATAAGAAAGCTAATTTACAATATGGCTGCCAGAGAAATTGAATACAGAGGAAATAGTAAATTATGATGCCAAGAGACGCCCAAAGGTGAATGCATTTCCTCGGTGAAAGAAATGAAACAACTTCATCCTGCTCTTTAATATGAGAACATATCCGCAATATATATAAAGATGAGAAAGCTAACGGGGAATGTGTTGTACATTAAAAAAGATGCTAATCGCACTGCATTATAAAACACAATTTTTTTGCCTGTGCCTAACACAGTCTTAATGTTGCACTAAATTCTGAAAAGTGCTGTTTTTCTCATCAATTAAGATTTTAAGCGTAATGGATTTCCCATTATGCTTTGCCAAAGGAATAAGAGGTCAGATCAGGGGAACTCTGAGTCACTTTCTATTAAGATGAAAGAGAAGACATGCTTTGGCCATAGTACCCACAATCCCACCTGCTTCTCTGCTCAGAAGCTGTTATTTTGTCACCGAGCCATGGTATCCCAGCATTCCCTAATGAGATTAGATGGCCACTAATGAGCGCTGCAGTGGGTAAAATCAGCTGTGTTGTGAAGGTCAAAAATTTCACCAGATTGTGCTGTTGGACTTCAAGAATCATTAACTAATAACAAACAAATGATTTATGATGAAAGTGGAATTTTTGTTGGCCTTTAGGCAGGGTTTCCCTTTCTTCATTCTATTTTTAATGAGCATGAAAACATGGAAGTGATACTAAGACCTGGTACAATAATATGCAGTGAGCTGTATAGAAGAAACGTGCTATTATTTTGGCTTATGTTCATATGGCATACATTCAGATTGACTAGTTCAGGTCTGGATTCACCTTGAATAAGTAAATGTTTAACTATATGAGGCAAACACGTTACCCGTGAGAATAAAGAACTTCTATTATCCTGTTTTTTTATGGTGGGACATATAATATTTGCTTTTCCAGACTGATCCTTCCAGTTCGGCGGCTGGTCTGTAGTGACTGTGTGTGCATTGTCGATGTGAGGTCATTCCACGGGATGGAAATGCAATGAACCATTGACCTATATTGGATTCGAGACAAGAATTCATCTTAGATTTTCCCTTGCTCAAACACTCGTGTTTAACCCACACTGACCTTTCATCAAGAAAAATTAATTTTCTTTATTTGTCACAGGAAAAAAGTTGCATTGCTGGTAAAATGTTTAAACAAGCATCAGCATTTTCTTATATTGGCATGCATTTTTGATTCGGAAAGAGTCTGGCATTATATTTAATCCCCTGTTAACCAGTTACCTCATGGTGCAGTTTCAGTGAGATATAATCAGCATGCAATTTGCTAAGTGGACAGAACTATCATTTTTGTTAAGTGTGCATATTAGCAAGGCAAATATTGCTTGGCGTAGTGTTTCAGCCGAAAGCGTCCAATACATCTTCCTATCAGAGCTGAACGATACTTGTCACAGCAACTGTTGCTTGAGTGAACCCATAGAAAATCTTATGTAAAACCCAAGAGTGTGCGACTTCAGCAGTCGTGTTTATGTTTGGTCTTAGATAAGACAGCTGACAAAGATGCCTGAAGGATCAGTCGTGTCATGTTCTGACATCCATATTGCACTCAAAATTAAAATGGTGACTCAATCAAGCCCTTGCACTGATATTACGCTTTGCCTTGGAGAAGGAAAAATAAAATCATGGAATGCTATACATTGAGCAATTTGTGTAACATATTGTGTTTACAAGTAACAAACATTTTTTAAATGAATGCCTTTCACTTTTTCATTTACTGTAAACAATCTGAACTGGAGTAAGGCCAACAAGTGGGTGCTAGAAAATTTGAGAAAAATATGAGCAATATTTTTGAAAACCCCCGGTTTCACTAGCCCTAGACTAAAATGTAAATCTGAGCAGTTTCAACTGAAAGAAACTTGCACTGACTGATCTTAAAATATGTAAGTGGCTTTGTTTTGCCTTAAGATGCACAACAGTCCCACTAAACAATGGTCTTTGTCAGACGTTGAAATTACATCCCCTGACAAGCCAGAATGAATGTTTTTATGACGTCTTTTTATGATGTCTTTTAGACGTCCAGTATTGGTACAGGACGTCCAAAAGACGTCATAAAAAAACATCCTAAAAAATTTCATTGTGGCTTGTCAGGGAATGTCATTTCAACGTCTGACAAAGACCATTGTTTAGTGGGGTAATGCTTTTCTATGGTAGGTTCATAAAAATGACATAAATGTCCTTACTGAAATACAGTATGGCCTAATCCTGGTTTAGGCTAAGCCCTGTCAATGAAACCAGCCTTAAATGAATTTGATACTTCCTGTTTTACTTCACTTACTTTTACTTTACTTCACTAAAAACTTAGGAATAAGGAGATAATTATACAGTATATTATAATTATTCTCAATTATTCTATAGAAAATCCTAAATTTTAAGTTTACCAACATAAGATTATTTTGTTATGGTGGTTGAAAGTCTTCTCACATCCCAATAGCAAGCATTGAAATATAGGGTTCGTTCATTTCAAAAATTAAAATTTTGTCATTAATTACTCAGCCTCATATCATTCCAAACACGTAAGACCTTCGTTCATCTTCTGAACACAAATTAAGATATTTTCGATGATAGCAGAGAGCCATCTGTCCCTCCATAGACATGATCCCAGATCCAGAAACGTAGTAAAAAACACCAGTAAAACAGTCCATGTGACATCAGTGGCTCAACTTCAGTTTTAAAATAATATCATTGAACTTTACCGTTCATCTCTCCTAACTTCTTCCGCCATTTTAGAGAGTATCGCAACGTAACGCGTATGCAACCTTTAACGTATTTGGTATTCGCTTACGTTGTGATACGTCTTCTGCTATTTTAGAGAGTAAGTCACGAGAGAAACTATGTTTCTGGGAACATTTCAGTCATTGCTGTCTATGGAGAAACAGATTGGTCTCTGATCATAGATATCTTAATTTGTGTTAAGAAGATGAACAAAGGTCTTGCGTGTTTGGAATGACATGAAGGTGAGTTTAAATTTTTGGGTGTAGTTATTTATTAGCAATGTACAATACAATGATAACACAAAAGCAAAACTTTCTCTATATTATTGTGGTCACATGATGATATGAAACAATAGGTATTCTGAGCAAAAAGTGTATTTAAAAATATATTTCTGTCATTTCAACTCTCAGAGGGATTGGTGATGTACATGACAGTGTTAATGTATTTGGTCTTGACGGAATAGATCCATGCTGTTGATACGCTATTGGCCGAAATCCCTGTATAGTCTGCAGTCTGAAGAAAACTGAGAAGGTGTGTTGACTAGTGATTCAGCTTATTTAATTCTGAGTCTGAATGCTTCTTTAAGCACATGCATTTTTTAACAGACTCTCTCTTAACTTCTCTATCCAATCACTATCCAGCTCACACACACAACGCATTATCAAGTATGTATCCATTTAGCTCCAGGTTCAAAGCATCCCGTAAAACAAAATTAGCTTGAAACCCTGGACGCTGGCCTTTAAGTTGTGTTTCACAGGGCTGCTAAGACTCACAACTAGCTTTTCCTCTCACTTAGAGAACTTTGACGTATGGGTTGTGCCAGGTTTTGTGAAGCTAATGAAAGTATGGGCTCCTCTATTAACCTCGGAGAGGAAAGGGGAGGTAGTTTGATGCATTCAGATTGGCAATAGCCAATATTTCACCACGACAGGCATTACCAATGAATAATTAAGCGTTTCATATAATGTTCGTAAAGAGAGGGAGATAAAGGAGGGTAGTGGGGAAAGGGGAATGATTAAACTGTAATTGATTATACTTAAAACCAATGCACTATTACAGAGTTCTCGATAGCGAAAGTGTTTGTGTGTGTTTGTGTTCAGAAAAATGGCTTTTTGATGGCACTGTCAGGGCAGTTGCAGTCATTAGCTTTGAGAACTCTTCTACGACGGAATTCAGAGGCCTGGCATGTTGGGATCATGAAAATGTAAGAGGAAAATTTATACCAGAGGGACTGGCGCCCTGGCAGTGACTCGTGAATGCCCGGGGACACATGTTTTTACAGGGTGTAATGCCAGACTGATGTCGTGGCTGGTGATAAATAGTTAAGAAACTAGGGTTTTTTGCACTCCGACGCTTCGGAGAGGCATCTCACACTTGAAAATGCTGTTTGGAGATAAGACAAATTCATATTAAATTACGAGCACTGACTAAATCAGTGTAGTGCGCCGTTATGGGCAGTACTAGCAAATGAATTATTTAATTTTTCAAAAGATTCAATACCTACAGTATGTTTACAAAGCTTTGTGTGTTATTTTAAAGCATACTATTTGAACCTCTAAGGGAAAAAGGAAGGAAGAAGTTGATACATTTTCTGGAACACATTATCAGGAACAGATGTCATGTACCCGGATATTAAAAATGAATACTAGATTGTTAACATTTGAATAGTGTTAGATTATAATTTTGATTATTTATGACCGCTCTTCAACATGTTATCACACGTATATGCGGTTTAGTAAAGTATATTTCATTCATTAAGAAAATAAAATGTTGTCTCGCATTAAACATCAGCTTCGACTTCTGTGATTTTACATGGTAATTCAAAACATATGTGGCCTATTACAGCTAAACCAGTCTAAAAATATCGACAGGTTCCCTGCTAGGAATCAGTCCGCAGTCTCAGAGAATATACGTCCTCATACAGACAGAGGTTAGCAATTTCCATACCTCAATTTACTGACCTATGGCTTCCTGTCTTGCATATATGTCCTTCTTGTTAACCAGCTGACAGATTTTCATGCATATTCATAGATGCATATGGTCTGCCAGAACGAAAGCCATCTCACCTCATCAGATTCTGCCGTGTAGCAATGTATGAAGACACTTAATTAATGGATGCACCAATAGAAAGCATCATCTAAAGGAAGCAATCTTTTTATCTTTGCTTTCACGTTTGCTTCAATTGTAAAGGCTGATTACCAATACATTTCCTAAATCGTTATTTTTGTTGTTTTACATATAAAAACTGAATAAATACATTTAATGAAACATATATTATCCTGATAGAGTTATTTGACATGACATGCATTTAATTTTTTTTATTTATATATATATAAGAATAAATAAATAAACTCACTAAATTGTTATTTAGGCTAAGAATAAAAAAGCAAAGCAATATTTTAGTAAAAAAAAACAACAATAAAATAGAATAAAAAAAATTTCCTTCAAACACAGAGGAGAAAAAAACATGACAGGTAACAGCTGGGCTGAATGGAAAGCACATGTGAGAATGCCATTCTGCTATGACATGTTATTTTATTTCCTCAGGGCTAATCAGACGTAGTACATAATCATTCAATAAAGATGGGGCAAGATGCCGCAAACTAATTGTGCTGTTGTATTTTTGGAATCCAGGACAGTCTGGGACTTAAAGTGAATATGCTGAGTGGCATAGAAAGATGTGTTTATCCACAAGTGTTTACCCTGTGATGACTGATAACTGATAATGAATGGGCTGCGCATGGGCTGCTTGATATGCACAAGCAGACTTAATGTATATCAGGTTGTTAATGCTGTCAGCACTGATCATTTCAGCAATCTTTAGATGTTATACTAGTATACACTATGATGTCTACTGAGTCAAAGAATTAATGTGAGATGTTCACATGCATGTTTCTTAAAAAATAAAAATAAAATAAAAAACACCAACAACAACAACTGTACATTTCCTGCTATAAGTGAGCATTATAAAGGTGCAGTAACATCAGTGAAGAAGGTCCATTCTAAATTGTGTATGAGATTACAGATGAGATTACTCTTGTCATTTATTACAATACATATGGACCAACATTTAAAATTGCAAAAGCACTCTAAAAGTATCATGAAAGGCATTTATATAACTTGTGCATTATATTACAAGACATCAAAAACCATAATTCATTTTTGTCAGAGGGCCCTGAAGGCGAGCAAATTATTTTTTTAAATGTTTCATAAGATAATGCTACCTTCCAAAACATTAGCGTTCCCCAAAAGAAACTTTTTGCGAGCCTGTGTTATTTTGCAATCAATACTCTTATAGTTTTTGTTAATATTTAGAAATATTATTTATTTTTAGTTATTTTAGCACATAAACTAAATGAAATCTTGCGTTGTCGAAAAGCTGAAATAAAATATATTTTTTTATTTTTATATATTTATATATTTTATCTTATTTCAGTAAACATTTCTTTTATTTGAAGTAATAAAAAAGTATGGTCTTTAATTTAATTTAATTTAATTTTTTTGCATACAAAATGTTAACGAGGTCACAATTTTTTTTTTTGTTTGTTTTTTAAACATGTACAATACAAAACTATTCATGCTTCTTACAATAACCATCATAACTGTGCCAGTTTCCTGTTATGTATCCTCCAAGTGTCTACACTCACACAGGCCTCAGTGACATGGATATTTATGGCTCTATAACTGATTCTCTCCACCTACCGAGCTACCTGAGACAGGTTCAAAACCTGTTTGACCAAGGTCACGAGCTGTGTCATTCCTGCACGCAAGGTCCACGAAACCATTCTAGAGCACATATGTGCTTGTCTCTGGCATCGCCGCCTTCATCTTGTCGCGGTCACATTCAGCATGCACTGTGCCGTGAGCTCCTCTGCCAAACAGGTGTTCCACCTCGGCTAGACCATCAATCTGCCCACGGCCCATCTCTGTAGGATTCAGGGTTAATTATCATCAAATAAGCCATTAGAAAGAGTGATGAAAGGGAAGGGTAAGGATCCTAGGTTTGATAGGAAACAATGGTGTATAGATAAGTGGAGATAGATATTACTCCATGTTGTGGTGTTAACTGGATCAAGAGCTAATGCGGTTCTCGGGAAGAAAATGATAGGATCTTCTAGCCCTTTCTTAAATGGATCTCATCCATTAAAGGTAATTGCAGTTCAAATAAAAGCACATAACAGATTTCCCAGTGCCTTCTTCCAGATCTTGACACAAGGTCTTATCGTTCTCATTGCAAATAATTTCACAATTTGTAACTGGTAAATGCCATTGTGATTCTTTAATGTGCTTAATGTATTAATTGGCATTAGCGGTACATTAAGATGGTGGAGTAAATTATTCTGTGGCATTAGATGACACCTGACCTATTGTAAATTTTACACTGTGCTTAGGACTTCATTTATTTATGCAGTATCCCTGTGAATATTTTAAGCACCCAATTAAATACCAACTGACCTGAAGGTCTAAAGCAGCCCTGGAAATTGAGCTGTCTGGCGGGTTTGAGCTTAACAGTGCTTGTGTTTAATCATGGTGGTCTTTGGAAGTTGTTTTTAAGGAGCTTGTTAGGTGTTCTCGTCTTTCAAAACCATCAAAACAATTCTCTCACATTCATGGGGTTCACTTAAAAGTACAGATCACAAAAATATAAATCATTTACTCACAGTACTGTTGATCTGGTTGGATAATATACATACATATATATATATATATATATATATATATATATATATATATGTACACATAAGTACATACATATGTATGTATGTATGTATAGCCCAGTCTAATGATAATGAGTATAAATAGTACGCCAAATAAAAACAAAATTTATCATTTATATTTTATTTATATGGTATTTATACAGAAAATAGATTTTAGCATAAATATGGCATGCACATGTTTGGGGTGCATATAATACGTTTTCACGTGCATATGACACAAAATTTATGCAGGTAGTAGCAGCATATACATACATATATATGTAAAAAAGTGCATTTGCAGAAACAGATAATCTCTATTTTTAACAATTTTCAAAAATCATGTTTTTTCAATTTTCCTAGCAATTAATCTAAATTAAATTTATTAGATAAATAGCTCAGTACACCTGCAGGTTTTCGCTGAAGAGCCGTTGCCGGCGTCAGCGCGACCTCGGAGTCGTGGCAGGGAAAGT
>JAUCMU010000033.1:14497375-14509454 GCA_032275025.1 Enteromius treurensis
TATATAATTTATTTAATGTTATGTTTTTAATGTTATTAGAGACGACATTAAAGGAACAATTCAGTGTAAAAAGATAGAAAGAAAGAACATTTTTAGAAAGAAAAAGAAACTCACTTCAACATAAATCTGTGTGGTGTATAATTCCTGCAGGTCGCAAAATAATACATTCTGTTTTGGTCACTATTTCATACAATTACTATGAACTGGGATTCTTTCAAGTTTAAAAAAAAAAAACTAGTGAAGAACCAGCGAAGAACCAGCTCAAACCAGCGATGGACCAACTTAAACCAGCAAAGAACGAGCTCAAATCAGCTTAGGATCAACTTAAACCAGCAAAGAACCAGCTTAAACCAGCGAAGGACCAGGTTAAATCAGTGAAGAACCAGTTTAAATCAGCGAAGGACCAGCTTAAACCAGCGAAGGACCAGCTTAAATCAGCAATGGAGCAGCTTAAACCAGTGAAGGACCAGCTTAAATCAGCGAAGGACCAACCTAAACAAGCAAAGAACCAGTTTAAATCAGCAATGGACCAGCTTAAACCTGTGAAGGACCAGCATTAACCAGCGAAGGACCGGCTTAAACCAACATCCTAGCTTTCAAACATAATCAACATATGCTGTTTTTAAGCCGGGAGCATGCCTCTCTCACACAGAAATGCTAACTGCCAATGCTAAACATGACCTCGGTGTGCAACGCTCTGTTTTTCTTGTTGTGTAAGACTTAAAGTGTGGCAGTATGGGACGGGACTGAGTACATAAGAGAGCAAGAGCGTGAATGCTAAAATTAGAGAGAGAGAAAGAGAGAGCTGAGCAGCAGTAGTCGTTCTCCTTCACTGGCTGCCTGCAGCAGCTTGTATCAGGGGCTCAGGGGGCCTGCAGAAGTATACCCAGAGAGCCTGATTATTACCATGCTAAATTTATATTGATTGCTGTAGCTTAAGAGCTAAATTCAAGTTATTCCCTAGACGCAGTCACAATATATGATCTGAAGTGAACTGGTAATCCAACTACAGGACGCGCAATGTGTTTGTCACACAATAAACCTTAGTCTCTCTCAAAGAATCCCCAAGCTCTCAGGCGTTTTGTTCATCCATGTGCCAGATGACAGTCAGGACGGGCCGAGGGAGGTAAGTTTTCCTCAGCACTCAAGGTGAAGTTGTAACTGCCCTCCTGCAGACACTTTTCATCACTTCTATGCATGTGTGTTTGCCCTTGACATTATCAGCAGATTTATGAGGCCCCGAGGTAGCTAAATAGTGCTGAGATGGTGAAGACAGTGGCCTGCAGTTGTCCGTCGGCTATATTTGCACCCGTACAGAAAGGAAAAAGCTCTGTAACCGAGCCTCACAAAGCAGACCCCCCGGGGAAAGCCCCTGATTAAACAGTGATTAAATTAAGGGCCGATGCGAGTGAAATATACATTGATTGACAGGCTGCTTCTCTCGCATTCACCTTCTCCTGGGTTTAGATGAAGCATGCGGACTCGCCAATGACTTCTCTGGCTTTGGTCTCTAAAGACGTCCAATTAATCCATTTTAGCATTTAAATGTGCAGGATTGTGACTCTTTGAAAGTATTTTCAACCTGTTTGGGACTGAAACCCATTAACATATCTGAAAGAAACATTTCCAGGTCATCTTTATGCATGCTTGAGGCAAGTCACACAATCAATGTGTGGAAATCACCTCTAAAATCTCATTTAGCAAAAAAAAAAAAAAAAAGAAAGAAAAAAAATGTTGGCCTTGAAATTGGTTTAGGAGCCAAATAAGTGCCCAGTATTCATGGTAAACTCTCCCTTCATTTGTACACAGATTTAGATATATCATAAAGCAAATGTTCTGCTATCAAAAGTCACAAATGTTTGCCCTTAAACAGCGTTGTATAATGGCGAAAAGGTCCTGTCAAGGTGTAATATAAATTCAAATAGCTGTTTAAAGGCATGGATAGCAGCTTTGTCTGAGAATAGCTGTTATTTGTGATATGACAGGTATTGAGCTCAACAAGTGCTGACTTACAAACATCACGTCTGCACAGCTCATAAAAGAATAATGCCCAAGACTTATATAGAGTTACATTGAAAATTGAAAATGGGTCACAGACAGTACACTTGCACACTTCTAGTCCTGGAAGCACAAAGCTGGAAAAAAAATATGATTTGAGGTATTGTTTGGGTTCTGGAGAAAAGTATATATCAAGGTGTTTATGACTTTAAAACTTAAAAAGAAAAGGTATTTTTTATTTGAAGTAAATTTACTTAAAGTCAACTTTCGAGTGAACATTTGAGTTGAGAACGTAAAACCATTATTTTATTACATTGCATTAATGTTATTATTTTACCCGCTTTATTTATCATTAGAAAGTTTGTGGGGATTTTTAGTTTTTTTTATGAAATAAAGTAATATTCAGCTACAGTGTATAAATTGATATTGAAAAAGTCAGCTTAAAAGGAATAAGTAATTTTTAAAAACATTTTAACATAATAAAAAAACATTTAAATATTTTAGATTGTAAATATATTGCAATCTAAATATATTATTACACAATATTCCTGTTTTTAATTATTTTTGATCAAATAAATGCAGCCATGGCAACTATAATGTACAGGTAAAAAATGGTAAACAAAATGAGTATCTTATTAAATAATTTGTGTCAAAATGTGTCATTTTAAAAACAGCTAACTGCCTTTATTTCCTTAATTATTAATATTTTATGATTTATGTCATTTATAGTTTTTGAAAAGCACTGTATCATGGTTTGATGCCAAAACATAAGAGTATATCATAACACATTTAATTCATCCAGATGCATTATGTGCTCCTGAAAGCTGAACTTTACAATAGTAAAAAAGTAAACAAAACAAAATCTATTATGCCTATTTTTTCAGCATAATCTACTTCGAATAAGTCTTAATACACTGCAGACTTCCTCCCTTTTGCTATACTGGTGTTAGAGGATATACATGCATATCCCTGAAGATTGCTAAGGAAATGAATGTAATATTCCTCAAACTCTAAAAACTGAATTTGCTGATGTAGCGCGCACTGCAGCAGGGAGCATGAGACAACGCTTTGCATGGGCTGGCGTAATGGTGAGAGTGATGCCAGGCCTTCTGACCTCATCAACCATGACATTTACTACAGCGCCTGCCGCTGCGTTCCTCCTTCCTCCCACAGCGCATAGCAAACAAGAACAACTAGCCCGATATCCATGTACGCATCATGTACGGGACCCAGCCATTAATGCCCGAGACTCTGAGTGCAGGCGGCGAAGAAAAAAAAAAGTGATCTGTGCAGACTGCAATCTAGCTGTGAAGCTGAAAACTAATCTCTAAGGGAAGCTGTCAAGTCTGCGCACATAACGCTCTAGTGGAATTGAGGCTTAAATGCTTCATAAAGCTTTCATAAATATGCAATCGGTGGGCTAATAGCTGTTGCTAAAACCTGCCTCAGCCCTCATTATCCACTGGGAGCCCGTTGGGAGCCTCTGTGGTGTAAGGTACAGGGGAATATGTTTTGCATTTGCCCCTGCTGAATTCAGCTCCCCTTAACAAATTCCTTTTGATCTGGTACCCAAGTCATAGCAAGAGGAGACGTATTTTCAAGAAACTGTGCCAGTTATGGGGAAACCCTGCAAGACTTGCACTTTTAATATATAAAAATGAGTTCAGTATACAGTTACACTAAGTTCATTTTATTACACGGGTCTCTGAAGTGCTTGATTCTGATTGGTCATTTGCAGCCTTCTGCTGTAAATAACGACTCTTAAACTGTATAATTGATACCGCAACTGGAGATCATAGCTTTTTGGGTTCAGATGGCGTAGTTACTATTTCTACCAACAGGGTCTAACTAGTTAGAGCTAGGCAAACCTTGAGCCCTTGTCACAATCAGTGAAACTGGTGCTTTTGTAGTAAAATTAAGATGTGCAACATACTTCACTACATGACTTGAAATCTGAAAAGGTTTTAAAAGACTAGGCATCATACTTTTTCTGACTTAGTACACAGACAAAAACTCAGCAACAAGACTTTTAAGTCATTTCAAACATAACAAAACATGTGCTTTGCTGTTGAGAGATGCATGACCAATGAAAACACATTTAAAATCCTCCAACTGGACAAAATCTTAGTCTTAAGTTGTGTATGTTATCATCATGCACATGAAATCTCATATAACTTGACTGCCCAAAATCTGCACTGTGACTGACTTTTGACAACTAATGTTGAGTTATCTAAACTCTTCAGTGTTTTGTATTCCAGCCCAAATTTCTAACATAATTACATTTACAGCAAATGGCAATATGCATGAAACAAGATTAGACACTATAAACTAAATGCTAAATGAAAAGTTGCAACCGACTTACCTAACAGTCTCTCTGAGCATTCAACAGTAACAAAGCCCCACCCATTTGCAAGCTCACCCAATCATCATATTAAGAAGGCAGACTGACCAGTGATTGATAGCCAGCTGTCAAATGAATAATTAGATGCAGTTTTTCAATGCAAATACCAATTATTATACTCTTTTAGCCCTCTTACATCTAGGTGGGAACCAAAATGACATATTTAGAGCATGTTGTCCAATGAACATTGATCTTGGTTCGTTGAAATCAATACAGTTACCCAGTGAAAC
Source organism: Enteromius treurensis (assembly GCA_032275025.1). Taxonomy (NCBI): domain Eukaryota; kingdom Metazoa; phylum Chordata; class Actinopteri; order Cypriniformes; family Cyprinidae; genus Enteromius; species Enteromius treurensis. Next base: position 14,502,005 of record JAUCMU010000033.1, read on the forward strand.
ACAACTTCAGTTCGGTGGGGCTCTATGGGCCGTACATCAACAGAACATTTCACACAGAATCAAGTACAGCATTTTTCATGCTGTTTATTAGTTTATTTGAATCCCCATTAGCTGCTACCAAGGTATTGTTCCTGGGGTCTAACAAGTACTACTTTAAAACATACAACCCAAAATGTTTTAATTTGGTGAATACCGTACCATATTTCTTTAACGATATTTTAAGCCTCATTTTAAATAAACATGTAATTTCCGCAATCAACATATTCCACATTACAGTCTATTGCTTTGCATTAATTTTTGAAACCGGAAGCAAAAATATCCTTTTGATGCATGCTGATGTTAAAATTATGACTTGCACTACTATACAACTGCTAACTTGTAAACTGCAACAATATATGTATATATATATATACATATATATATATATATATATATATACATATATTTTAATATATGCACATGCAGTACCCTCCACTAATATTGGCACCCTTGGTAAACCTGAGCAATGTTGACTGTGAAAATAAATCGTCATTGTTTACCCTTTTGTAAACAATCACAAATCTTACCAATGAAGTAAAACAACTGAAAATGGGGAGAAAAACTCATGATGAAATAAATGTTTTCTCCAATACATCTTAACTACAATTATTGGCACCCAATTATTGCTTCCTCCTTTTCCCGAAATAACATCTCTGAGTTTTCTCCTGTAATGCCTGAAGAGTTTGGAGAACACCTGATAAGAGAAAACAGACCACTCCTTCATCCAGAATCACTCCAGATCCTTTAGAATACCAGCTCCATGATGGTGCTTCTCTTTAGTTCACCTCACTCATTTTCTGCACGGTTCAGGTCGGAGGACTGGGACAGCCATGGCAAAAGCTTCATTTTGTGCTCCGTCCATTATAAGATTTCTAACAGAGTCAGTAAGTTTTTGTTATCTGTTGGTATTTGATAGAATCCATGATGTCATGTGTCTAAACAAGATGTCCAGGACCTCCAGCTGAAATATCGCCCCCAAACATCAAAAATACAGCTTCAGTATACTTCAGTGTACACATGGAGTACTTTTTATCCATGTGTTTACCAAACCCATCTCGAGTGATTGCAGCTAAAAAGCTCATTTTTCAGTTTCATCTGATCATAGAAGCCAGTCCCAGGTGTAGTTCCAGTCCTGTCTGACAACTGAACATGCTGTAGATTGTTTTTGGATGAGCGAGGAGAATTTTTCTTAAACTATCCTGAACAACATGTGCTGATTTAGGGGCTGTTTGGCTATTTTTTGAATGTTTTCTGACTCTGAAACTCAACTCAATTCTCCAGCTGTGATCCTTATTAAAGAGTCTTTAGCCACTCAAACTCTACTCCTCGCATATAATAGGAGGATAGAGACAAACGTCCTCTTCCAGGCAGCTTCCTAACATTGTATGTTGATTGGAAATTCTTCATTATTTCCCTGATTGTGGAAATGGTCATATTCACTGCTCTAGCTCTTTTCTTAAAGCCACTTCACTAACTGGTGAAGCTCAATTATCTTTTGCTGCACATCATAAATATATTATTAGTTTTTTCTCATTGAAAATTGGGCTTTGTTTTCTCTTCTGTGAAACATGAAACTATGGCTGGATAATTTCATGTCCATAACCAGCCTGGAGTGCGCCAAATTTTGAATATGAATGGGAATATGCTTCAGAGATAGTTTACATATTTAAAAAAATTATTTAAAAAATTCTAGGGGTGCCAATAATTGTGGTTTCCCTATTTTCAATTGCTTTACTTCAATGAGAATTGTGTGATTTTTTTTGGATGAAAGATTAAAAGGATAAACAATGCAGATTTATTTTCCTATCACCTTTGTTTAGATTTGCCAAGGGTGGCAATATTAGTGGAGGGCACTGTAGTACTACTAATAAGTTTATTGTACATATTATTAGGAAAGACATAGACCTGGGCCTCAATATAAATTCCCTTTTCACTGTAAACTAGTGCATCAAATAGAATGATATTACTGGACATTTTAATCTGCGGTGGATAAGAATAAAACAAGGATAGAAGAATTGTACCTTGGTGCTCGTCTCGTCTAACAGTAGATCAGTGTGCCCTTGGTACCCAGCGAGTAATGCTTATCAGAATGGCCGTATTCCTCTATAAACCTTAAGTCTCATACACAATGAGAAACGGCGAGGTATAGGTTGAGAGACCATTTCTCTTGACATTCACAATGGCAGGCTCATCAGTCATGCTGTCAGGGGCTAGTTTGGAATTTATGAGGAATAACGATGGGTTGAAAATAGACGAAAGCCTTGCCCGTACTTCTGTATGGAGTGTTGTATGCTTTGCTTGACCCGGTCTGAAACCCGGTTTCTTTCCGTCACTGACCCCCTTGGGCTGATTTTTCATTCAGAGTGATTCCAGAGTTCAGTGTCATATTAAAGTTATGGGTCTGTGCATGGCAGCAGGGTCTGGCAGTTGTCATCCGGCAAAGGTTGAGACATTTTCACAGGAAGATTTAGAAAACATTTTTACTTAAAATTGCACACAAGAATAAAATCTACAATACCACAGATAAACAGAAGCAAACTTGTACAATTTATGGATAGATAATTGTCAATTTTGTGTCTTACAGCGCAGAATTTTAAAAGTGTTTTGAAGTCATAACATAACATTCTGCAACTAATTGCATAAAAAATAAGCCTTTATCAATAAAAGATGTACCTGTAAATCATACTTTTGTGTTGAAAAGGAATAAAAGTTGTGGGAGTTTTACAGCTTCTAGTGTTTATTTCAACTAGAAACTATAGCAATTCGTATGTATAGGTACGTTTTTTCAGTTTTGCAGAAATATATGAAGAGGAACATATTTCCAATGAGCCTAGGTTGCATTTAAATCAGCTTAAATAAGTAAAAATCAAGATATTTGTTATTTTAAACTATTTATTTTGAAGAATTTCCTCATTCTTTAAAACTTATATTAATATCTTCCTATAATAATAGTCCTGGAAAAGTCATAAAAAAATTAAATAAATACTGTACCTCCATGGCCAATGTATAAATCCTTACTGTTAATTAGTATCTAGTAAATCTCATGCAGATTAAAAAATGATTGGTCCCTTGGCTATAATTGTGAACAATGGGGTGACTTGGGAGTCAAAAGGTTGAGAGATACTTGAAACAAAACCTTTGAAGCTGTGGGTGATTATCAGTCCAGCTCTCAGGTGACAACTAAATCTGTTGCATTTTGTTCTACTGCATGTTTACGAGTGATGAGAATTGCAAACAACTGATTTAACCATAAAGAAAGAGTCACAGTCCACTTCAAAGCAATTTGTTCTTTGAAAACCAAAATTTCTACTCCCCATTCCAAATGCCCAGTTTACTAGACTTTATTGTAGAGAGCTGGAGATTTGCTTTCACTTTTTTTTTTTTTTCTTTCTTTTTCTAACAACGAAATAGTGAACATTCAAGTGAAACTGAGATTGATGGACCAGTGCCACAGACATGATGGAGGACTTGTCATATGTTCTAATAAGAATTCGCTGTGCAAATGCTCCTCCAGAAGCCCTGCCATTTGCTTCTGCGGTAGTTGTTTTTCTCCCGTTGTTTTCTCCAGAGTTCAGGGACACTACATTGTCTGGCTGCAAACAAACCTTAATGTAGACAGAGCCAAGTCGGCAAATCTCAGTGAGTACACACAGCCAGACCCCCCTCGCCTTTTCAGCTGGAAGTACACAGGAGAGCGAGGCATTTTTCAATGCATTTAGATGAGACCTTTAACAAAGGTCTCTAATGCAGATATCAATGATCCCTGAGAGAGGCTATTGGAGTGAAATTGGCTGACGGGGATGTCACTGCGTGCATGAAAAATGATGGGTCCAATTTGTCCGCTTCTCTGCTCCCTTCCTGCAGCCTCAGTGCAAGGCTACACGAACAGTCTTTAGAGGAGGAAGAGAACCAATAACGCGGCCTGTAGAGTTGTCTAACAAGTTAACTACTTGAATTGCCACTTTACCTCCAATTTTATTGGGCTGTCAGAGGGACCGTAGCGGAATATGATGAGTCAATGATCGCATCCATGGAAATAATAACAGCCTTTAGTTTCAGCCAGGCACCAGAGGAAGCATTTCCCTCCATGCAAACAAATAATTTCTCATTAAAATTGCTGGAAAGAAACACTCTGTGCCCTAAAACGCTATCCCTAACTCCTATAACAGGTCCGGAAGGGGTTTCATCGCTGACAGGGGGTTATTTTAATGGAGTGACTCCAGGAAGCCCAGTGATAGAGTGCTCAGCATCGTGCCCTTGAGGGGAAAGGTAAATTTGCGAAGTTAATCACTTAATGAGGCCAATTAAACATGGAGAGCTCAGGTGTAATGAGTGCCACCTCTGAGCCTGCAGCAAGTGAGTCTGATTTCTCTCTCTGGGCAAAAGGACGACACCAGGGTCTTCTACAGTATGTTATCTGCCCCACAACCAAGAATGACCCACTTAGGTCATTCAAATAAAGGTCCAAAGCGGCAGTAATAGGATATGCCAGTGTGTTTTGTGTAAGTATGGGCCTTCAGGCCACAAAATCAGCAACACATGGTTATCATCACTTAAAACTTCTAGTATTTTGAAAGAATTGTACTGAATACTAGTGCTGGGCTGATGTTAAAATCTAAACAAAAACAAACGTTTCGAGCTCACCTACATCGTGTATATTTGCCAAGATATGCTGTATTTTATGTTGAAAGACTTAAATATTTATGTAGACTATATTTATTATAAATCTATGCGTCACTTTGGTTTTGGGCAAAACAACAAAGATTTAGCCTCAAGCTATTTGATAAAATAGACTAAAAGCACTTAATGTTTACCCTCAGGCAATTCAGAGTGTATATGACTTTCCTCTTTCTGATGAATACAACAGGAGTTATTTTAAAAACTTTTATATTAAGGTCAAGATATTGAAGCCCAAAAATGCATGCATTCATTAGAAAAAAAGTGCTCCAAATGGCTCCGAGCTTAATAAAAGAGTGAAAAAGAGCTGAAGTGAAGCCATTCATTTGTGCAAGAACAATAGTTTTCGCTAATCGTTGTATGCGTGCTCACAAGCGGTTGATGTAGGATAGGTGTAACGCAAGCTCTGGCGAGAATCTGTTAGCTTCTCACTTCTTGCTGGAGCTTACGCTATGCCTACATCCTCTGCAATGCCACTTTTTCATGAACATGCGTAGTTAGAAGCCAGATATTACGCTTTGAATTTGGATATTTTACTTGCACAAACACATCAGTTCACTTCAGGAGGCCACAACATTCCAACTCGACACATTTTGACGCTTGGTCAAAACCCCTTTTTAAAGCTCAAGGTGCCCCATTTTTGTCACTTTTCGACGTGAAGGGTCCTCTGTTGTTTTAAATAGGAAACTCTTAGCGTCAATATGCCAACGTGATATTTTTTTTCGTCATAGTTAAAAGATATATTGGGTAAAAACAACAGCATGACAACAGTGTGATTTTTCAATGTAAACAGTCAAAACTGTTTTATTTAAATTATATTATTTACACATTTATGAGCACATAACCCAACCCTGCCCCTAAACCTACCATCTGTCAATAAAACACAAGATATAGCAGGCAGATACAACCACCGTCATCATTTATTTGTAAGATATTAATATTCCAAGGACTCTGAGGCAAAACGATTGATTTGTGAGAGGAATAGATGCGGCCGCTGTCTCCGTCTTCCATGTACTTCCTGTGTGCTGCTGCAGTCTGTGCACGATTTCAAAAAAAGTCGCTACAAGAATCTTTACGTCAACGTTGGTTGGAAAAATGCCATTGGCTCTTGTGTGTCTCATGACCAATTGCGTCATGCTGTTGTGAAATATTATTAGCTATTGTGTGTCTCGTGACCGATTGCGTCATGCTACGGGTCGTGAGTGTGTTTTCTGAATGAGATGACAGCGCGTGAACTGAGCGGCATAATTTTTAGTGATTAAAACCTTGTGTTTTACTCTCTTTCTCACATTAAGACTTTGTATGGCTTCAGAAGACTTGGAATGTGACACAACTTGTTTGTAGTGTATTTATACTGCTTGTTTATGATTAGTTTGTGCAATAACATACCTATGACTGCATTTGCTTGTGTGTGTTTATATTGTTCAGAGGTGGGTAGGTTTAGGGTAGGGGTGGGGTTTGGTGCGCCAATAAATAAATTGTGAAAAATAAAAGTAAAAAATTATATGATACATTTAAATATACATGCAAACCATTACATAAAGCAAAACAACTGAAAGCAATGGAGGACCCTTCATGTTGAAAAGCGACTAAAAAGGGGTACCTGGAGCTTCAAAAAGTGACGCAAAAGGGTTTTGACCAAGCATCAAAAAATGTGACAAATTGGAGTGAGACTGTTGATTTTTGTTTGTTATTGTTAGTTAATAAAAATATATTTATTCACAGTTAATGTCAGCTCATGTCTTTTAAATAATATTTAAATAAAACAGACATGACTGTTTCTTTTAAAAATACATTAGCAAATTCTGGAATTAGCTTAGAAGTAATGTTAACAAAAACAGTCCAAACTTTTGACAATAGTGTATTTTATAAAATTAGTACCGATTTATAATGGGTTATCTTTTACATTGCTAAAAGCCCTCCTATAATCCGTCAGACTCAAACATTTCATTTGAAACCACTTATTTATTTTAAAAGGATTTAATAATCATAATTCCCAAAGATTTCCCATGAAAGTGCTGTCTGAATGCGAATGAACTTTAAAATAAATTAACCCAAACAGTGCTCTATACTCTTATCTGTCCTTAGCAACAGTAATGGAAAGTGTATTTATGGGTTGGACAAAGCTAAAGAGCTCATTGAGAATATAAACAGAGTAATTAGGAATTGTGTTTTCCATACAGTTGGACTTGGTTCCACCTGGCTGCGAGCCATGATGTGGTTTATCTCATGGGAGTTAGTAGCTGCTTCTGCCTGCTGGAGCTCAGAGGGGAGATGTTTTGGTGGGAAGACGTGGTCTTGCTGGCCTGATTCTCATAGAAGCACAACATCTGAATGTTCCTCTAAGTAGCTGATCCATATCTGCTGCTCTTGACAGAGGACACGTCCAGTTCACGTGGGATGGTCCCTTTGATGAAAAACTGACTTAGAACAACGGCACAGTTAACACAGAGCTGTCAGCACTCATGAAACATTCCGGTTTTTCCCTGCGCTTAATGACTAATCCTGTTTTATTTATTGCTATGTTATTTAAATTTCTCTAAATGTTATTTTTGGGAGAGTAAAAAAATAAACAAGCACACAATGTCCATGTATTACTTTCGTATGACATACGGGAATAATATATATTTTTAAATATATTGTATAACAAACAAACATGGGTAAAAACACATTTGCCTAAATATGTTTGAAAAAAAAAAAAAAAATATATATATATATATATATATATATATTT
>JAUCMU010000033.1:14524920-14548606 GCA_032275025.1 Enteromius treurensis
GTGAATGTATTTATACATGTGAGTTAACGTAGAGTTAATAAAACTTTTGCACAAATTACATGAGTTTCTGATTCTGCTTTGCAAATAACTGTCCCTTTACGATGTGACCCTTGCTACACGCTCTAATGCAGTAATACTGTAAGAAGATATTTTTAAGAAAATATACCTTCTTAAATACACTATGTGTTTTCTGAACGAACCGATTAGTTGATGGTAATTCTGCTACAGTTACTACTGCCAGCTAATATAAATAATTGCAATTTATAGTAATTATTTATATCAATATCAATATTCCCTTATTGAGCATTAAAATATGTTACAATTCACTTTGGATGCAAAATATCTACATTTATTTTAGTAACGCAACTTGACTTGGCTTGAAACTTATCAGGACTCGACTTGACTTGCTTGATTTGTCTAAACTGTGACTTGAGACTTCACTCGAGACTTGATGGTAAAGACTTGAGACTTGCTTGTACTTGACCATATGTGACTTGTCCCCATCTCTGCTAGACTATCAATCAGAAGATTTCTATCTTTCTATGGCCTGGGACACACAAGATGATTTTAAAATCTTATCTGAAACAGTGAACTGAAGATAGTGTCAACAGGTTTTTACCCTTATAATCCTCTGAATGTGCACACTAGATGATTCACTTAAGACCACACACTTGTTGACTGTAGAAACGATTTCACAATGACACAAGATCTTAAGAAGACTCAAAGAAAAACACATGGAGAATAATTGGCATTGTCACCTGGTTCTTCTGGTGCATTTTCAGTTGTAGAGTGAAAACAAATTAAAAAAAATAAAAATATCTTCTTTCTCAGTACTCTGCTTTTGTGGCATGTTTGTGGCTACCAAGTTTCAACAACAGAAGCATGCAACATCTGGTTGGTGACGCTTGCTCACTCTCATTGGCTGCCAGAGGCAGCCCAATCAAGAGTCACAAATATTTGAGTTTAGGGATGTTCCGTCTCAAACGGGAGCAGTTAAATATCTGTAATGACATCACACAATAGAGGATATTTCAGACAGAAAATCATTTGCGACAATCATTTTGGGAGGCTTAAAACCTTCAAGTGTGTGGCCAGCCTTATGTTTACCAAAACCGCATTCATTTACTCAACAGAGAGTTCAAAAGAACCACACTTATTTAAATCATTAATGTTTTGCAACATTATAAATGTCTTTACTGTCACTTGTGATCAATTTCATTCATTCATGCATACTAAAAAAGTAATAATTACTTTCAAAAAATCTTGCTGACACAAAATATTATATTGTATGAGCGATATCACATGAGTAGCAGTGCAATATGACCACTGCATATAGCCAGAGCTGTGATTCAGGCCGAGTGCAATAAGTAATCACAGTGTGCCGATATTCAAGGTTATGAGTGCGATTTTGCATTTATACAACAGTTCGACAGCAAAAGTGTGTAAATACATAAGAAACAATAAGTGTCTTTGAAAACCCTCTTTTGTGTTAGAACGTCAAGTTGTTAAATGGAAAATGTCTTGTACTCCTGTATTAAAATCTCACTTTATTATGTGTATTACAAGTGAGATGGACTGCGAGTGTGCGATTACCTGCATCAGATACACCACTCCTCCTTCAGCTCAATCTCATATTTACATCACAATTATACATTAGTTTAAAAATCTACTGAGGAAAGTGATATATAAATAATAAATCTAGAGTGAAATCTAGTGATATCCTAAAAATGTCAAAGCAAATTTTCAAACAGACGTTATCTTCATTTACAAACAACTGGATTGAACAAGTGGATTTGCAGTCCACAAAAGTACATTCTTGCCTCAAAACTCATAAAATAGCATTCCGTGACACAAAAGAGTATTATTTATCAATTGATTGGATTATTATTGGAAAATTATAGGATTTGGGCATTCACCATGACACTGGCAGTGAGAAATACTGCAAGCGGTAAAGCGGTTGTAGTTCTATTATCACTAGAATATTACACTCCTCTCAGCCAGTCAGATGCTGGAACCAAAGAGAACTGTTATTATATTATATTATACAGTCAGGATATGAACTCAAACACTGGTGCATAACAACTATGTATAACATATTATGCAATAACGGTATCGAAAACAATAGGTATGATGTAAGTCTTTATACACAACAGAGTAAGAGAGACTTGGTGAATGAAAGCGAAAGAACAGAACCTAATATAGAGAACCAATGAAGAAAAATCAGAGAGAATGAGAGAGAGAGATTTCTCATGAATAACTTATGAACATTTTGATTACCTATCAGAAAAAATGGAAACATTTTGTTTTCCCTACCATAGCTAACAAGGCACTTGCATACATTTTAAACAAACTGATTGAATTTATCTATGATTTAAAGCCCTCTGCAGCATTTGAATCCATGCTGAGCTTCAATATTCCTCTCACAGGACGGCATTCTATCCAAGAACGAGAGCGTATTTCCCTAATGTAGGTGGGCTTTAGAGAACAGCCTGTCAATTCAAAGCAATTTGTGGCGCACACACGCCTGCGCTCGCTGTATTGCACCGTGCACATGCAAGAGTACAAGATCCTTCTTTTTTGCCACTCTCTCTCACTCCCTTAATCATAAATGCATCACAATCACACAGCAGAGATGGTATAAGAAAAAGACAGAGAGCAAGAGAGGAGAAAGACTTCTACAAAAACAACAGCCACAGTGCCTATCAGCAATTATGTAAAACGCCTGTATCTGCCGAAGGAAGAGGCGGGAAACAGAGCTCTAGGGAGCAGAAGGAAAATCGTATCACAACTTGCCACACTCACCCGCCGTAGCAAAGAGATCTGGGATTTTCGAGCCCTGCCCGGGCTGTCTGGCATAAAAAACGGAGCCGGCGCTGTCCACTTCTGGTTTTGCGAACTGCGAGAGTAGAAAAAGCAATCTTCAAAGAAAGACCATACATGGCTTTGATTCGATCTGATGCTTAAACGTGTGTCTACAATCCTTTGATAACAAGAAACAACTGTGTTTCGAGCACTGGTCGTTCTTCCTCTTTTACTCTTTTTCACATTTTCCATTGACCTCAATTTTTCATGAGCTGATATGCTTTGTAGCTCCCCAGCGACCGGCACGGTATTGAATTCATCTGGTTCCAATACATCCCATGCACAACCTATCAATCACCAGAGAGCACAGCAAACTAATCATTTATTGATGAAACAGGGCAGCCATGAATTTCTAACTGCAATAGTCTTATTTATCAAGCCAGATCAAACAATGAGGCTCCAAACAAGCTTTAAAAGAGAGACTTGGAGGGAATAACTTATTCTTCAGCAGGCAGCAGACAGTTATTGATGATGAAAAAAGAAGACTGGGGCACTGGAGACACAGAGAGAGACAGAACAGTGGGAAGAGGAGTTTAGAGTGATGCTTTGACAGCAGGATGCATGTCTGAATTAATACTCCCACAAAAGGTAATTTTCTTCCAGCAGTCAGTGCATACCGGATCTACCATTGGGAGCAAGGTGAGCCATTTCTGGCACAGTGAGGGAAAGAGAAGGCTTAATACATTTTTCTCCAGCTCTTGCCACTGTTAGTTGGCTCCATAGAGAGGCAGCTTGGGGGTACTTTACTGATCTCCGTCTTCCACTGGTACACACTTCGGGCAATGGTGTTTGCAAGCCCACTAACATGGAGCCTGGGGAATAGCTGAATATTTGTTCTTCTCACTTTTTTAAAGCAAACTCTGCCAGACATGTCTTTGAATTTGAACAGATGTTGGTGGGCGACGGAGAAATAAAACAACAGAATTGTCAAAGGTTCGGCTGGAATATTCAGTTCAATTAGTTAGTTAGTAGAAACGACACTTTTAGGATGAACGCGCCAAATTCAAAATCTGAAAAATTAGCAAACTAATGCTGGAAATTGGAAGTTGTTCATGTGTTACGATATTAATGAGAATAAGTGAGTTTCTGAGTTGTTCCAAGATCACTTTTAATTTAGTCCAAGCTGCAGAAAGTCTCCCGGAGGAGCATTTACAGCCTATTCACTGACCATTTGACTCATGTTGCGCAAAACGGGCAACACAGCTCAAAAATATGCAGTTCCAATCCAATTTTGTATTGTCTCTATGTATTCACTGGTCTGCTCGTAAACAGATGCACATTTAGAAGGTGGTACAATGAGGAAGAACAAATCACTGGATTTAGCTGGATGTGATGCCAGGATAATCCAATCCAAACACTGAAAAACCTTCAGTTTTTCTACACCTTTCAATTATTGTATAATCAGGTGTCTATTTCAAATAAAACCATGAAAAAGCAACATAAACTCTGGTTGGTCACTTATGTCGGTCTGATGATTCTCTTTCCATCTAAGTTGGCATCTTAGACCATCTTAGATAGTCAATGCTGCCTTCATGTGATAAAATTTCCTACTTTCCACTTCTCAAATTGTGATTACAAGTTTGTCGGGTTCAAGTGCCTTGATGTCAGAAAGAATAGGAATTATGGAGGACACCAGGTTCGTTGTTGACTATTTCTAGGGGAAATCTAGCCAAAATCTAAAGTCAATATCAAAGGGATATTGAATAAAATCACTGCCCTATCTAGGAATTTCAGTTAAATAAATGCTGTTTGCACAGTGGAAAATACATACAGTACAATGTACAACTTCTGTGGGGGGAAAGAAGCCCCATTGAACATTTCATTAGCCAAATAAGACATTTTCCACTAATCACTAATCTAAGGCCCATTATAACTTCTGTTATTAAAATCTGTTAGGTGGTTGATTTTGGTATGACACCAAATACAGGTATAAACGGAGAACAAAGAGCTTTGCATGTTAGTAGCTGTAAAAACCTAACCTGTCTCATCTGACCACTTCTGATTGAATCAGCTGATATCTTAACACCAGATCTACACTTGGCCTAAGAACAGGTTGTAGTGTCCTTTACACTAACTCGAGCATAAAAGAACATGGAAAGCTGGGGGATGGTAGCTTCAATCCAGAGCAATGCGATAATGATTCTGAAGCCAGGAGTGGAAGACCCCCTGCTGTATTACTGAACCACTCCCCCTGCCTACACAGGACCGGCCTGACAGAGAGCAGCTGGATGGGTGTCTCTACCAATCCCCTAGAGAAACCAATGCTTCTTCAAAACAGCAAGCCACCACAGGGACAGCAGCAGGTCTGACATGGGCAAGTCATGGGAGATATGAGGGGACAGCTACTGTACACCCTACAGGGCCACATAGAGGGTCTGAACAGCTTTACTTGCCTCTGCGTGTCACAGTCATGGACGTGTGGCCTGTAGTACAATAGGGTGTGATCATCTCTGTCGCTGCTGCACTTTTTCACCCGTGTCAACTTAGCTGACACCTCGCTCAACATCTGTTAGACCAGTAGGAGAATAAACACCAAATGCTGTGCTACTGCTTTCATCTGCCGGAGCAGTGCCAGCTCTGTCACATGAAGAAAAATCCTGAGCAAAAAAAAAAAAAAGACTAATATTTCTATTTTTAATATTGCACCAGTCCCTCCATGCAGTTTACATGACACTAAAAATATAGGTTTAAGTATACTGTATTGATTTCTAGGGGAAGAACAATTCTTTAATTCAGTTTCATTATCAAAATGTTTGCAATGAAATGACATCATTGGAGAATATAAGCAGCAATCCAGAGAAAAGAAAGGTGTTTTGGTAGAGGAGGTCTGTGGAGGCCATAGCTGAGTCTTTGTCTCCCTCATGTGGTAAATGAAGAAATAATTCTACAGCATGAGGTGGGAATAAAAGAAAGCATACAGTGCGTAACATGCTATGTAATTGTGTTTTTGTTTTGTTTTTACAGATACCTTTTTTTTTATTTTACAATTAAGTAAATTATTAATTTTTAATTGAATAATTACATAATTTATCATACAATTGGCTTTCAAATGGTGTTGTTTTTTTTCCCATGTTTTTGATTTAATTTGAATGTTTCTGACGTTTTTGAAAGAAAGAGTGTGCAATTTTAACCAAGGCTGGATTTATTTGATTAAGTACAAATTAAAACTATCCTTTTCTAATATATTTTAATATAAAAGTTGTTGCTAGTCATTACTCCAGTCTGCAGTGTCACATGCTTTTCAAAAATTACTCATTCTGATCTGGGCGCTTCGGTACATTCTAAGAAAGTTCTTGTGATTATCAAAACTAAAAACGTTTATTCACTTTAGTGAATAGAATGTTCAAAAGAAAAGGAAAAATAACAGCAACAAAAATAAATATTTTATAACAGAGTAGAAATCAATGTTGTAAATTTAATTCTTATAAATATATACATTTATTTAAAAGCATACTCCAATAAAATGTAATTACGTGTATGTATTTGTATTCATATAATTTATATATTACAGATATCTGTAAGTTTAAACTTAAAAAATTTAATTAATTGAAAAATGGATGATTTAGATCTGAAGGCTTATGATTATAAGATTGCAAGAAACAAATTGAACTTAATTTGTCAAAACATTTGTCTGGTAGCGTAAAGCTTTGAATTACTATTACAGATTCTCTGCGGGGAAAACCAAATACATGATTGTTTAAAAGTGTTTGTTCTCCTCTCAACCAATACAGATTACAGGTAAATGTAAACAGATTATGAAACTGCACCTTGGAATTTAATGACACTTTGATGAGACTTTGATTGCTATTCCATCTTCATTGTATCAAAGATAATTGGCCACTTTCTTCAAATTATTTCCTCCACTCAATGAAGCTGATGAAGCATGAGAAATCAATTAGAGAACAACAACCACAGGAGCTTTCCCTTCTAACATCAACAGGCAAACGGTTTGCCGTCATTTTTCTTATTCACAATAACCAGATGTCTCAAACTTTACTTTGGAGAGCTCCGGGTCCCAGTCCACTAAGCGTGTATTTTTTCTTCATCACTTATTTGCCAGGTCTAGCTCTTATTGTAGTCTGGACCGTCCCAAAGCAGCAAGTGAACACGCGCACTATCACAAAACAATTTATCCTCATTCTGTGGCTACAGGGGAGGGTTTCAGCGCCTTCCCAGGTGAGGGAGCTCGGCTCTCACTTGATCAAGTAACACAAACTCTGAGCGTTGGGACAGTTTGAAAAAGGAGAGGTGAGAAGAACTCAATACCTCCTAGAGACAGTGATTGATGAGGCGATTGTGTCCACTCCAAACTCACACTTCCACGTATCAGCTTGATTGGAGACATTGAGATCCTGTGACGGTAACATTTTTCTCAACTATCTGATCTTCAACACTAATGAACAGTAGCCAATTTATATCTGGCCCAAATTGAAATTTTCTCACTAACTGGTTTCGGTCTGAGGGGAAAGGGATGGGGGCTGATCAAGATCGGTGTCTTGTAAACTAGTTCAGGACATGCAGAACCTGATTTTGCGGAGTTCGACATGTGATAAACCAAACAGATTTGAAAAACAAGCTTATAGTTTTTGTGAAGTTTAGGCCTACAATCAGTTTTCGAAATCAGGACGTGTTACCATCACCAGCCAAGACCGTTATGTGTGTCACCCAGTCTCTTTTTCTGCATTGGATTCTTATTATGAAGTGTGTTCTCCACTGTTTCAGTGTTTCCCCCATTTAGTCTCTACCACCTTGTTAGCTCCCATAGCGATTAATCAGCTCCGCCTCCTTGTTAACCCATTAAAAAGGTTGTTCCTGGTCTTCAGTCAAACCGCTGAGTATTAGAGTTTCTTTATACAAAGTGTTCCTGTGTCCTAGTTGTCTTGTTTACCATGTGTTCTTCCCGTGTACCGACCTAGCCTTTTGGATTATTGCTCTGTTTTGCCCCTCTGGATACTGTTTGTTCCTAAATCTACCCACGCATTCTTTTAGGACTATTACTGTGTTTTTCCTCTATCATCCCTGTTCGCCCCTGCTGTATGACCACGTCTGTTAATAAAAGCCTTTATCTCCATATCACAGTTCAAGAACAGCGCAAATAAGACTAATATTGCATTCCACACTGCTGTGTTTATCCCTGCCTTCTGAAGAATTAGCCTATTAGTCTTTGACTATGCAAAATCGATACCAGCATTTTCATTAAAGGGGTCATCCGGTGCTACATGCACTTTTTCAAGCTGTTTGGACTGAAATGTGTGTGTACACAACCACCCTACAATGATAAAGATACACAAGTAGTTTTGTTTTAATGTAATGCAAATAAATTGCCCTTTCTTAAATCAAGCCATTCTCAAATCCATGTCTGTGTGACGTCACACTGTCAGAGGCCACTCCCACAATAGTTGATTGACAGCAGCGTGTCACAGACTGAACTGGTACCTTACCTCAGACCCGCCCTGAGTGAGCCGTCATCAGACCGAGACACAGAGACAAGCGAGACTCCTAAGAGATTGAGGTGTTTTGTTGTTGAATGTATTTAGAGAGCATAGCAGTAGTCATTTACCCTGACATCTGAGTGACTGAAGACGCGGAGGATTAACGTTACGTTTGGTTCTGAAGGGAAACGCTCCCTTGATAAACCTGAATGCGTTTATGTTTGCGCGAATCATTCATGATCCAGCCTCACCTACAAAAGCAGTGAGTATAATGTCTTTTAATGAATCTTTACAAATCGTCTTTCCTAATAATGTGCTCATTAGCAAGTTTCACTATGAATAGGGCAAAACAAAAGATCTTCTGAGAGCGCCTCGGAAAAGAGGGGCGGGGTCAGCGGAGCGCTTGAAGATTTAAAGGGGAAGAACACAGAACAGAGTGATTTCAAAAGAGCTGTTTTTTTACGGGCTAAAATTAGCGTTTTTTTACACTATCTTTGAGAAATTTTAAAACAAACTATATTAAAAACTTTCCATTAAGACCCTAAACAATCATATTAGCTTATGGAAAATTGGCTTTGTATGACCCCTTTAAATATTTACTTGTAATCACACTGATGCCATCTATAATATACTTTTTTAATCTGTTAAAGTATTTTTAAATAAGAAATTATTTCAGTATCCTTACCAAAGTTCTGTCTTGTTTTTCTTTTTTTAGAACTGGATAAATCCCACTGTTGAACCTAAGAAAAAAGAGGAAGACTGTCTGTCATTATTTAGTTTTACAAAACCTAACTTTTTTTATTGATCAATTGTTTTGAAAAAAAAATCTTGTTTGTTTTTACAGTTCTGGGCTGGCATTTTTTTATTCATTCTATAATTTAAAAAAATATTAATTTTTACAAAATGTATTGTCTGGTTATTTTATATTTAATACACACACACATATATATATATATATATATATCTATATCATCTACTTTTTTTCCAATTGAATAAAGAATCCTGTAAAATGCATCAAAAATTATGAAGCAGCACAACTGTTTTCAACATTGTTAATAATAAGAAATGTTTCTTATGCAGCAAATCAAATTATTAGAGTAATTTCTGAAGGATCATGTGACACTGAAGACTGGAGAAATGGCTACTGAAAATTCAGCTTTGCCATGGTAGGAAAAAATATATATATTAACATATTCTACACCATATTTAAGTAGTAGTCAGACTTTGATGTTTTGAATGACAAAAGGTGAGTTAATGTTGGCAATTTAACTATAATAAGCTTTCAACAAAAGAGCATTATACAGCTGTTAATTACTGTCATTGCAATTATCATGTTTTATAATCTTCCTCACACATCAGTGACATTGTGGATTACTCCCTTGCTTGGAGCCAGATGATATGGCAAAGACCGGAACCTCTCTGTCCCTACAGCAACATAATAGTGGTTGTTCTGTAGCTCATACGATCCACGTACAGGCCTTCCATTCAGCATACACAATCTGAAAGGAGTGAGATCCCTCAACATTGACTATACATACTTTTAACACATGTACATTATACAGATGTAGATCTTACCTGTGCACAGCTCCAGTACGAAGGTGAACTCTCTCTGTCACCATGGCCAATACGTTTTCCCAGCTAGCAAGCGTGTGTTTTGGAATCAGCACTCGTGTTGGAGGAACCAAGATATTTCCATTGGTAAAAACACTACAAGATATAAACAAATTTAGCACTTAAGACCTCAGTCAACACATTTATGCTTCCAAATATGTTTTGTTAAAGACAATGTTCACTGATTAACAACATGAGGAAATTAGATGCCATTAGAAATAAATAATTAAAGTAAAGAACAGAGGCCTGATTTTATAGCATTAGACAGTATTACAATTTTAAAGAATTAGACTTTGCCTGAGGCTTTGCCATTGAAGACTTCAAATAAGGACACATTAAAAGCAGGGCTCACTTGATGATCCACGACTCATTACTGATTCTCTTCCATCGAGCTGGGACAATTATTCTGCTGTGAACTACAGGTTGGATCTGCAGTGGAGACAAAAATGAACAGGACCCCGCTGAGCATCACTGACAATAACTGTTTCACTGCTCATTTACTGCACTTACACATCTGGTTTTCCTCAATCAGCCATCTTAAATGCTATGTTGGTTGTTGTTCAGATGGAAACAAGGAGCTAAAAGGGAGACAGACAGTGACATATACTGCCATAACCTCAAGCAAAGTCACTCTAAGTGGGCATTTTTATGATTATTGCTCTATTATGGTCCATTTCATGTTGGTCTCTGAGGAAGGTTGTAAAAACTATTACCTTAATAAGTCACTTCAAATTGTCCAAACTTGAAATCTTTTGACTCCTGAATTGAATTCTATGCTAAATAGATCAGCCTCTGAAAATTCAGTTTTGCCATGCCAGGAAAAATTACCTTTTAAAATGCATTCAAATACAAAACTGGCAAATGCAACAGTATTATTGTTTTTATTCTATTTTTCATCAAAGCATAGTATTTTTGGTGCGTATATTCTGCCTACTGTTGACTATAGCTTAAAATCCCGCAGAGTTCAGCTCCAACTTAAATGAAAAACACCTGAAGCAGATAATCATGGTCTGCAATTTGCATGAAAATTACAGACAGGTGCGTGAGCAGGAGTGGAACTGAACTCAAGAGCAGGGCTGAGCACCCTTGTGTTAAACTGTGGCATAACAACCTCTTTTGTAATGATTCAACAGCTGACTGTAAACAATTAAACAGCTGTAACCAGCGTTTAGTTTTTTTATTCATGTTTTAACACATGATATTAACAGTTACTGTATTTGTACCAACAGGGTACAATATGGCTGCATCTAAAAGAGACTTTTCGAGGCAAACTTTGGAAGCAGCGTTTATAGTTTACATCATGTCTGCATCAGCTTTGGTGATAACTACGCAAATATACGGGCGAATAAAGTTCTTGTGAGCAAAGGAAGAAGGGAAGTTTTGAAATTTTGCCACTGTTTTACTGTATACACTAATGAAAAGTAATTAAAGGTAAGTGTCTCTAATAAGTAACACAAAGCATTTGCACAGAACTTGAACAATGAATGTTGATTAATAACTTTAATAATTAAAATTAATAAAATAATTTTACGGGGGGTCAGAAAACTCCTCTAGTATTCAGAGACTGTCCTACACAGATAGCTTGAAAGGTCAAATAAAACAGCTGACTCAAATTTAGATTTTGTAGTGAAATCAATACATATGTGCACTTCATGATTTTCAGCAACAAGGGGCATAAAATCAGTCATCCGCTACAGTCTGGAGAAACCTCACACTGATATTCTCTCAGAGAGATGTAACAGTCAATAATAGAAAAATGTAGGGTGCAGAAGAACACCAGTAACGATCACTGGTGAATTACCACGGACATTTTTTCCTGATGTAAAAAACATTCTCATACATATCCATGGTGTGTTTCACATATTGACATATCAATAAAGTTGTCCCCATTTATTAATCTTTCATGTCTTGATAGAATGAGAAAAGGTGAATGGTGAAGTTACTGTGACTCTTACCGGTTCACTTTTCTGTTTTGGAGGTTTTTGTGTTGTTATGTGACGATAGCTAACAAAGAAAAAGAACAGATAAAGTTTTAAGTCAATATAATATAAGATAAGTACATTATTTTGATGGTTTTGAAAAAAAAAAATCATAATTTTTCAAGTAAAATGTTAACTTTCTGTATTAGTCTGCTTTACATGAATTGAATTCATGTTCAAATTTGCTAAATAATCAATCTTTGAACACAATACCACAACATTAGCGACTCTCCTGTCAATGACTGCACCGTTACCACAATGTGGATGAATACTTACTCCATATTTTTGAGTCTCTCTGCTCCAGCTGCCACGTATATCTCTCCATGCACCAGCTGCTGCAGATTCGCCACCCTGTGACCCTTGTTAGGGGTGTAAATATTTCGCACTGCCCCAAAGTGGGCTGTGATGCCTCGAGTGACAGTATTCAGAAAGCTGTCAAAAGTGGATGACTGACGTTGATTGATAACAAATTTTCGGCCGGGATAAAAAGCATCTCCGTTCCTAAACACAACAACCGTTTTGCTTGGCGGAGGATGCGCGTGAGAATTCCGTCCAGACATTATGAACTAAAACAACTCTGCGGTTATCCACGGGGAGGTGCTGAAAAACCCAGATTAAATGTAGAAATAAAATACAATTTTAGTAACCACAACCAAAAGTTGTTAAAAGAATCGTTGTCTCCCGCCTTCTGGAGGCAGACAGATGTTGTTTGGACGAGTTTCCATAGTAACGAAATGTTAGGGAAATGGCAAGAAATGGCAAGAATGCTAGGTTACAATGCCTCAACCCTCTTTGAACAAGCTTTTAAAATTATTTATACGTAATCGGTTATGACGATTTCATTTTATTTTAATAGCTGGTTTGTTTAAAAGTGGTTTGTTCTAATTTAGTTTGTGCTCAGAGGTAACTGGAGATTTATTGTCCGCGGTCTTAGACAAACGCTAAACCATAGATTAAATTTTAATCAGTGTATTACTTACTCCTGTTGTCGGAGCCTTTCAAAAATATCAGTTTCATCTATAGGTGTCAACGTGATTTTTTTTCCAGTTTTGTTTTAGGGGTTAATAGTCTTTATTTATTTATTTTTAATAATTATCATCAGTGGAAATGAGCGACGAAAAAACACTACAGCCTATTATTTTTTTCATAGCGTTGGTAAATCATGCACCATTGAAGGCCATCTTCTTCGCATGAATTTTAACCTTTCAAGAACTTTTCCAGAAACTTGCTAGCAAAAGTGACTTGAAATTTGACTTCAAAACAGGGAACAGGTCTACATAAACTAAATTATGTCTCAATGTAAATACTCTATAAACTATAATATTGTCATCACTCAATCAACCTAAATATATTATTTTAACAAAACAATTTAATAAGTAACACTTTTTACAGCACAGAATGAGAATGACACATTTTGTAGGCCAATTTATTTATTTGTTATAGAACTTATAAAACAATTTATTTATAAATTATTTTTATTATTGATTTTATATAAATATTTTCATTAACTTAGAGTCAAATGAAAATGTTTATTACCATACCACTGGTCAGTCTAATTTATTACTGATGAGTTTATGGCAGGGTAGGTTCCTTATGTCATTGTCTGTTTGGTGTGATGGCCAGTGTAGAATAACAGATCAGTTTACACAAGCAGGTCGCCTGATTATGTTTGTAAAGTTCATTCTGAAGACCCATTATGAAATTCAAGCACCCTCCATCTTTAAAGATTTATGAGGAAAAACACTGCTATATGTGCAACAGAGGTGCACAGATTGCCACTTTTTCCCAAAATGAATCAGATTTCCTGCCTGCTGTTATATTTTCATGCATAGTTAATTCCAGGACGGCTTGACCTTGTCAGCACATATTGCAATTACAGAAAATAATCAAAAGGACCACACGTGACCACTAGAGAGCGACAGATCACTACTTTAACATAGGCCTACTTACTCAATAACCTTGCAAAGAGTAAAGGAATTTTTTAGTGCTACAGAAAAAAGATACCTCGAAATACTAAAAACTAAAGTTTTAAGCCAAAGCCTGCTGATCATCATATACAAATATTTATTGATTGATACAAAAGTCATATAAAATACATGTAACATAATGAATCCTTTGAGTAACTATCACGTTTTAGATTTAATAACATTACACAGAATTAGTAGGAACAGTTAAAAAAGTACAGTCTCAAGAAAGCAAATAATGGTATTATTTATGATATCAGCCATATGGGCATGTGTACTGTATTATATGTATGTGTACAGTCAGTGAACTATCGATAAAAACAACTACTTTGGGATGGAATAAGCCATTTCATACCACATTTATAACCTGCCAAGGTTATAACATGACTTAATATGATGGGTATATATAATATACACCATCTATTGATCTTTATGGGACCTTGACATTGTTCCATTCTGCGAATAATGTATTAAGTAAATGGGATGATGTACTACTGGTAAACTGGGACAGCCATTCCAGTCGTTTTACTGGGGAGAATAAATTGTATGACTAGTTCTTACCTCTGACCTTAACTCTACAGTTCAGTCTAGAAGACTGTGTTATGTAAATTTACTCTTGTTAGCCAGTTCTATGAGTATGCTGACCGATTCAGTATATTAATAATAAACCATGTAATTCAAATTTGAATGGGAAGAAAAGTAGTAAAAGAGAAAAGTAAATATAATTAGGTAATAGGAATATCTTGTTAATTTATTTAACTGATTACACGTAAATGTAGTTTAGTAAACAAGTTGTCCAGTCTGCAATGACACCTAAAAAAATTGTGATTGGTCTACATACATTAACTGATATATATATATATATATATATATATATATATACACATATATATTCCTGCAGTGTAATTTAACCCCTTAGCATTCAAATGTCAAATTCTATTCAAAACAAAACCATAGAAATTGATACATTTATAACAAGAATGTTTCTTAAGCAGAAATTCGGCATATACTGTAAGAATGATTTATGAGTAATGCCTGCTAAAAATCAGCTTGGCCAACACAAAATTAATTACATTTAAAAATACTTAAACTACAGCTTTGGTAAGCTCTTAAAACATTCAAAATCTCCACCCTAAATGTTCGAACTGCTGTTTATAAGAACAACTAAATGTGGTTTTAAACAGCTTTATATGAAGCCTTGCATGTCACACTGCTGTAGAAGTACTTTACATTTCTACAGAAATTCCAGCCTTTCTTTAATACTGGAGTGTTATACCAGAGTCTAAATGGACTTTCCCCCATAGATTGGCAGTGAAGTTCATACTGTGTCCTTGTCAAACTCACACATGAAGTACATAGTGAGATGACAGGCCACATCAATCCACTCGCCCGAAGACACCATCTCGACGCAGTCCTCGTCGTCGTAAGCGTTGTTTGGCTCGCCCTCCCTCCACTTGCTGAAAGTGGTCATGGGGGAGCGCTCCACATACACAAAGTGGCCTTCTCGCTCCAGGTCATTAATGCCGATATACACTCGACTGAGGCCAGCTGTGGAGACGTAGCCAGCGATGGCTCTGTTAGCCGCCGCGTCTTTGGGCATAGCCAGGTGTCCACCTCGCCCCTGACAAAACTCCTCCGCGTCCCTATAGCGCTTTTCCTCCTTCACCAGCAGATAGACCTTCCTGTCTGTCTCTTTGATGCCAGCAACAGCTGCGGGGGAGGGCAGGGCTGAAAAATGAGGATCTGAATTTCTATAATCACACGGCAACAGCCAGCGTTCACACAAGTGCATTCTGACAGTCAAACAAAAGAGCTTCTGGCTAATGGCTTAATACTTTTGTCTGTGTGCAATCACCCTGCATATCGAAATGAACAACTGTATGAATCAACTTGACAACATCACATTTTTGTAATCTCATAAACATTGGTAGACTGATTCGTTCTTTCTTTCCGACATACCATATTTAATGAACTTCAGCTCATTGGTTAATTGCGCCACTTGAATATCCATTTCACCGATCCTTTTCCGTAAGGGTGCGCACTCACAGGGGACGCCTGAGGAGACAAATTAAATATGAGACCATTCACATGAGCAGTCCAAGCATTAAACTGGTTCCTAATGAGTTCAAACCAATTATCGACTGATATGAACTGAATTCTATTTGGGAAAGGCATATACCTGGCTCTCCATTTGGGCCCTTGGGTCCTGGATCTCCCATATCACCTTTTATACCTAGGAATAAAGACGCCTGTTGCATTATTAAGCAGTTAGACAAAACAAGGCTGATTACTTTCAGAACTGCAATTTCTTTCTCAAGCTTACCTTTGAGTCCAGCGGGACCCATCTTTCCGTAACGTCCAGTGGTCCCCTTTTGGCCCTTGACTCCGGTGGGACCTGGAAAATAATGCATAAACTTAATATATAATAAGTACAGATATGAACCAAATAATAAACGTATTCCCAGAATGGAGTTTAATTTCCTTGTTTATCAGTATGTTGAGGCATTTATGAACACAATGATTGGTCAACGCTGGCTCAGATGAGCTCAGCTATTTAAAAGCAAGATAAGGGAAGTTTCAGGGGCCCTTTAAAATGTACATATTTGGCAGCTCCTTGTTGGTTTAAAAGTTTCGTAATGCTTTTAACGCCTTAAACTTCTTTAAAGGTCTGTAAAGAGCCTGAGTCACGTTTCATCATGTAAGGATAGTAATTAAAAGGCACTGATGGAATTCGATTAAGCTCTCAAAACACGGTTTAGAGTTACCTGGCTCTCCAGGTGGCCCTACTTTTCCAGGTCTCCCAGGTGCTCCCTTCTCTCCTTTCTCTCCTGGGTCACCTGTAGGAATACACAAAGAAAGTCATAGACTTGCACAGGCAAACAACAACATGTGTTTTCTATTGCTGCAGTATGTGTATATTGTTTGTGTGTGTGTGTGTGTGTGTGTGTGTGTGTGTCTGTGTTTTGTTGTTGTTTATAGGATTTTCGGTAACACTTTTTTTCAGGGTCTTTTAACTAGTTGCTTATCAACATGCATATTACTAGATCTTTAGCCATTTATTAGTAGTAATTAAGCATAAGCATTTTAGTGCCTTATTATACACTTTATTCTGCATCCCTAATCCTACCCAAAACCTAAACTTAACAACTACCTTACTAACTATTAATAGGCATTTTTTCAGTTTAGCATGGATGCATTAGATTGATTAAAAGTGATAGTAAAGTACTCTATTAATGAAAAAAAAAAAAAAAGTATCACCGCAGGGTTGCCAGGTCTTCACAAGAAAACCCACCTAAATTGCTACTCAGCCAGATTATGAGGGGGGGGGCTGGTATTCCAACGAGTTCTGGAGACTAAAATTTAAATTTTTGGGAAGGTTCCTCTAGTAAAATTCACATTTGTAGGGGATAAATATCACGTTATTGGGGTCAGTTCAAACCACGCACATGAAAAACCTGACGCAACAAGTATCCTTTTTTCCACAGGAAAACCACAGACTTGGCAACACTGCATCACGGTTTCCAGACAAATATTGTGCAGCACAATTATTTTCAATACTGATAATGAAATAAAATATTTATATAGCAGAAAATCAGCATATCAGAATGATTTCTGAAGTATCATATGACAACTGGAGTAATGATGCTGAAATTTCAGCTTTGCATCACAGAAATAAATTACATTTAAAAATATATTAAAATAGATATTTATAAATGTAATACATTTTATAGCTTTTACTTTGTTTTTAATAAAATAAACGCAGCTTTGGTTAAATGCACATTAAAAAGAGCATAATTAGTGAGTATGACATAATGTGGTGTGTACTTTTAGCACCTTTGAGTCCAGGGACGAGGATCTGGACCGAGCACGGTTCTTCTGGCATGTGCTGACCATAAGCTGACCTCATTAGTGTCAGACTTAACACAGTGACCAACATGCAACCCACCAGCTTTTCTCCACCCATACTAGAAACACAACACAATATTTATGATCGTCTACAAATACCAACATACAGTATCTCAATGCCACATTGAACGGAAAGCATAGTAGCAGCCGTTATTTGGATTCGCAAAGACTTCAATGTTTATAAAATGCAACAAAAATCATATTAGAGGATTCAGTGAGAGAAACATCTCCACAGTCAGCTGGTCGTGTGACATACAAGCACAAGCAATCATTTGCAAAGCAAATACACAAAAGCACACAGTAGTTTGTAGCCGTATTTCTCCCAAACAATCTCACCATCTACCTTCATTTCACGTAAACAGTCACACTGGGATGTCTCCTATAAACAGCAACTATGAAGGTAACATTTGAGCTGAATTGTTGTTGTCTGTGCCACCCGCTGGACGCCGTATTGCTTATGAAATGGACTTACCTTCTGTTGAATTTCAAAGCCCGCTATATGCAGCAGACTCTGGCTGTATATGGATCCAAGTGAGTTAATGGTGCTTTTCTCACTGGTGGTCTCTCTGAAATTTTTCATCTCCCACGCCCAGCAAAAGACAGGCCTGAGAGTGAGTACAAGTACGTGTAAACACAAAGATAAGAGCAGCTCTGCAACACTCCTCTCTGATAACTCCATGAGAAACATCAGGGTCAGTAACAGCACAACCCTTAACACATTCCTCACTATTACACATCAGAAACATTCCCAACATTCACTAATTTGAGTTAAGATAGTGTTGAAGAGCTGAGGTAGAAAGGAAAATTTATATATATTATTTAACTATAGGTTTTAGATGCTAAAGCACATTTTACAGAGTTTTATCTTCACATACTGTAATGTGTGGCAATATAAATGAGCAGAAAACATGGAAGTTACATACAAACTCGTTTTATTTTGAGGCCAACCAGGATGAGGAAATCTTAGGGAACAGAAAAGCTGCAGTTCGTGCATCGGCGCACAGGGTGGCAGTAAATATTTGTCCGAATTTCATCTGGAAAAATCCAGAAAAACTATTATTTTCCTGTGTAATGAGCAAAAGATTATATTATATTACATGCAACACTTAATATATTGGTAAACATTAGCAATATGGTTCCATTTGTTAACATTAAATTAGTTAACGTTAACTAAGAATGAAAAGTTGTGTTTTTAGTAACTAATATTAACAAAGATTAATAGCGTAACAAATGCATTGCTTTGTATTAATGCATTAATAAATGTTAACTAATGGAACTGTAGTAAAGTGTTTATTATAAGATAATATAACAATATATTATACACTGTAGTATAATAATAACATTTTACAAAGTCCTATTAGTTAACATATATTTCATTTTATTTCTAATGTTTTCATTTCTCAGTGTTGTTATTATTTAACATTTATTTGTTTGAAAATGCAGTTAATTTCGCTTTTAGTTAAGTTGTTTGTTTTTATAATGAATCAATGTGAATTATGAAATGTTTTTCTGTGTTGCTCTAGAAACCCTACCATTTATTTCCCATAATTGCATTGTACTTACAAATGAGTCACATGCCAGTAACTGACAATGAGGATCAGCTCTACATGCACTGCTATTTATATTCGCAGTAATAAACAAGCTTAATAAAACCATTAAGGTGTCATTCATCTCCAGAGCTCTGAGGCTCTTCCTGTGTGTTGCTAAGGAATATCCTTCCCTTGGTAACAAAAACTAACATGATGAGGGGGGGGGAATCAATTCCTTGAAATTGAAATAGTGCTGCAGCACAGTTGTCAGTATTCAGCAGTGGCACGGCATGCCCAAGACAATGCTCTTACTTCTGTAGGCATGGGGCCACATGTAGTACACTCACCCTTCAGTGTGCCAAAATATCCCATAGTGACCAAATAAACTGCATATACACTACCATTCAAAAATGTTGGGTCAGAAAGATGAAAGATGTCTCTTTATGCCCACCGTGGCTGAATTTCTGTGTTTTAATATACATAGTAAAAACCAATTAAATTCCTATGACGACAAAGCTGAATTTTTAACACGATTTCTCCAGTGTCACATGATCCTTCAGAAATCACTATAATACACCGATTTGATCTCTTATCGTGATCAATGTTGAAAATAGTGGTTCTGCTTAATAGGTTGTGGGAAATTTCATTCTTTGATTAACAGAACGTTCAAATAAACTCAAATGTATTTTAAATAAAATCTAACATAAGGTACAAGTAACTAAAAGATGTTTATTTACTGTATTTTTTTATTTATTATGGTAACACTTTACAATAAGGTGTCATTTGTTAACATTACTTAATATATCAACTAACGTGAATGAACAATGATCAACAAATATATTAAAGTATTTATTAATCTTTTTTTTATATTAGTTCATATAAATACAGTCGCTCATTGTTACTGTAGTTCATTTTAGTTTACACTGCATTAAATTATGTTAACAAGCACAGCTTGTGATTTTAAATTAACATTACGCTTTAAACATACTGTAGAAGTAGTGTTAACTAATGTTAACTAATAAACATAGTAACATCGTAAAGTGTTACGTTTAGTAGTATTCCTTTTTTTTTTTTTTTATATTATAAAAATACTTTGTAAATGTTAGTACATTATTACAAAACACCAAACAATAATAATAATAATAACTATTATTATTTAAAAAGTGGATCGAAGTAAGCATGGTTTTAACGGGCTGTGACATTTATAGAATGCTCTTCATGTGTATAATGTATAAAAAATATCCTGTTATATCTCTAAATCCTGAAAACAAATTAAAATTCTCAGAGTAAATGGAATAAACCTTAACCTTTTTATTTTCCTTCATTGATAGCTTAACCCCCTCTGTTTTGTCTGACATTGTCCTGTCTCTGAACCGGAGAGAGGACGAGGATAAACTGTAAATTTAAAAAGTGTGCTGTTGGATGTTTTGCTTCTGCATTCTGCACCACTAAGGCTAAGCCCTCTGTGGATCAGAGCCCGGAGAGGACGAAGCCTTGACCACCGGAGCATGACAGCCATAGAGGCCTGTCTGACTTAAGGGCACCTTCAGAAGGATGGCACTTCGTGCTGTGTCAGGATCAGGAGGTTGGCAGGCGGCTCAGCCGTCGGACGAAACACCCATTCAACCATCTCAGCTCATTAAAGGCTCTTATTTCCTTGAGAGATGAGTGAATAAATCACGCCGTGCAAGGGTGCCAACTCCTACTTGTTAATCAACGGATGGTTGAAATAAATCCCAGCGACCTGGACATCGTGCTCTTAGAAGCCCTGTATTGATAGAAGCAGAATGGAAAATATTTCACTTATAGCTTATATAATATTTAGCTTACTTTTTTAATACGGAAAAACAACTTTCCATGTAGCTTGCATGCAAATACATACGCATGACAGAATGTTGCACGGAAAATTAAACCATTAATAAAACATACTGTAGATACCGTATGAGTATCATTAAGTTTCTTGGCTCATCTAAATGTTTCTCTTTCCTACACCTCCACATTACGCAGGTCTCTTCATCACAATATGCCTCGTGTTCACAGTCAGACGTGTATATTATGTGCTATGTGGGCTATTTCAAGCACAAGAGGGAAACAAAAGCCATTATGAAAGACAGTGAGCAATAAGGCAATAACTCTTATAGATATTAATGCATCAGATCATATTGCCCCAGATGTGTCAAACTAAAGTAGACAAATGTTTTACATAAGACTAGTTATTTCATAATATGTCTGTGGTTCAATTAGGATAAAATATTTATAAAGTATTAATACTAATAAATATGAATATACAGTGTGTGTAAGATAGTATTATATTCATGATTAAAAGCTGCTAGTCCACCATATACCTGTCATGATCAGCTGCATGGGCCAGCTCAGGCTACTGGATGGCAGCAAACTGTGTGTGTGTTTGTGTCTGTTTTCATTCATTCAGTACTCAAGTCTCCGCCCACTCATTTGTTGTCTTGGTGTTTCAGCCATTAAGGCCTTTGAACTTTCATTCTGCCCTGAATCGGCCTAGGAGGCCATCGTTGACCCTCCGTTATGCCCCCAACCAGCTAAGGAGGCTGTTATTGAGCGCTGAACTGTTGCTCTGCTCCGAACCAGGCCCAGAGGCTGCTGAACTTCCTCCCGGACCTGCTCCGTAACTCGGGACCCCTCATCCTGAACCGGACGCAGGTATGGACTTGGCCTTAAAGGCCATCACTAAACTCTGTATGTTTATTTATGCAGTTCAGTCTCCTGCTCCACCCTGGAGTGCCTCTCGGTCGTCGGGTCCGCCGAGGTGGTCGTAACCGCCGCCTTCTCCGCCCAGGTGGATGTCCTCGCTGTCTGGTCGGCTCCGGAGGACATTTCAACCGTCAGCACCACCCTGGAGGGCGTTTCCTCTCTCTGCGCCGCCCAGATGGACCTCTTCGCCGACTGCTCCACCCTGGAGGACTTCGTCGCTGTCTGCCCCGCCATGTTCCAATGCTTCCCGTCATCTCATTCGTTACAATACCTCTATTAAAGATGTCCTTTATTTTTCATAACTATTATTTTTAACCCCTTTTTGCCTTTAGCAATCAATAATAAATTATTTTGTACTATGACATGCATTTAAAAAAAATAAAAATAGTTTTATTTTATATATATATAACTATCTATATACTCTTTAGATCTTTAGTTCTATGATGTGCACTGGCACGTGAAACACTTTATGATGTCTCAGTGTATGTGTAGTCACTGTGGTGTGTGTGTTTGCACAGAAACCACTGCGTTTGGTCTTGATATAAAACATGATTACTCACTGACTGCATTTTCATATTACTCAGACGCAGCGGAAAAATCATCAGAATATCAATGAAGTCAGAGTCCTACAACCTCACACCAGCCACAATGCGAGGCACAAGCCATTACATGCTCACACAGAAACATCCATTTATTTGAAGGAACGGGAAGAGCTCCTTCATCTGAAAGTGTTACCTCAGAGGCATGCCCTCTCGTTCATGAAAACGGCATGCGTTGAATTTTGATGCCTCAAGGAATTGCTCCTCGGCTCCAAGTTGATTTCCCTCCGACATGATAATGGTGCTTTATTGTTGCATTGTAAACTTTTCATAGAGACCTTAGCGCTTATCTTACATCTGATGACTCGACACAAAATTACTTTGCAGTGTAGACACAATACCTAAATCTGGAGCCAGGATATTAGCTGCTGGTGAGCCGCTGACAGATCTGGGGGAGCGTGCGTTTGATATATCATTTCTGCAAAAACCTTCAGGTGAAGCTGTGCCTTGATGAGTCATCATATAAATAAAGAATAGAGAAAGATCGAGGGACAGAAAAGGAAAGAGGGCAAACAGCAAGGATGGTGAACATATGGAAAAGATGACTTTCAGTTTCTGGGTTCAATATGAGTTATGCTCAATCAGCAGCATTTGCCGCATAATGTTCCCTAACTCGTAACACAAGGTCATGATGAGGCACAAATGGGCACAATTTATGGATAATTTAACAGCTGAAATGTGAAGCATATTATTTTGAAAAAGCACTTACATAAATTCATCTGTTAAAACTTGTGTATTTTTCGAGCTGAGAAGCTGGTTTCATGGCCGTTTTAGTGTTGTCGGCATTGTGTTGTCCTGGCAACAAAGTCATAAATTGGATATAACTACACAGAAAAGGTTAGCAATCTTTTTTTTTTTTTCACACAGTTTAAATATGTTAACATATTTGTTTACTTCTTGTGTCTGTTAAATAGAAAAACGAAAATTGAGATGACAAAAAAATTAATGGCAGGGGGATTTCAATGGTTTTATGAATGAATTGAATTAATGAATGACGCATTTATATGGCGCTTTACTGTGTATTGCTATACACCCAAAGCGCTTTACAATCATGTGGGGGGGGGGGGGGGTAGACAC
>JAUCMU010000033.1:14556067-14571289 GCA_032275025.1 Enteromius treurensis
GTGAAGTGATCCGGGCTCGTCGCTCACGGCGTCTCGTCTGCAGGAATAAAGAAACAGGGTAAGTCATACGTCAAGTAGTATGGAGTTGTTGCTCAACTCTTCTTCCTTGTGGTGTCCCTTTTATATTCGTCCCTCCGTGAGCGATTGGCCCAGATTGATGGGTTCCAGGTGTGGATCGTTTGTTTCCAGGACGACGCTGATCGGTGCCCGTCACATAAGATAAAAAGTAACCCTCCGTTAACGCTCATATGTTATTCAAAAGACTCTCTCGTCCTGTAGAATGACGCAAATCGATCACCAGAGCCAATGACATTTCACAACAGCATGACGCGATCGGTCACGAGACACGCGAGCGCCAATAGAATTTTACAACCAAGGCTGACGTATGGATTCTCCTGGCGGGCGGCATTTTTTGAATTTGCGCAAAGCAGCACGGATGAGTCACGGCGGACGGAGAAATGGTGATCAATCCTTTTGCCTCGGAAGAATTGGAATATTAATCATTTGTAATAAATAACGTGGGTAGTTGTATCTGCTGATTTATCTTGTGTTTTAGTAACGGATGGTAGGTTTAGGGGTAGGTGTTGGGTTACTCATAAATGTTTTAATAAAGTCATATAAATAAAACTGTTTTGACCGTTTACAGTGAAAAATCACACAATTCAGATGCAATAATGGCAATATCATTACCCAATATTTGAATCCAAATCTGTGCGTGGATCACGGCACATGACTTCTTCTCCAATGACTTACTCTCTGAAATGGCGGAATCAACCTGATCGCACAAAATTCTGTGTTGTGACCATGGACTCAAACCTAACTCAAAAGTCTGTGTTAGTGTCTTTATGCGAAGAAGCGTTTTAATCGCTGAAATGATCCTGCTCCGTTAGGGCATTCACATCTCAAAGACACTCTCGTCCTGTAGAATGACGCAATCGATCACGAGATGTACAAGAGCCAATAGCATTTCACAACAGCATGACACGATCGGTCACGAGACACACAAGAGCCTATAGAAATTTATAAACAAGGCTGACGTAAAGATTCTCCTGGTGGCATTTTTTTAATTTGCAAAGCAGCAGCTGCAGCACAGATGAGGCATGGCGGACGGAGAGATGGTGATCGCGTTATCTCACAAATCAATTCTTTTGCTTTAGAAGAATTGGAATATTAATCATTTTTAATAAATAATGTCTGGATTTGTATCTGTATCTTGTGTTTTATTAACAGATGGTAGATTTAGGGGCAGGTGTTGGGTTACGTGCTCATAAACGTATAAATAAAGTAATATAAATAAAGCTGTTGTAAATTTTTACAGTAAAAAAAATCACACCCCAATACATATGCAATAATGGCAATATCATTATCCATTATTTAAATCCAGTAAACCTTGCGTGGATCACGGCTGAATCCTGTCACTAAAATATAATACTTTAATAGTACTACATTTTCACATGTGTCTTTGAACTTAGTGTAGTACTGTTGAGTAAAAGACACTATGATAAGCACGTGTTTAGTTGCTTTGGTAAGCATATATTTAGATTGCCGTCCTCTTTTCACTATATGCAGACGTTATATAACAAGACAACCTTTGCCTCAGTTTTATAGTATACTTAACTTGCGCCCACATATAGGCACACATACCAATATGGAGTGTTGAAATCACTTGAGTTGCGACAAATGTGGCTTTCCTGAGGATAATTGGCTGCATTAGGTTTTGTACTACGGAAACCAAAATGAATTTTTTGATGAACTGGCACTGTGCTCAACAGGACATTGTGGAAAGCAATGAAAGAACACAAGGAGCTACATATGTACATAAAAGAAAGTCATAATTGTGTCTCCTGAAAGTCTTTTCATGTGGGAATAAAGTGAGCATCACGTGATCAAATCACAAAATGAGTGGAAATTAGTACAACACAATAGCGTCGAGGGGATGAAGGAGAAACGTTATCGACAAAAGCGCTCAAAACATTATATTTCACTCCAGTCCTCTCCTGCTTACTCAGTGATTACATAATGAAGGTCACTTAATTGTTTAGGTTAACTTCTACTGTAGAGTTCACCTCTGATGACAGACAGGAGCCGCTCACTTCGTTTGATAGTTTATAGTTCAACCTTACTTGGCTGATTTTATTATCAGAGCAGTCAAACACATTTAAAGTACTTTAAAATAATGATTAACGCTTTTCCTCATGCTTAATACCTACTGTGTCAAAGATAATGAACTTGATTTAATTAAATGTGCAGAGGTGTACATAACCACCTGAAAATCAAACTAATTTATGAAATTAAAGACATTCACTCAATTGGCCATCAAGGAAGTCATATTTTAGTTAAATGCATACAAAATCTAAAACCTAACCTTTAAGGGAAAAATAATTATGTCTGCGTTTACTCACCCTCATGCCAATCCAAACCCGATTTCTGATTTATTTTTTATTTATTTTTTTGAGAATTATCTTCACAATGCTCCTTTTTCAAACAAAACATTACAGCTGTCAAGCTTTAAAAAATACACACAAAAACAACAGAGAAATAGAATTGCATTGTGAAATCCTTTTTAATAATAAACAATTCTTGCAAAATGTGTTTTTACAAAGGTTTGTAATTCATTTTCAGAGTTTTTTAGAAGTGGCATTGAGGCTCTATTGAACAAAGTGCATCTTTAACTGTCATGTGAACATCTTGTCGGTTATTACACTGATTTATTCTCTCAGATTTAACTGACATATGTGACCCTGGACCAAAACCAGTCATAAGGCAAATGGGAATATTTGTAGCTGTAGCCAACAATACATTGTGTGGGTCAAAATTATGGATTTTAATGTTGTGCCAAAAATCATTAGGATATTAAGTAAATATATTTTGTAAATTGTCTACTTTAAATAAATGAAAACTGATTTTTTGTTTAGTGATATGCATTGCAAAAAACTTCATTTGGACAAATTTAAAGGCAATTTCCCCCTTTTTTTCTAACCTCAGTTTTTTAAATAGTTGTATCACAACCAAATAGGCTACTGTCAATCCTAACAAACCATACACCAATGGAAAGCTTATTTATTTAGCTTTTATGAATCTCAGTTTCAGAAAATGTACCGTTATGACTGGTTTTGTGATCCAGGGTCACATATATGTTTAAATCACAATCATCATTGTTAATCATTCATACACAGAAATCAGGTTTATTTAACTAAACAGAGCCTACACCGCATCACTTAACAAAATCATTTTCTTCTAAAAATCAAATATCCAAACCTGCATGACTTTATTTTTAAACAAAACACTGGGACATTTCTCAAAATAACTTCCCTTCCATTAACTTGAATGTTAATATTGAAATAATAACCTAATAGTAAATTTACTGTAATTGACTCAATAAAGTACAATAATAAAATTAAATAAATATTTAAAAAATACAATAAAGCTGCATATAGCACAAAAGGGGTGTTGGTGACATGACACATTTGCATCGTCTTATATGGAACCTATCATATTTTAAAAAGATTTAACAAACAGAATAAAACAAAACAGCAGTTTAAGAGTATGGAACAACGTGAGTGTGAGGTTATTTTTTGATTAATTAAAAAGGTGATAAAAAGGCAAGGAGGCACTAAGACCCAGAGGATAGCATCCTCTCTCAAACTAAAAGATCATGGTTATCAAAGCTGCAACTTTTGCATCAGAGCCCTATAAAAAGCAAGAACCCTGCGACCGCCTATCAGTGAACCCAATGAAAAATTGCCGCTGCTTGCGAGCAAAGTATCTACCTTTTAAAGATGACTCGTTTGTGGACGTGAAGGAAGAGGGGCACCGAAGGAGGATGCAGGGATGTTCTTACACAACTTTTGGGACGCTTTATATTGTGCAGCTTTTGCAACATGTATGCCCGCGGCTGATTTGTTTTTTTCTTAAAAACCGACATTTGACAATTAGAATGAAGCAGAAAGGCATCTTTGCATGTCACAGAACGAAAACATCCACGACCGTTTGTCCGCACCTGATGCTGGAGCTGACAGAAATCATGAAGCGCAGAAAATACTGCTTTATTCCCAAAATATGAAAACATATGTCTGCTGGGATGGAACGCAGCGGTCATTTCAAACCAACCCCTGGCCATTTCGAGGTTTTGAACGCCTCGAGCGGCACCAATGTGACTTTAACGCCTAAAACGGACGAAAAACAAGAAAGTTTCGTGTTCCAAGTCACCTTAGCGTCAGTTCTCGGTCTCATCACTCTTGCGACTATATTAAGCAACGCTTTTGTCATCGCCACCATTTCCCAGTCCAGAAAGCTCCAGACGCCGGCGAACTTCTTGATCGCGTCCCTGGCCGTCACGGACCTTCTGGTGTCGGTGCTCGTGATGCCCATCTGCGTGCTTTACACCGTTACGCACGTGTGGTCGCTCGGGCAGGTTATCTGCGACATCTGGCTGTCCTCAGATATCACCTGTTGCACCGCGTCCATTCTTCACCTCTGCGTTATAGCCTTGGATCGATACTGGGCTATAACGGACGCGGTCGAGTATGCCAAGAAACGCACCCAAGCGCGCGCCGCGGGCATGGTGGCGACCGCCTGGATCATCGCCATCTCCATCTCCCTGCCGCCTTTCTTCTGGAGGCAGGTGAAGGCAGGGGAGCTGACCACCTGCTCGGTCAACACGGACCACATCTTCTACACCATCTACTCTACTTTTGGGGCTTTCTACATACCTACGCTGCTGCTCATCGCCCTTTACGGGCGGATTTACGTGGAGGCGAGGAAGCGCATTTTAAAGCAGTCGCCCAAAAAAGCTGGGAAAAGACTCACTTCGGCACATCTGAGCACTAATTCTCCCGCTTCGGTGGCTTCGACTTCTCCTTTGCATTGTGGAAGGCAAGACCTGTGCTCGGACAGCGGATCTCTGGGCAGTGACAATCAAATTAGGGTCACTGTGTCCGATTCACTTCTGGAGAAAAAGAGAATCTCGGCTGCGCGGGAGAGAAAAGCCACTAAAACCCTGGGCGTTATTTTAGGAGCCTATATTGTGTGCTGGTTGCCGT
The DNA here is from genome assembly GCA_032275025.1 of Enteromius treurensis. Taxonomy (NCBI): domain Eukaryota; kingdom Metazoa; phylum Chordata; class Actinopteri; order Cypriniformes; family Cyprinidae; genus Enteromius; species Enteromius treurensis. The sequence goes on from JAUCMU010000033.1 coordinate 14,561,110, forward strand.
TTTTCATTTACACACTGCTGGTTCCCCTCTGTCCATCCTGCTTTTATGCAGAACTCTTTGACTTTTTCAATTGGCTTGGCTATATCAACTCACTGATCAATCCAATTATATACACCATGTCGAATGATGACTTTAAAAAAGCTTTTCACAAACTCATAAGCTTTAGATGCTGTAGACGACAGTAAAATAGATAAATAAGTACAATAATGGTCAGTCAGTCGGTCATTATCGCTGCGCTGCTGAATGCCTGAACCTGATTGGTTGACAGACATCCTAAGGTGTTTATTGTTGTTCTGCGCCGGCAGGGATTTGAAGCCGTTCCAGTTCATTACAGTCCCTTATCGTTATTGCGTGTTTTTTTTTCAGCATAAACTAAAAAGCAGACAAACACACGGCCAACAAATAAATGACAGACAACAGGATCAAAATGACAAATCATTTCGATTTTGTCTAAACTAATTCATCTAATAGCCTCGCTGTTTGTAATTATGTTGCTGCCTATTAACATTGCAGACGCAGGTATAATCTCAGGCGCGCTCCCTCCCTCTCGCTTTCTCTGTCACAAACACAACCTTGGTTACTCCAATAACTGCTTAGAAACAGCCCAAGCCTTAGTTACTAGTTCAAAAAGCGACACTTTCGAGTTCACAGGGCACGAGAAACGAGTGTTTTGAAAGAGTCAGAGGTAAACGCATTAAAAACATAGCCAGTGTGTAAGCGAAATGATTCACTTCAGATTCACGTCGTGACGTCTGATGTGAAAATCTAACATGTGACTGCCCGTTGTTCAACTTATTAAACGCTTACTTTACCAGTGACAAGTTTACTTATCATATCATACGAATTCATAGGAAATTGCCATCCTGATAATGACCGTCTGACTGCATGTTGTATAAATTTTTTTTAAAAATGAATGATTGAATACCTGACTACACAAATGCATAAGAAAAGAACATGTAAAAACTACCAAGCTGATATTCTATTAGTTTACTTGTAAAGACGACAAAGACAAACATGAGCACAGACAGGAAACAGTGTTTTCTAGATGAGCGGTCAATCAGAATCAAACATCAGACATGGTAGACAGGCTTCTCCTTCAAAACTGAGCAGAATGTACAATGACTTTGGATTTCGTAATAGTGCTTTGACAGCTTGTGGTCAACCAGTCGCTAATTAATAACGCAAACTGTGTAAAAAAGCTTCATTGTCTTTATAAAATGTGCAATTCAATTGCTCTTATGTGATCACTGCCTATAGCTGCTGACTGATCCTTAACTTAATAAATAAGTTGGGTAATCCATTTGCTTGTGCTCACATCCAATACGTCTTTCGTCTTGTGTTTCAGTTGATTAAACGGTGTGATATGTGTTTCTTGCAGCAATGCATGCCGACCTAAGACTTAAGCAATGAAAACAGGCCTACTGATGGTACAGTAAAGTATTGTACTTAAATCTATTATTGGTTTTATTTCATTATTATTGGCTCCCAAAATGTGGCTATTTTGGAGAGAAGTCCTTGTTTGCGGTGGGAATTTTTACTGAGGTCAAGTACTCAAGCAGTACAGCAAGAGTTCAAGTGCCTCAGGCGGAGATAAACTGGCCAAACCAGAGGTCCTCAAGATTTACGTGTGAATTGAGAGCTACTTCTAACCCGAATTCAGCTCAATGCACTCATAAGTCATATTATCTGTCACTTGGCAGTATGAGAGATCACTGAGTAACTGAGAATGACACGTCTACGGCAGGAGGTGAGTAATACGTCAAATACGCACTAGAAAAGAGCTGAGGGGGAGATATCGACCTGTCAAGCCCATATGGAGGTGACAGGGAAAGATCACTGCAAAGCCGTATCATGTCGTGGAAAGGCACATTTGATGTTTCCCACAATTCTGCTTTTCCACAATGAGCCTGTGTTTCCTTCAACCCCGTCTTTCAACAATATGTGTAGTCATGGTGGAAATGGATTTAGTTATCATGCCGCAAAACCTCCTACAGCAGCCAGTGAAATTGGGGCCATTTTTAAGCAGGGGACCAATGGACTAGAAACTGACATGAAAATCATCATGAAAATGGAAATCATGCTGATATTTCCACTGGTTTTTGGAGCGCAGACCCATTTAATGCCTGCGAATTTGGTGTGAAGTGAGTTTTAAAGACCTAATTTTATACCATTACAGCATGAATGCTTAACACCATGCAATAAGTGTAAGCTGTCCTGTCAGAACCGCTTAACAGTGAATCACAAATTAGCTCTCAGAAAGCAACGGCGGTGGAAAAGCAAGCAACATGATGGCATAAATGTGTTTTTTTTTCTAACCGTATTGGTCTTTTTTGGAGTACGCTGATTAATGGGTTTTATCGTGAGTAGTATTAGTATAAAATGACTTGGAAAGGCTTGGAGGAGCTGTTAATTATTTGTTTGTTGGTTTAATTAATTTGAATTTAATCTCCCGTCTCTGCCATTTATCTTCTGAACCCATTAAAAGTAGTAGATTTAATACTATGCAAAAAAAATCTTGCATTTCTGTCATAAGCTGTGGTTGTTATTAAATGTTTTTTTCTTTTATTGTTTTTTATTTAATATAATTCTAATTTAAATATTTGGTTATAGCACATGAATCATCTTAAATAAAGTTTTTTTCCCCCCCTACTTATCCTTAATGTCCTCTGTGAATGGAACATTAATCATGAGCAAACAGAGAAGCACTCATTTGCAGGCATATGATTACCACTTGTCTTTGATAACACATGACCTTGATATAATCAACATACAAATCACTCAGGCATATATTACAAACAAGGTCTGCATATACAGTACAGTATGCCTGAACGTGCAGTCTTACATGAAAACATGCGGTATTACCGGAAGCGGTCATTAATCTTTGAACTACTCTTCAAATGTTTTTTTAGATTGGTTAGACATTAACATTAATCACATTCGCATTTCTAAAGGTTTCATTTATTCCTCACCTGCTGCTAAACACCAACTGTTTCTTCACAATTGAAAAAAAAAAAAAAATCTGCTTTGCAATTACACTTCACATTAATTGTGCTAAACAGACCATATGTATCTATGTAATGATGTTAACATGTTTTCATATCACATCATATTGTTCAAATTATTCTAATCTGGTTATGTCAGAAATAAATGTACAAAAGCTGTCACTGGGGCGGTACCTTTTAAGGTACATGTTTTTAACTAAAGGGTCAGTTTTGGTACCTTAAATGTACATATTAGTACTCAAAGTGTACATATTTGAACCTAATAGGTACAAAAGTGTACCTTTTGAAAAGGTTCTGCCCCAGTGATAGCTTTTGTACTTTTATTTCTGAGAGTGTATAATGCACAGTTAAAAGACATGTTAAAAGGATGGTTAAAAGTATGATTTGCACACCCTGATATCATTCCATACCAGTATGGCTCTACAACACAATCTCATGAAAGAATTTAAATAATTTACAAGGTCGCAACTTCATATTAACTTGCATAGTGTGATTCATATTGAAATTAAACCCTAAAAAAAGATGTGAAATTAAACAGCTACCAATTTGTAGTTACAAACTGACATTATAACGCATTGGAATTTCTTTCTTTAATGGAACACGTTTATCAGAATGTCCTGGCTGCTCTTTTTCATACAATTATAGTAGACATGGATAATTAACTTCCCAAAACAACTGAAAAATTAATTAAAGATGCCCATGCGACTTGTGCACTACATTCCAAGTTATCTAAAGCCTTGCAATAGCTTTGTGTGATGAACTGACCAAACTATTGAGCTAAAAACTACTTCAAATCTCCTTCACATTCACAAATGGTATCACCAGTTCTAATGACACCAAATGTAGTTTACAAACCAATTTCGAGAGAAAGTCCGCGCAAAACTAAATTCAGCTGTTACCAATCTATCAAACAGTACAGCCTCCATCGTAAGCCAATCCGGTCACTAACTCTCCACTATAAATAATCCAGTTCCCTTCCCCTCCGTATCTCGTTTTTTGCATTCCCTCCGCCTCCCCTTCTCCGCTCCTTCCAGGGGGGCACACAGGGTTCGAGCCTGACTCCAAGCCACGCCCTCGTTAAGAGTTCTCGCTACTAGGGCTCGGGGTTCACCGAACTCCCGCCTCGCCCCCGACAGCACGCCAAACATGCTTATTTATTATCATGGAAGTGCGAACTCGTGAAACCTCAAATGTAGATTTGGTTTCTTTCAAATTCTTTAAAGTTATCATGTATAGTTTGCAAAGAAGATTATATTTTTAGAGTTATTACACTGACAAGAGTAAATGACAACAACATTGTTATTTTGTGGTGAACTGTCTTAAAGAAAACATATCGCTCTCCATATGTCATGCTATCTGCTCATGCACATAGATCACGTCGGTACATCAATCATGTGTCATGCCTATAAGGCTTTTCTTTTCTTCTAAGAACATTTGCATACGCAGAGTATGCACTTATGGTTCATAAAGTTCAACATCCAGATATAGTTCACAAAAAAGGTTGTACAATGCACCAGCAGGCACCAGCGCACTGCATTTATACATTAAATCAATGTTGAGGATGAGCCTTTGCAAAATACTAGGCTGTACAGCTCATTTTCTGGTAGCTAAGGCAATATTAATGCCAAAAAGCCTTATTTTTCTTCTTTAAATGCCATTCCTTGAGATTGACAGATACCTATGTTTACTTGTTGGACTGGCATATTATCAGCCTTATACTATTCTATCGCTTTATACATTTCCTGCGCCTCTGCATTATTCACCTCAGGATTATTAATTTTACAAGATGAAGTATGGAAATACATTCAGTATGCTAAAAAACAAGACCTTACGTCAGGAAACATTTAGGCATTTGTCTTACGAAGGCTATCCAGATAATGAGTTTAGCACAGGCCATTAATCCATTATATTTCTGCATGGTCCATAACAGACAGCAATCATCAGTTCAGTAAATTTCAAGACAAAAAGTCATTAATTCCGATCCAAACACTCGCTAAGATTCAGAGGGAACAGACCTCTCTGACAGAGGTCTTCATCTTGACGTCTGACATTCATACGCTTAAGGGAGGAAGTCCGCTCTGTAGCGTCGGCGTCTTTGAAGCGGCACGTCGTGAATGCCACGTTATTCAAGCGCTTTTAATGACAATTCCACTTTTAAGCATTCAGTATAGCATGCATCTTATCTTTCCCAAGGATATTTTGACATTTCAAATGGCACAATCTTGTCTCAAAGGAGCAGAGACGTCGCAAATAATGCGTTATATAATCTGCGCGAGCCCGTCTGCGTCTCTCTGTTTAGAGAGATTTTAAAGTCGTTTCAGCTCTATTAACGAATGAGCTCTTTTTATGCCAAGCCATTAATTAACAGTTGAAGACACAATACAGAAAAAGCACATAAGAGATCAAATCTGCTGGGGAAAATACTCACCTAAAAAAAGTCAACATGACGGGTAAATTAATATCTGCTCTTCATTTACAAACATTTACATATGAAAAGTAGAGGTCATCCTTATAATCACACGATAATCCCTTCACATCAGCGTCAGCGATTCTGATTGTGCTTGTGTGTCAATGAATATCAAAGAGACTCGACTTTCAACGTGGTTAGCATAACTGAATAGATCGAATGTAAAATGGCGGCCCAAGCTGTAACAACCATAGTCAATTTTCAGAATCGATTGTGTATTTTCAAATGTTGATTCGTAAAGGATAGTTCCGAATATAAGGCTACAGTTCACACAGCAGCAGAATACGGTTGTCAGTCCTGTATTTGGGATTGACAACCATATTTTCTTTTCAGGTGTGAGTCTTCTTGAAGTGTCTCGTTCCCACAGCAGCTTTCAGTTGTGCTTAGAAGTCTGTCTGTGTGAACGTGCAACTAGAGTCAAGCCCATATTCCTTACCAGTAACCATAGCGACAGTGACTGAAGTAATATCAGGTGGCGACCACATAACTGAAAGTTTTACTACTTTCTAACACGGCCAAATCGAGCAGCAAGTTCGTCGTTAATCGATAACAGCTTTTAAATTTGGGTAAAGAGTGAGGCATTTAAATCGCGTAGTGCGCACAAAACACAAAACTGACGGGAGCGGCTCTGGTGGAAGACTGACTGGGTCTAAAACTTTTAGATGATTCTCAGTCACTGTAAATTACTGAAAACACACATGAAAACATGTAAGACACAGCAGATGTGCGTTTGTGCGGCATAGCAGCTCTCTCTCAAATTCACTCATCAAATTGTTCCAGGAATATCTTTTCATCTGTTGAACATAAAAGAAGATATTTCGACGAATGTTAGTTAACGAAAAGTTGCTGGTAGCCGTTGACTTTCATAGTAGGCCTATGGGGGAAAAAATACAGTAAAAGTCAATGGCTACTGGCAACTGTTTGGTAACCAAGTATCTTATGTGTTCAACAGAAGAAAGAACCTACGTTATACAGGTTTAGAACTATATAGGTTTTGGAGGGAACTATCCCTTTAAAACTTTTGGACCCCACCAGGAATTCTGCAATAATGACATCAAACAACATTGAGATTAAGTTATGATAAATGGGATGACATTTAATGGCAGATGTTGGATGCCATCAAAGTAGATGTGGTCCATTTTGCAACTTATCTAAAAAGATGATTTTTCTTCAGCTGGGTTATTTGTTACATAAATCTGTGAAATAAAAATGTCTATACTTGCATTGTATGGCAGGACAAAGTCCCCTAATGCATCTCAATAATTGTAAGCGCATCTGCAAATCGTGTCTATAGGGATATTGTGTTTTCTCTTATCAGAACAAATGATGTGACATTCATAGATTCATAACCACATATATAATGTCTCGCAGATTTGTAACATGCTCATTTATGGAAAGCTAGGTTTTTTGTTCTACCTAAAGAAGCAAGCGGTACCAGGGGAAATATATTCCTCCATTAAACTTATGATGTGTCGTGGTTTCAGTGCTGCAACACAACCAGCGCTGCTATTCAGAGAGGGCTGACTCTTATGCAGGGGTGTACTCTTATGCAGTACTTGAGTAATTGCACTTCATTTCTATACTTTTACATTAAGGCATTTAGCAGATGTTCTTATGCAGAGCGACTTGCAAAAGCGCTTTAGCGTCGCATATGAGACCATTGTTATCAACCGACGGCAAGCAAACAATTTGGAATGCTATTACATTTGCTTCCTGGACAAACACAAACAAGCACTATTAGAATAATTACCCTGTATGTTTTCAGGGAATTTATACTTTTAAGAAAGGGTTCAGCACATTTTTATTCTTTTTTTTATTTGAAAGAAATTAAAACTTTTATTCAGCTAGTTTGTGTTAAATTGATAAGAAGTGATGGCAAAGATTTATACTGTGAAAAAAGATTTATATTTTTAAGAAATGCTGTTCTTTTATTCATCAAAGAATCCTGAAAAAAAGTATACAGTATGCCATGACAACCTTGCCAACATTGATAATTCGAATAATAAATCAGCGCATTAGAATGATTTCTGAGGGACCACTTCAGACTGGATATTAAAACAGAAACCCATTTTAAATGGTAAAAATATTTCAAAATATTACATTTTCCTGTATTTTTAATCAAATAAATGCAGCCTTAATGAACCTAAGAAACATCTTTAAAAAATATTACAAATCTTACCGTTTCTAAACTTGAGTGTATATATATGTGTGTGTGTGTGTGTGTGTGAGCAAATATGTATTTATTTATCACAAATACTTCTAAGGAAATATGAAATATTTACCTGCATATGTAAATAAATGCTGTTCAAATGCTGATTCTATTAATCAAATTCTGAAAAAGTATGACAGTTTCCACTAAAACAGTAATTAAGTACCAAATTAGCGTAATAGGATGATTTCTGAAGGAGCTAAAAACTGGATGCAATGATGCTTGGCATCACAGGAATAAATTACATTTCAAAATTTAGGTTTTTTTAATTATAATATTGCACCCTGTTCTACAGTACTTAATTTTTCATTAAATAAACAAAGCCATGGCAAGCATAAGAGAAGCATATTTGAATGGTAGTATACATAAATCATCTGTAATTTAAAAATCTTTAAACACAAACTGTAAAAAGCCCAAACTATGGTAAGTTGCCACTACTGTATTAACCTATGAAAAAATCAGACTGTAGACCTGACAGGTGGTTTGCCCTTGAGCTTTCCACAGAAGAGCGAGAAAACTGTGATTGAACAGGTTCATTTTACTTCATCAAAGTTACTTTAATGTGAAAATCTCTACTGTCTCTTAATTTCATCATGCAGTTTCAAATGGCTTTTTTTACTTTTAAATACCTAGATACGAAACTTTTACTCTAGTGTATTTCAGCTAGATATTTAGACTTTTAATTTTCGACGTCAGTTGAATCTAATGTTCTGTTTGCAATAAAGAAACCCGCAATGGCTAAGCAACCGAAACAATGGCTTTAAAATAAATTAAATATGACTGGCTTCGGTAAACGCTCCAATGTCATTATGTCACACCAGCATGAGGAAATGTCATTTGGTCAATCTCATTTCGACATGACATCACATCTTCAAGGACGCTGAATTCAGTCTGCTAGGAGCCAGAGTCAAATTTGAAATTCTTCTCTCCATAGCACAGAGTCATTACTCTGGTCTGCTGAAGTTTCCTGGGGGCAGCACATCTCGGCTCTTCATCGCACATATAGATTTAGAGTGGCTTCACTGGGCACAGTCATAAATATACCGCTGGAAAAAGCATTTCACAAGGCTGTGTGATGGCTTGTTTGAAAACAGGAGATTTCTGCGATTTCAGTGCCTACGTTTTGAGTCATGGCGACGTCAGCCTATGGTCGCTGTAACAGCATCTATTATGCTTCTCATTTTCAGAACAGATGGCCATATTCAGGGCAATTTCCACTGTTCACAATTCACCTTGCATGTACTCTAGACAGCCGGCCATTTATCTAAGCAATCAGAGTTGCTATTCACTAATGGCTCGAGTGAAAGTGCATTTCAATGACTTCTTTCCACAGATTTGACATGAGATTGAACATAATATATTACATATGCACTGTACTCACTGTATGCTCATAGAGGGAGCTGCATATATGAATGTATATGGGATGTGTTTACGTAAACTGAACAGAAATAATATTTCTACCATAAATCAAACTGGTTGTAGACATACAACAGGAATGCATGCTCTTTTTCTATTATATGCATAGACTTACAATGTTTAATTTAATTAAAGTTTGCCCCCTGGTGGTTTTAAAGCACACCCGATTACTATGAAACCAGATATATACAAATCTCACAACCTTGTGTTTGGTCTGTGTGGTCTTTTCATTGCATGTATGAAATATTGAGCTCAAAAACATGATTGATTTTCTTCGTCTTGCCCACTTTTGCAGACAAGAAGGGCTCAATCAATCACAGAGTATCTGAAAACACTGGCTGAATGCGCATTGCAAAATAAGTAGGTTGAGTTTGATAGCTCAGTCTTGACATGAGCTCTATCTCCAGCCAATGCAATACCCACGATCGCCCATAGGAGAAGCCTGGAGCTGTGAAAGCTCAACGTGTGACAGAAACAGGGTTTGTTTAAGAATCGGCCACATCTGTCAAGAGAAGCAGCCCATCACACGATATAACACAATCAGAATTTAATTGTTTTGCCTAAAATAAGCCTGGAGGAGCTTTTCTCACGGCACTGCTTTCTTTTTAGATTAAACCACAGCTGGAGATCATAATTACCACGGTAGATGAAGCAGATGAAGATCTTGCACTTAAGAATAAAATGAAAAATAGTTGTTAAATTTATAAAAGAGACTGAGTCAAAGTCAAAAGGAAATAGAAGTTTTATCCAATGTATATGAAATACATCCGCAAGAATGAGCCTAATTTTTAAAGAAATTCTGTCAAATATGTAAGTTTTAAATATTTTGAATTAGTTATGTTTTCGGTTGTTTTTCTATTCATTTTGGTTTTTTATGTTTTTTTATTTATTTCTTTCATCTTTTGCTTCAGGTATATATATATAGTATATATTACATTATATATATATATACATACAAAGGCCTGTTATTTTGCTTTTAAATAGTCCAGCTACACTCTACTCATGATATTAGATTAGTAGCACCTGTTTGAGGTCGTTAGCTGTCATAAAGACACCTGTGCACCCCACAATCAGCCAAAGTCTAAG
>JAUCMU010000033.1:14571870-14594016 GCA_032275025.1 Enteromius treurensis
GCACTGTATTAAGGAGAGGATGAACAGGGCCATGTATTGTGACATATTGGGCAAAAACCTCCTTCCCTCAGTCAGAGAATTAAAGATGGGTCGTGGCTGGGTCTTCCAACATGACAATGACCCAAAGCACACAGCCAGGAAAACCAAATCTTTGGAGGAGTGGGCCAAAATCCCTCCTACAGTGTGTGCAAACCTGGTGAAGAACTACAAGAACCGTATGACCTCTGTAATTGTTAACAAAGGCTTCTGTATTTTTTGACTCAAGTAATAAGGGATTTGTGTTGAACAACTTTGAAAGATCTCACATGCAAAGATGAACAGATCATATGTATGTCACGCAGCACGGGGTGAAATAATGAGAACTGTATCCAGGGATTATGACAGTGACAATTCAGTCAGTCACTGTCATCCATCAATATAAAGCTCTGTCAGAGGACACACAGAGGAGAGTGTTCTGTCGCAGGAGAGATGTGCTGACTCCAGACAGCTGCCCGGACAGTCACTCACTCCAGGTTAATTGAAGTTCACCCTTTTGATTGGTCAGTGATGGAACTCATTAGCATAGGTGAGAAGGTCAGCCTGCTTTGCATTTGAGTTCATTTTTACCGCTCTTAATAGAATCAGGCTTCCGAAGACAATTTTAAAGGCAGAAAGGTCGGCTGACTGATTTTCCTGACTTTCTTGCGTTAGCACCTAAGTATTGCTGGTACTCTATCCCTGCACTCCTCATGCCATCAAGACAGATGAATTTACTCCACTCTTGGATGGGTGAATTCAAAAACCGCATTGCAGAGGTCTGTCATTGAGCTGAGGTTATTAGTCAGAATAGGATTTTCCTCTGATTCTGTTTTAAAAACAGAAAATGAAAGCAGCTGGTCGGGGTGTCCTGAATGTTCAATGAGGTCCAACTGTCTAATAAGTCACAGACCATATTGGAAATCTCTGGTCCAATTTGAAAATTAAATGGATTTCAAAAATCTGGTTTAAACCAGGAAATAAGCTGAAAGGCTTTTCAAAATCTTGAAATATCGTGACATAAAAATGAATAATTAAGATTTTGCAGAAAGTCACCAATCAAATAATCAGCAGGTACTTTGTGACATTGATTTATTGTTTTAACTTCTACTGAAGACCAATATGTTCTTTAGATCATTCTGAAAATCATTTCAAAACATTGGGTTTTACACATCAACTTGGGAAGATCATAGTGTTATTAGAAAAATGTATGTTAATTGATCAACTCATTATTATCCTGAATATACAATGTGAACAAAAAGAATAAAAAAAAAAAGTATATTCATTAGTGGTCTCTGACTTTTGGACCACATTCTGATGGAAAAATAATAATGTTTGCACAAGAATTATAATCTATTCCATAAATAAAATAATCAACAGTAAAGAAAAATGTACAATGGTTACCAAAGCTTCACTGTAGTGAAGGTGGGTGAGGTACACCATATAAAAAACCCATTGTGCCCCAGTATGGTTATTTGAAGGCTCTCTAACAGTCACTTAGTTTAGTAGGGGAAAGAATTAAAAAAGCACATTAAAACACAGTGTTTTTCCTAAAGGTAATGTCATTTTCAACCTTTTTGCCCCCAAGGCCCTCTAAAAGGAAATATTCCACGTCCCCCAGACAGAAATTAGACTTTTTGACCTCAGAAAAGCATAAAAGTGATTCAAAACGGCTTTTGCCATTGTAGTAAATTCCCATTCATAGCAAACATAAGAGAGTGGAGTGACATCTCTAAAACGCTTCTGCATAGCACAGTTTGACAAAGGCACTGAATAGCACTTAAAGTGGTTCCTCCATGATTACGAGGCAATGAACCACTTTTAGTGCCATTTAACATATTTTTTAGAGTGTAGTTACAGTTCATCTTACTAAAATAAAACTGTGGTAATGCAGTTTTAGTAGGCTACATATGAAAAATGGCAGATGCATTCTTACTTTACACTGTTTGTAAAGTTCATATTAACTAATGTTTCGAGCTGAGCCACAATCCTTTTGCATAAATTTACTCTAAATAACCCAAAAACAAACAAAAACGAAATTCTGATATGACACTTTTTGTTTAGAAAATAAACATTTTATGGTCACAAAGAATTACTGCTGACTTAAAGTGTTGCCAATAAAAAACAGTTTTACTATGGTACATTTTAATATTTTGTAACCAAGATATTACAAATACAGCTTATTAAAAACTATTATGTCTCTAGATTCATTTGATGCATTTTTAATGTAACATATTCTACATACACAAAATTAATAAAAGTTGTTGTAGTCGTAATAGTCCGAGTCATTCTTTTTTTTTTTTTTTTCAAATGTTATGTCCCCATATAAATCTAAAGCCACACTTCAAGTTGGAGGGCAGAAGAGAGTTGTTGTTTTATTTTTTTTAGGCCACAAGCGAAATGAGCAGCTTTATTCAGAGCCCTAACTAGGTAAAAAATAATTAAAATTCTCATTTCCAGAGGGGTTTCTGCTGGTTACAAACGGCCACCAGCCTGTGCTCATTATCTCTTGAAAGTTGGAAGTTCAACATGCACGGCCCAGCGCCGTGGAAGGTCTTGAATGGATTTTGAGCTGCGGAGACTTATTTATGGCTGTGAAATTTAATAAGCAGGGTGTGTGTAATCCTCTTCCCAGCTCAAGCAGTAGGTCTGGGGACTAACACGCACCACAAGGGTACGACAACACACGCTCAGTACACAGATCTGGCCCCATGATCAGAGAAAGGGCAGAGCTTACTGTCCCAAACAGGGGGAGTAGAATACAGCGTTTCGCCTTGGCAGCCACAAAAGCTGGCAGAGGGCTGAGAAACTTGTATTGAGTGGGCCAGACTGAGAGAGACGGGCGTCGGGCACATTGGAAAAAGGCAAGTGAGTGAGTGGCTTGTGACCGAAGCAAGGAGGCTAGCAGATGCTCCAGAAGGCTACTAACAGGATGAGGATAGTCCACCACGTGGGCCCACAGGGATTAGGAGTCAGAGAGAGGTAAACAGATTAATCCAGAAAAAGAGGCAGCGTTTTTAACCTCATCACTCCCCTTACGCCCTGCAGAGCATCTTCCACCCACTCGCACGCTTCAGACCAAGTGTGTGCCCAAGAATCGGCACCATCTGTCAGGAATACCACCCGACATACAGTAGTGCCCACAAACAGCCCCGTCCATGGATGCCTGGACACAAAGTCGATGGAAATTAACTCTTTCACTCTCAGAAGTGAGTTAAGTCAATACGGGCTGCCTTTTTTTTGTTTTTCCAAATGAGCGACTTTACATCCAAAAGGACATAATCTACTGCAACATGCCATTGAAAACAGGATTATTCCTCATTCTGTTCTTGTTTACCCTCCAAGCCACTAGAATCAAAGGTAAGCCGGTGTTTGAACGCCATTCCGATGCTGTTTTATTTAAACAAAGTCTTATAATTGAGCAAAAGCAGGACTTCTGGTAACGCCTCAGAGCGACTACAGCCTTTTTGCGATTCCTCACACAATAGCATCTTTCCGCCCTCGGTGATCGAATGAGCTTTTAAATATTTTAGGAGCTGATTTGCTAGGACATAAAAGAAACGGAACGATTTTTCTTATGCAAAACAAAGCCTGATGACAAATCATTTGATAACATTTTTCTGGCAAGCGCACCATTAGCGCATCCTTTTTGCAGGAAAAGCACGTTTCGCTTACATTTCATGCGAGTTCTGAATGCCTCTAGTCTGGCTACAGCGTTCAGAAGCTCCATTCATTAGCAGAGAGAAACAAAAGCCATTCTGTTTGTGGCCGTGTGGAACGCTAATCTTTTCTGGCTTGTAGCTTTGCTGTGGGGCCTCGCTCATCGCTTCAGAAGTACAGCTCAATTAGCATCGCCGCCCCTCATGTGCTCGGCGGGCTCGTAGACGGCAACGGGACACATGATCAAATCAGTCACCCTGGTTTATCTGTGAGAAATTGCACCACTGGCCCTACATCTGCTCATTTGTTAATTAACAGATGTGGTCAGATGTTTTGTGACCTAGAAACACATTGTTGGGACCTCTTTATCTCTCAGCGATGAGCTCACTGTCCACCGCAAACATCTCTAAATAGGGCCACATGTGGCACCAGAACAGGGCGTCTTTTGTGTGTGATCAAAATAATTAGACTGAAGGTCCAATCTGTTTTGACACCAGGGTTTCAGAAGAATTACAACAATGGTGTAATTGTTATAAATTACTGATAGGCATATACTGGAGTAGTTTGCATAAATCTTTAGTAAATGACTGACCATCCTCAGTTATAATGCAGGTATTGGTAGAACTCCAAAAAAGTTCCTATATATGCAGCTTGTAATTGAAATTAACAGTAAAACTCACACTTTTACATGTTTTCCACACAAAGTATGATTACAAAACATATTTTTTTTGTGCAGTTCCCTGCTAAATACTAGGCTATGACATGAAAACACTTTTTACCATAGCTTGGGATTTGCAAACATGGTTGTATCACATAACCAACTCCATATGAATGACTTTTCTGCTGTAGTAAACTTGCTTGGTAGCGTACCTGGTACAGCACTCCACTTGTGATTTGGAGCGCGATGAGTAAAACATGAGTCATGATAGGAGTCTTGTAGAACAAAAAATAAATAAAATTGCATAAGGTTGCATCAGCACATACATTTTTATCTTGCATCTGCTTTTATTAACGTTATTGGATAGGTTTAGAGAACTGTTTAGTGTATGCAGGATGTTATTTTCAAATGCGATAAAGAAGTAACCTTTTATAACGTTGTTTCATTTCTGAACTGCAGCAATACACACAGTACAACAATCAACATACTGAGATATTACCAGATTCACATTCATTTACATTCAATCACTAGACATTTGATTGTTAGCTAATGAATGCAGTTGTTTTGTCGGTATCTAAATATGTTCAGCCCAGGCTATTTTATGCCATTTAAGTACTGGTGTAGCTACTGGTTATGCAATTAACCAGAGGATAAGCCTGGTCAGCAAAGGACATTAGCATCCAAAACGCAATATAAACATATGACTAGCTATGCCGAGAAATCTACTCAAGTACACGACCATGTACTAGGAAGTCCTGTCTTAAGGTGGTCTGATCGCATGTTTTATGAGATTCTGTTAAGCAGGATTACTCATTTGGCTTTAAAAGTTAGCGTTAAAAACAAAGGTATGTTTTTAGCCTCCACTGTAGCTGTGGATAGCTAACGCTTCTACTGTACTTGTCTACTAGCTAAGCTTAAGCTAATCTGCAGGTGGTGAATAAAGGTCTGGTGAAGTCTGAGGGACCCCCATGCTGAGCCAGGCTTAATGTTTTAAGAAGCTCTCTGAAGTTTACCAGCTGGTCACACAAAACTAAATTTTGAAAACATTTAACCCATTAAGGCCCTGTAGCCTATTTTTTGAATAACCTGATGGTTGAATTGAAAAAGACCTAATATGATCTTTCAATTTCTCAAGAGGTTTTAAAGTGGCTCAGATCTTACGTGGAGGGGACACACAATTTGTCTGTTTTTAATGGATCTGTGAGTGTCGCAACTAAGAGGAAATTATAAAGATTACACCATAACCGCTGAAGTGCCAAGCTATTAAACTAGTCAGAACTGTTGTCATTTGACGTAAAAACATCCAGATGTACTTTGATATGAGCTATTAACTGTATAATTGTTTGATGCTTCATTACTGAAGTAAGTAATTAAATGCATCGCTGTCATTTTGCAGTACATATGTTCACTATGACAATGACATGAACTGAAGTTAATGAAGTAAAACACCAGGTGTAAGTCAATTACGCCAATGACCCCCACAGGTGCTGGTTAACTCTAACAGCTATCTCTGGCAACAAACGGTTAGGTAACAGGTCAGAAGGTGGGTCACCTTGAGTATAAATAGTCTTAGATGTCAGAATGGGTTAGTTTTAGGGTCAAGTAAGAACTTTTAATGACACATGACGTAAAATCTAACTTTTATAACTGATCATTTAAAGTTCCTAGTTCATGCAAAAAAAAAAAGAAAAAAAAAGAAAGGTGATTTACTGGCTTGGTTCCAAATATTTATGACTTTGTTTTCTTCTGTGGACCACTAAAGGAGCTGTTTTGAAAAAATTCTCAATGCTTTTTTTTTTTTAATAACCTCACTGATTTTCATTATATGGACAACAATGATCCTAACTGGTGACATTAAATCAAGGTCAACTCAAAATATGTATGACACATTGAATAAATGGAAAACTATGATATAATGTCTATTTTTATATGCATGATGTTTTAATTTTAATAATCTTGAAAACTTTCTTTCAGCTTGGTCTTTATGTAAAAATCCTGTGATTTTAATCAAACACAATTAAGATTACTACAACTACTGTAGAGAGCGGAGGTCTTTTTAACTCTTATCTAGTGAATGCGCTTAACATCTGCCGGGATGGTGTTATAACCGACTGCTTGACTCAGGCCTAATCCAATTAAATGTTCATTCAGCATACTAATCATAGACTTAAAGGGTTTCAAACGGTCTCTGAGCGAGAGTAATTACATGAAGTGTAATTATATGATCCATCGGCTTACTTTTTCTCAGGTAAAGTTGATCCTGCTCTTCTGAAACAATGAATGCGCGCTGTTGTTGTGACATTTGCAGAACCCACCGCAGACGACTTGATTCTCAGGATCAGAAATGTGAAGTACAGGCACTTCCTGGAGACTCCACAGCCAATGAAACAGTTGACAGATGGCAGAGATTCACTTTCTCTACATGCGCATCGAGCAAAGAGATCAGAGCTGTTTAATACGGGGGTAAAAGTGTGTCCTCAGGAGAGCATAGCGGAGGTCATCACCAGCCATAAAGCCTACTACAAACTAAGAGGTAGGACAACATCTACCCTAAACACCACAAGGGACGGAGCCTTGAGCATCAGTACCAAATTTGGCAACAACACCTCAGACCCTCATAAATCATAATTAACTTCCCAATCATTCGAAGCCTTCTGAGAGATGAAGGATCACGCCAAGCCAAAAAAAAGAAGTGGCTCTGAGCCAAGTGTAGATAAAAGTAGCATACTTTTTTAGCCTTACTATCTTTGAGTCTTATATTATGGATTTTTCACTTTTCTACATGTGGTTAAAAAAAACAAAGTATAATTAAAAAGGAAAATAAATAAATAATATTCCTTTTTTTAAAATCTAAGAAACTGACAATAACACATTTATTAAATGCAGTTATTGTAAAAAATAAATTGTCAACATTGACCTAAATAAGTACCAAAGCAGAATGACTTCTGATGGATCATGTCACAGTAAAGACTGAAGTAATGGCTGCTTTAAAATATAAAAAGTTACCAAAGTTACCAAAAGTTTACCAAATAAATGCATCTCAGACAGGCCTAAGAGACTTGTGCAATAAGCGTAAGCATTAGATATGAGACTTTTTAACAACATTAAATAAAAAAATGCCATAAGAGAGAGTTGATTTTACAAACATTGTGAAAGTGTCACTTTAAAGACTTATTTCTATCTAATCTGATCCTTTCACTGGTATATCATAATGCTGCCAGGTTGATTCTGTCATATTAAATATTATTTTTGGCTTGAATAAAACCAATTAATTTAGATCAGGCTTCATCAAATCTTACTCTGGAGGTCCAATGCACTGCAGAGTTTAGCTCCAAACCTGATAAACAAACAAACAAAAAAAAACCTACCTACCTGGGAGTTTCTAATGATCCTTACACACTGATTAACATGCTCAGGTGAGTTTGATTAGGGTTAGATCCAAACTCTGCAGTGCATTGGACCTCCAGGGTAAGATTTGATAATGCCTGATTTAGATAATGCCACACAAGGCACTTTTTTGGTGTCACCTGACAAAATATTTTTACACTGAAGCAGATAGCATGATATTAAATTACTGGTACAAACAAGCTAAAGGTGAAGCACATTTAGCTGTCAGATGCAGTTAAGAGATACTCTTAATTAAACGTCCATAATAACCGTGTTGGCAAAATGAGATAGAGGCAGCAAATGACTGCATACTAAACACTATTAAGTATGCTACAGTATGCTCTGTCAGTGGTGCAGATAAATCAATTTTAAGTGTCCCGGCGTGTTTTATCAGGTCTTTGCTGTTAGTCTTCTCACAATTCTAAATGCCCTTTTCTAAACAATTCCCATCATATTTAACAGTTTGTCAAGAAGCTGTGTGGGAGGCCTTCCGGATCTTTCTTGACAGAGTTCCTGACACCATGGAGTACCAGCAGTGGGTGTACGCTTGTCAGAGAGACTCGCTTTGCATGGAGGATCTGGCCCGAAATTTTAGTAGCACACAGGAGCATCTTGACATGGTAGCCAGTGTGAGTAGCTGCTTGTGTCCATTGCCAATTCAGTCCATTCTACTTGCCAATACAGCCTAAATCTGCCAATATTATTCAATTGAAAAAGGCTTCTTTGTAATTTCTCAATATCATTTACAGAGAGTGAACGCTCAAGATGAACAGAAGAGGTAAGGACCCCAAAAATGGATCTTCTTGGTATCAGTATTCATGGTATGGCGACTGACTTATCTTCATTTTGGGCTTGAACCCTTCAGAATATCTAAAATGAGGTCACCGGACTTGTGGGAGATGAGAGAATCTCAGCCTGTCCTTTAAAAAACAAAGTTTGTTCATATTTGGCCTAGCTAAACACTGCTCTCTGACCTGATCCACTTTAATAAGAGGGATCTGTGCCCAGATATATTACGCTTGGGTGTTAGAGCCGCACAAACATACCCGGGCTTATATGCAGTCAACCCCTTTATTGGGGACAATGAATTTTATTGCATTTGTCATTTTTGGATTGATCTGTCCCATCTCAACATGTTTTCAATTATTTGTAGGGTTATCGCACCTGGACCAGGCGAGAAATGTAAGTCCTCACCATCCAGATGAGAAAGAAATACTGGTTGATCTTATAAAAACGGGAATGATTGATGGCTTTTTATGCTTCAGGTTCAAAGAGTCCTGCAGAGCTTTTCATCATGGAATCTGACAGCGTACGGCCACTAACTGGTGCTTTTTAGAATATGCACTTAACATACTGATGAAGTTAGAAACAAACAAATTGGCTATTCTCTGATCTGATAGGAAACTGGGGCACCAGATGTTGTCCCTCAGAGGCTGGTAGAGCACATTGTGGAGTTCAGTGTGACTATAGTAGACCCCGCACTACTGAGGGATCCAGGCAGCCCTCGATATGAAGACTTCACTCGCAATCTTCATGAGAAGGTTAGGTGAAATCAACTGTTAAGCATATGCCATTTCACATAGATCAAGCTGTTTTAAGCTACTAACAGACAAAATGCATCCCACCTGAACCTGTGTGTTGATGTTGAGCTCACAGAAGGTGCAATACGAAGGCAGGAACATTGACAATATAAGCAGGAATGTGGTTATGAAACCTGATAAAATAAATACATTTTTGCTTGATAACTGTAATAAAACAAAATTAAATGCATTTGTGTTAAGAATATTCTAGAGAACAAGTGGGGGGAAAACACAAATTACTACAGTGGGTTTGAAAAGTAGCTTAAAGTAAAAGATCAAAAAACAAGAAAGCCAAACAAGAATTGGGTAATTACAAAAGCCGGAATAAGATTAGTTAAAATAAGACCAGAGCCGCAGCACATGATTTTAGCAGCATGTTGGACAATCCAAAATAAGAGGTTATGTAACCAACTGTGCATAATTGCTTTAATTAAGTTATTACGTACTGTATAAGGCTAAATATGTTCATTTATACTTTTGCAGATGCTGCATGTGTTGGACAAACTTCCAGGGTTTAAAGAGATTCGGATGCTGGGATTTCAGTAAGTTGATGCTGGAACTGTGGAATTCACCAAAATGTTACAGTCCATTGAACTTAAAATTTGTATTTTTGGATGGGTAATTCTCTCACAGGTGCAACTTGGGGTAAGTATTTAAAGAAATACCATTAAGCTTTGTTGTACTGTAGACTGTGTAACACAACATGCCTGCTTACTACCTTAAGATCTTATGATATTAACTTTTGGAGAAATTGTAATATTTAACCCTCATGTACTGTTAAGAATGGATTTACATTCAAATCCTTTGCATGTGAAAATTTTTATATATATAGGCCAAAGAGAAGTATGATTATTGAGCTGTTAAAATGGCCTTGGGGTCCTTCAGCCCCAATGAGAACATGAGGGCTAAGATAGACAATCAGGTTAATGCAAGTCAATGCAAACATCATGCAAACCAATTCCCTTCACAACATTGGTCAGCCCTGAAGGTACTGCAGCAAGTTATGCTGTAGTGTTTGAGACTGATGGGACACGGGCCAAAGGGGACACAGACTCCATGGATGAATATGGCATAGAGGGAGTCCTAGAGGACATGGTGGTGAAGGCGCTAAGTGAGGACACTTCACTTCCTGTGGACGTGCTTTCCCTTACTTTCGAACCAGGTACAAAAAAATCAATACAATCAATATAAGAGCTCTAGACAGACTGCAAATATTTAACCTTACCTGATTCTCCCTGTCTAGCAGCAGTCAAGCAGGAGAACATGAGATCCAGTACTGAAATCAGCAAAGAATCAAGATTTTTACCTGGGGAAATGAGTACACAGTCCAAAAAAGTGAACTGGGAGGACATTACAGCACCTTCTGGGAGTATGGGCATATCTTTTGAAGATCTGGGCCCCGACAGGACAGAAAGAAGTGATATACAGAATTTTCCTGATATATCATCCCAAGATCCCATGCAACCAGTAGCCACTGAGCTAATTAACAGCTCCCATCTTGAGAGTTCAAAGACGGCAACTCTAACCACTGAAGTCACTTCAACGACCGAAGGTAAATCTTTCATATTTATAGTGAGTAGCGTACAACAGCACTTGCTTCCAAACGAAGACACTTAAGTTAGTCAGTCTAAAAAATTAGATGCATTTTCAAAGACACCCTCTGAAACCGGTTCTTTGTTTTCAAGGTTTGCCAAGAACCACTACAGTGGATTACCTATCAAAGTGGTCGAAAGTCAAAGAGGATGCGGGAAATGAGATTGTTGCCACAGCTGCACCACTGGACTTGGAGTCTTTTGAAGTAGCAAAAGCCTCTTTTTCAACTCCACCTGAATTGGATTTTGATATAACACCAGAGGCTACTTCTGCAGCGGCAACATCATCAATCTTGACAACCCTAACCCCTACAGAACGAGCTCAAAACGCTATATTTCATGAAGATGACACAATTGGCCCATCTGAACCTTTAGAGACCTCTACCGAAGGTCTTTCCTCATATCCTAAAGGTCCAGTTGAGTCGCCCACTTCAATTGACCTTAGTGACCATGTTGAGTCTCCATCTGTTGGTGCCACCGTAGACACACTCCATCAAAAGCTGCCTCCACTTGGACTTACCACTCCAGAACCAATTCCCTCGGAGCTAACACCCACAGAAGACCTCATTTCACACCTGACCCCGGACAATTTCCTGGATGAAGAGGGACAGACTCCAGGAACAGAGTTACCTCCCCCACATGAAGGAGGTACAGATATTGACAGAAATGTAGAACAGGCTGATGAGGAGGACGATACTCTGGACTCTGGGAGTGGATTTCCTTCAGAGGTCGACGAGAATCCACAATCCTCAGCTCGTCCGCTAGGTTACGTTACCACTCCTTCCATGATGGCTTCAAACCAGGCCAAAGAGCTAGTGGTGTTTTTTAGTTTACGCGTGACTAATATGATGTTTTCGGAGGATCTTTTCAACAAGAGTTCCCCCGAGTACAAATCACTGGAGAACATGTTTCTTGAACTGGTAGGTAAACACACTTTTATTTTTGACTTCATCTTGCTGCATGCATTTCTATCCTCCATTTGTTGTTAGCCTTACTTGTTTCTTCATGTGTCGCAGTGCATGCTGGGAAAACTTAATAGATAAAGTGTGTCATTTGTCTGCAGGGATTTGACAGATGGCATCTGAGAATAGTGTTGTTCGAAATGTAATATACGTTTTCCATAAAGCCTTTGTATAAAGGCTTTAGGTGACTGACAGAAAAGTGAATTACATTTCTGTACTTTTTGCACAAGGATCTTTATTTTGTCACTTCAAATGTTTTCCTTTGAACTTTGTTTACTTTACATTTCAGTTTAGACAGAAAAACATTGAATGAAACCCTGTATGGCCATTTCAAAACAATTAAGCAATCTCAAACAAGCAAGAGCGGTGTGGTACTGAATATCAGCTCAGCTATAGTTCAACCATAGACGTAAGGCCACATATAATCACAACTGTGATCAAAAAGGTTTAATATACAAGAAGTAAAAACCGATTACCTTCATTTTTTTAGACAGAATTTCACCAGTTTGTCTCTGCCAGCAAAAATTGCTCCACCAAAACGTCAAGCTTTGCATGTCACCATGCAACATAAACTCGAACTGCATATGAGTGGAGCAATTTTTCCTCCCTGTTCAAAGTCACGTGTAATCACTCCGTTCCAGCTTGACTCCCTTTTTTTGTTCGTTCCATTTTCTGCTTTCCGGCCACTCCACGCTCACTGGAGAGAAAACCTGCCCCGAACAATCCTAACACAAGAGAAAACATGTATGCTTCACCTTTTAAAAAACCCAGTACTCATCCGACAAAAAAACACTCCACTTCCACTCGGCACCACTCATAACATGTACTAGAGTGCTACAAACATGAAACTTTCAGAGCACATCCTGGCCAATCACATTACAGTTTCACAACTAAGTGTTGTTGTTTTTATTCAGATTATATTTTGTGATATCATGTTTTTCTAACTAGAGGCAATTCTCTGAACCAAGTGACTCGCCAAACCCAGAGGCTTCTAGTCAAGTGACTGAGAGAGAACAGAAGACATTAGCTTCGATACCGGTACATCTATATCCAAGCTTCAAAAAGCACTTTTTGGCACTAAATTCTACACTTTTGTCTAACAATTTCCATTTTCCGATCCTACTGATCAAACACAGCTAATCAATGAGCTCTCTAACCAGCATTAACCAAAGCTAAATGCTTACTCTGTCGTTCCATCTGCAATATTTTTTCAATAGTTCTTCAATATTCTTGATACTGTGAATGTTGCCTTATTGCTCTGAGCAATTACTCAGGACCTCAGTGCACACTAACATCAATATGTCTATAGAATACTGTATGTGCTCATGTCAAATGCTGAAACTGTGTATCTGTAAATAATCTTGTTTTTTTTCTTGTTTGTGCAAAAACACAGAGGAACCAATTTCACAATCTTGTTAAACTAAACAACCTAAACCACAGAGAATGCCAAAAAAAAACCTTAGGGACTTGCTGTCTAGTTTTGTTTCTCTAAATCTGCTTTTAGTTGGTTAGGCAGCCTAATGATTTTGAATTGTTCTTCGGCGAGACACAACAAATTTAATGTAATTCTCCAAATGTTGTTTCTTAGAGTGTTACAACAATGACAAAGCACTTTTGTTGATTTCAAAATTACCAGCTCAAAAAATTCTTTGTAATAAAAGCAATTCAAAGAGATACCGTAGCTGATTTTGTGGCTTATTTGTGAATGATTCAGAGTCTGTCCACACGGAAACGCGTTTCGCTGTATACGTATACATTTGTAATCGTATTGGCATTTCGTCCACACGGATCCGGCGTTTTAGGAGACTAAAATCGCTATTTTTTGAAACCAGGTCCCAAAGTGGATAAATCTGAAAACGACACCCTTGCGTTTTCGTGTGTACAGCTAATCCGTATATTTTGTGAAACGATGATGTCATCAAATCACGTGTCGGCTGCGTCACTCGCCAACTTCGTCTTCTTCTTCTTGGTTCGTATAAAGCACAAGGTTATGCGCATGCTCAAAATCTTCTTCTCCATTTATAGTGTATCTCTATGAGAGAATTACAGCGCCCCCTAATACTGGTCTGGCATATATACTACACCGTTTTCAGTGGTTTCGTGTTTACGCGAATTTTTGTAGAACGAGAAAAAAAAATGATCGGATAGGGAACGCACCGGCTTCGTGTGGACGGAGTCTCAGGGTGAATGCAATCTATTAAGATACATAAAAAAAGAGTTAAACTAAACTGATCCAGACTGGTTTTCATGTGTGTTAAACATGAATGTCAATCCCCTAATTTACATCTATATGTTCTGTTCTGCTATAAATTTGTATAAATCACAAGACACAAAAACTCCATTTCCAATAAAGTGGTTGCCCGAACTGGTATTGTGTTGTAGTCCCCAACTAACACCAGTGTCATGAGAACTTTTTGGATTATGACATGAACTACTAAAACTCTGCCCAGAAGCTACTCTGGTAAGTATCTAGGTAAAATGGCTGTAAAATTAGTTCATTGATTCATAAATGGGCTTTTAAAGGATAATCTGATAACCCCAAGATATTTATGTTCTGGCGAATTCTGCAAAAGGAACATCGATTTTTCCACCCTACACATCAACTGTGCCCATTTATAATTCAACGTTTTTGTAGCTTTCGTAGAGACAGCTGTAATATTTTAGTCCTGTACTAGGTTTGCATTGATTTTTGCCTTTCAAGCTTGTAGTATGCTCATTTACTCATGTCTCTACTGGTTTGTGAAGCAACCATCTCGATTGGACATGGAGAACAAAACGTAGTTAATTTTTTTCATTAAAATACGATAATGTTTTAAAAACATAATCAATGATAGAGCAGAACAGAAAGAGTTTTCTATGAACCAGTAGATACACGTGTAAGCGCCGTGCTTAGAATGAGTATTCAAGAATAGGGATACGCTACAATGCCACTGTCTGTGATAATTCATTCATTAACCTATTTGGAAATGAGTGCTACTGTATATATTAGATGATTCCTTCTGTCCTGTGATGGCAATCAAAGGTCACAACACTGGCATGAACTAGACAGTAACATTGATTGAGCCTGAGCTCTGAGTCATAGCGTGCCCTGTGGGAAAGAATAACACCTGCTCTGCCCTGGCACTTAGCCGAGAGGTGAGAGGTTGATCGTGACTGGCAGATCAGGTCTACCTCTAAATACAGATTACCTTCTTGTTATACAGACGTCCGCTTGCTTAGTTAATACAACAGCGTCCCAGGCCAGGCCTTTGCGCTTCTACTCATGCTCCATATATATATATATGTTTGTTTTTTTAAATTAAATTAATATAATAATTATTAAATTATAATTTTTTTAATGATGATTTTTTTTAAATTATATATATATATATATATATATCAAATAAAAATATTATATTAAATGTATTATACATATTCATTTCAATCAAAACATTTTTTTTTAAATATATATACTTCTACTTTTCAGATTTCAAATGTTAATTCCTGATTATCTATTTATTATTATTACATCAAACTAAAAAAAAAAAGGTTAAAATGGTGAATTTATAAATATTATGCAAATTTAATTTGTTTTGAGACGCTAATAATCTCTGTGACTCTTCTGCAAATATATCATATCCTCAAGTCTTCCATCTTTTGTGTGACTGGTGCAATCAAGCTCTTGAAATCTTGAGCCGAGATGAATGACTGAGCTGCTACGCCCTATTTCTCCTGAACAACCGTCTTTATCTCTAACTGGCCCTGCTCATGCAGAATGAAATGAGCACTGAGAAGGTTTTGCATATTGTAATAGGATGAGAGACAGACTGGCCAAAATCGTTCAGTTTCTAGCAATTGAGGAGAATTGCTTTAGAATTGACCATCCCAAAAGTTTCGCATCTGAGCTGCGGCACATTCATGCACAATTAACCAGTCTGCACTAGTCAGCAATGATGAAAGAGCAGTCGCACCTCTCTCATTTCACTTTTATCTCTGTTTTCCCACAGCTCCTGCCGTATCTACAGTCTAACCTGACTGGATTTAAGGAGCTGGAGATTCTGAACTTCAAGAACGGCAGTGTGGTGGTAAACAGCAAGATGAAATTAAACAAACCGGTTCCATTCAATGTTACGGAGACGGTGCAGTGTGTGCTCGAGGACTTCTGCAATGCAGCATCTAAGAGACTGGACATGGAAATCGACTCCCAATCTGTGGATGTGGAAGCAGGTAAGCACGTGTCGAAAGGAGTGTATTGCAATGAATATATTGAAGTCTCAAAAATATTTTGTGTGTGTTTTGCTTAAAAAACAACAACTGAAAATACATGTTTGGAAGGACACGAGGTTGAGTAAATGATAACAGAATTGTCATATTTGGGTGAAGTATCCCTTCATAATGCATTCAAAATCTATACAGTACATTTTTTCACATTCCTTTTTCACATCAGCGACCTCTCTTTAATATTTAAAATTGCACCCAAAACCATATTTGAATATATCATTGTATGGATTTTATAAAAATGTATAATTATGTGTATTTAACCCCATTAGAATGAATAAAATTCAATTACATTCCTTTAAGTTCAGTCGAAGACGTGTAATTAAACAGTCCAAATGTGTGAAACCTAAATTTTTATTTCTAACAAAACGACATAAATATTAAAAGAAATCAAATAATTAAAAAAATTGCACAAACTTTAAGATGAAAAAGTCAACAATTATTCATGTTGCAATGCTTCTAAATAGTGTACATGTTAACCAACAAAATACAGTCCCAGATTATATGTGAAAACAGAAATGTACTCTAAAGACGTTTTTTGACACACACAGCAGTTTTGACACCAATTGATATTACAGCACATGCATACCTTGACCCAAAAGTACCCCAAAACACAAGAAATTTCTTTTTAATTGTTAGAACACTTAGCTAAGCTAATTAAGCTAATTAAGTAACTAAATAAATAAACACTTAAAGTTTTGTTCCCTTACAATAAAAACTATGCAGCTATGATAAAATGTGTTGGGAAGTTCTGTTCACACTGACTGTGATTTACAGTGAAAAAAGGATGAAGATTCAATTTTAATTTATTCAACTTGGCAATTTCATCTGCCCACAAGGTTATTATTAGCAACAACACGTACTTCTCAAACTAAAATCTCACTCATTTGTAATGAGATTTTCAAATGTTATTGAAAGTCCACCAATAACATCCAGAGGTAGAAACACCTGTCAGCGACTTCCAGGATTATAAACGCTGTCAATGTGAATGGAGCAGAACAGTAAACTAAAGCATCCACATTACCGTAAAGGGATAACCACACCTGTTTGTCTTTAAGCACATTTGTGTGTCTGGCTACAAGTATTCAAAGCCAATTAGCTCTCTTTGTCCAATCCAGCTGATCACGCTGATCCATGTAAGTTTATGGCGTGTAATGAGTTCTCCCGCTGCGTGGTGAACACGTTAACCTCAGAGCCCGAGTGTCTGTGCAACCCGGGCTACAGCACGGAGGACGGCAATCCCTGCACCAGCATCTGTGACCTACAGCCTGAATACTGCCTGAATGGAGGACGGTGTGAAATCATCCCTGGACACGGAGCGGCCTGCAGGTATGTTAACGTGAAAACATTTCGATGGAGAGTACAAGGATGTAAGGAAAACTGAAAATCACATGAGTCCTTCATTTGCACTGTCAGGAGAAAAAAAAAAGTGTAAAAATTGCACCTTTAGGGGTACGACAGCTTGTTACTGGAGCAGTACCTATAAAAGGTACCATTTTTTACCTTATTAACCCCTAAAATGTGTTTGTACCCTTAAGGCAGTTATACAAGGTGAAATGAGGTACATTACAAAGGTTACTTCACAGTGACATGCACAGGTACCATATTTGCTGATTTTTCTGAGCGGTTATGTAAAAAACAGAAAGTGGTTTTTCATATAATATAATGACATATTTGCAAACATTCTGTATATATTGCCTGCAGAATCTCAAAATATGACAATAAACATGTGGCTTGATGTTTTAAATTCAATTAAAAAGTTATAAAACAGTCAAGAAATTTTATATAGTTTATATAATTTTATAATATGGTTTAATGTTTTGCATATTATTTTATTGTTTATATTTGGCCATTTTCAGGAATACCTTGTCACCTTTTTATGACATTCACATTCATTTATATGTATGTATAACACTAATATATAATATATATATGCATGCATGTGTGTGTATTTATATATGCATACTAAATATACACAGTATACGATTGAAGCCTGTTTTCTCCACTCAATAAAAAAAAAAGTTATTACAGACTTTTTATTTGACAATTCTGACTTTGTGAGATATTAACTCACAATTGTGAGTTAAGTTAAATTTTGAGTGGGGAAAAAAAGACTAATATTCTCTCAGAATATTGACTTTATATTTCAAAATTCTGAGAACATATTTTTTTCCCACTCAAAATTGAACTCAACTCAACAAGTTTATATCTCGCAAATCTGACTTTTTTTTCATAATCATTTATATCTCAGAACTCTGACTTTATATCTTGCAATTTTGAAAATAAAAAGTTGCAATAACCTTTTTTTTTTTCCTTTTATTCAGTGGTGGAAATGGGCTTCCATAGTATACACACATATATTGTGTAAACAAAAACTTCTTTAAACTTGATTAATTGCAATTATATAAAAGGTTTTTTTGTGCCATTGTTACCCTTTATTTCTAAAAAGTGGAATATAAATAAGTAATTCAAATGTCAAACCTAATTTTATCAGAAAAAAAATTATTTGATTTAACAATTTATTTTAGTCTGATCAGTAAACAAACTTCAGAAACTTTGTTTGTTTTTTTAATGACACAAATGTGTGTGTTATTAAGGGGCTCATACAAACCCAGTTTTCCACTAGCTTTTATGATTTTTTAGGGTCTTAATAGAAAGTTTGTAATATAGTTTGTTTTAAAATTTCTCAAAGATAGTGTAAAAAAAACGCAAATTTTAGCCTGTCAAAAACAGCTCTTTAGAAATCACTTTGTTCTGTGTACTTCCCCTTTAAATCTTCACGAGCTCCGCTGACATTTACATTACATTTAATCATTTAGCAGACGCTTTTATCAAAAGCGACTTACAGGTGGGGAAAAACAACAAGCAATTAGTCCTAGAGAGGCAAAAACAACTTAGGAAGTGCTCATAATACCGTATAACAGGCAATCTTCAAATTCCCGGAGAACATCGGAGAGCCAGGGGTTAGAAAGGGTGGCCCGTGCAGGCCTAGGCGAGAGAGGAAATATATCGTCTAGGCAGGAGGTTAAGGTGGAGCATAGAGTGTCGGTGGCTGCATTTACGCCCAAAGATGAGAAAAGGGTTGTAGAGGGAAGAGCTGAGGACACTACAGAGGAAAGATGGGAGGATGAGAGGGAGCGTAGGTTACATCTGAAAGTAACAGGTAGAGGTGTTGGAGGTGTACTGAAAGTAATATGTAGGTTACATGTAAAGAAGAAGTGCTCAGAGATGTGAAGGGGTTTAACCAAAGTCTGCAGCGCAATTGCATATGTAAATTATGTTGAGTTGGTCGCCTGATTTGTGAGTGCTTGTGGTAACATGGCGGTTTAGGTCAAATGAAGCTATGAGTTAGTGAAAATCTGCACCGTAGGGCTTGTCCAGATGAATGTTAAAATCACCAGTCTAAGAGTGGAGTGCCATCCTCTTGGAATAAAGATAGCAGTCCATCCGGCTCATCTAGGAAAAGTGCCCAGTTGACCAGGAGGGCGGTAGATGACCACAACGAGAAGTTTAAATTGGAGCCGTTACTGTGAAGGCATGGGCTTCAAATGAGAGATATGTAGTAGACAGTTACATAGCAGAGAGTGGTGAGAGAATTTCCATTTATTAGAAATGAGTATTCCAGTACCCCCACCCCTCCCAGTGTGACAAGGGGTGTGGGAGAAAGAGAAGTTATTGGACAGAGCAGCAGGGATTGCTAAATCATCTGAACGAATCCAGGTCTCAGTCAAGCCCCGGATACTAAGTGAGGATTGTATTGAGAAGGTGGAAATGAAATCAGCTTTGTTAACAGATGACTGGCAATTCCAGAGGCCGACAGTAAAGGAGAAAGTTTCATGTTTCACGTTTGCGTGTGATGTTGGAGCGTTGTGTGGAGTATTGAAAACCCATGATAGAGCTAAAAAAGAGAGTAATGTAAGAGGAGTACCTAAGTGTGCTGTCGGTTTCGTTGCTTGGTTGAAGTCGCGCAGGGAAAGGTCGGTGGTCTTTACTCTCGTTGGTCTTAACCGAACATAAAGGCTGAATGCTTCCGCTGACGCTTCTGCGACAGCTCGCCGATACTGAATATACACACTGCTAAATGCTACGTGAGTGATAACAGCTGGACTTGCCTCCTGAATCTATATTTATGCAATATAGGTGAGATCGAAACTAAGCAAAGTGCTTATCCCGAATTATGATAGAGACTGTTTGAGGGTGAGTAAATGAGGAAATTTTGTTTTTGGATGAACTATTCCTTTAAAAGGTCTTGTAGTGTGTGTCATTCTGTTTATTGTCCTGGATGTGGGAAAACCATTCAAAGCCTTTAGCTTGTGAGTTCTATCATTATGATGTTGTTGTCAGCTTTGTGGAATTCGCCGCCTCAGGTTTCATAGTTCCTTTCGAATCTTAAATGATATGATTCACTCTGTTACTGTTACAGGGTTCACCTTTATGTTTATTTTTCCCTTTTTCAGAGCTGATTGAAGAAAAAGAGAAGAATGAAGAATCAAGTGAAGTTGAGGAGAAAAATCTAGTCAAAACTGGAGAAAAACCTTGCCCTCAGACTAAACTGGAGGACTTAAAAAAAACAAGAGCCAGTACGTCAGGAGACCTGAAAATACATAAGAGAATCCAAACTGAAGTGAAATCATGTAAGTGTTCACACTGTGAAAAGAAATTCAGTTATTTATCAAATCTGAAAATTCATGAGAGGATCCACACTGGAGAAAAACCATACCAGTGTTCACACTGTGAAAAGAAATTCAGTCAGTCATCACATGTGAAAATACATGAGAGGATTCACACTGGAGAAAAACCATTTAAGTGTTCACATTGTGACAAGATATTCAATAGATCAGAAGACCTGAAAACACATGAGAGGATCCACACTGGCAAAAAAACATTGAAGTGTTCACAATGTGACAAGATATTCAATAGGTCAGCAGACCTGAAAAAACATGAGAAGATCCACACTGGAGAAAAACCATTTAAGTGTTCACACTGTGAAAAGAGATTCACTTATTCATCAAATCTGAAAACACATGAGAGGATTCACACTGGAGAAAAAACATTTAAGTGTTCTCACTGTGACAAGATATGCATTACATCAGCAGACCTGAAAACACATGAGAGGATTCACACTGGAGAAAAACCATACAAGTGTTCATACTGTGGAAAGAAATTCAGTCGGTCATCAAATCTGAAAACACATGAGAGGATCCACACTGGAGAAAAACCATACAAGTGTTCACACTGTGGAAAGGAATTCAATCGGTCATCAAATCTGAAAAAGCATGCAAGGATTCACACTGGAGAATAATCTTATCACTGCACCGGACAAGAGAAACCATCATCTAACATACCAAAAAAAAACTATCAAACAGAGACGCTTTTAGGTGTATATGGAAATGTTTTTATCTTAAATCTGGCATTTTGGGAGCCTGAAAAGGCTATTTCTCAGAGTGGATTAATCGGAAAACAATCCCTTTGTGTTTATAATTACCCGAACCCTAGTCAGGCGCTACTACATCCTATAACAACATCTTAAGGTTTTACAGTGAATATAGTTTATCTTTGATACCAGATTTTATTGTGAGGTTCAGATCAAATTGAAGAAGTTCTCTATAAAACAAGCCAAAGTTTGATTCCTGTATGCCATTTTGCTTCACAATGTACATATCATTGTGTTTTCTTGTAAGTTTCATAAGTTAAAATTCTTTAAAAAAAGTTAAAAAAAATTTTTAAGGAGGGATGCACGATATTGGATTATACAGATGGTAATACAGATATATTTCCTGTAATTTTGGAAACAACATCAAGTCTCTCCTGTGCAGATATTATTGCAAAATACTTTTCATTTTGGTTAGTTTTTAACAAAACCTATTTATTATCCAATAAAGATTTGAAATTACTATAGCCTAAATAAACAAAAATATCAATTGCTGCTTTTTTTTTTTAATTACAAAACTACCCTTTTAACCCTAACATTTCAGGGCTTGCAAAATCGCTAGCCCGACGTCCCGGGGCGATTGTGTCTTCCAGTCAGGCTACCA
>JAUCMU010000033.1:14594116-14618996 GCA_032275025.1 Enteromius treurensis
GTAAAAGTTGCTTAAATATCTTAATTTAACTAATGCCTAGTCCTGGCTTAAGCTAAGCCCCGTTTGTGAAACCGGGCTTTAATCTTGACTGTGTGAGTTTTAAAACTTGAACTCGGACCATTAGGCCTAATCTATCACACTACCGGGTGGCACTGTTCCCAGTGCTACCAGTTGCACGCGATCTCAGTCACCTGAGTATTGATTGTCACCACCTGTTCATAGTTAGAAGGGCGTGGTTAAAAGATCCACCTTGACAATCACACTTCGGCGGTGATCAAGGTAACATCACTCCTGCTTACCTTCTGCCTTACCTTCATATTTTGCCACTGCTTCTCCATGTGTTATCAGATGTTTCTACAGCTGTAACCAGAGACTGCACATTCTATTTTCAAGCGCTGCATCAACCTCACGGAGCGATCTCACAAGCTGGAATCATATGAGCAACTTACCACTCTACTAACCTGCAAGGAGAACATAGATCATCCAACGATCTACCTTCACCACTGTTAAGTGAGAAACCATTATACTTACCCATTTATACTCACCTGCTGTACTCACCTGTCTCCTCAGAACACCACTCGCCAGCCCGTTCTTCACAAGCAGTCTCCTGCACCTGTAAAGAATCCTCAGAGATAGGATTGAATCACGAAGATCGCACACTCACCTCTCTCAAGGGAAAAGTCTACAGCAGTCAGAGGGTTATCTGAGTGAGCAACAGGAGGATCGATCTGGTGATCGCTCAACAATCTTAAAAATAGTGAATGGACAGTCCATAAATCTATTACTGCCCTTTTCACTTGTCATTCTTCAATAAATTATCAACTTAGCTCTGCAGTCTGTCTCCTTATACTGAGTGTTACAGAATCACTGCCCAACAACCGAAACAACACTCCGATCTCCTCAAACAATCAGTATGGAGAACGAAGAGTCTGCTGAGCTGAGCGTAATGGAGACAGTGCTACATGCCATTGAAGGTTTGCAAATCTCATCACCTGCTCCCTGTGCTGTGAATCGCCCGCCTTTATATTCCGGTGAGCATGCTTCTTGTAAAGGATTCATCATGCAATGTGCAATACATTTCGAAATGCAACCTCATCACTTTTTTACAAAAAGAAGATCGCATTCATTATGACCCTACTCACCGGACGAGCACTACAGTGGGCTGAAGCATTGTGGGCTGGAGAGAGTATTCACCTTTCATCTTACAATCAGTTTCGGCGTCATTTTGAAGAGGTTTTCGGTCCCGATCCATCACCAGTATCTGCACAAGAGAATTTACTACAATTAAGTCAAGGTAACCTCTCCATTCATGAATACATCCTTAAATTCCGTACGTTGGCGGACACCAGTGGATGGAATGATCCCGCTCTCTTATCGGTCTTCAGACGAGGTCTACGCCCAAACATTCGTGCACAAATGGCCATTTATGATGATTCCGCTAACTTAGAGGGTTTTCTCCGAAAAGTTACCACAGTATCGAGAAACCTATCTTCAGCTACTGTCTCTGAGGAGTGTCTGACTCACCGCGAGAGCGATTTCTGGAATGAACCTATGCAGACAGACAACCATTGAAAGCCCAGACAGTTCAGCTCCTGTGAACATCCCACGCGAGTACCATAAGTTCTTGGATTTAGCAAAAGTGCCACTACTAAATTACCACCTCATCGTTACTGGGACTGTGCTATAGAACTCAAACCAGATGCTAAACTTCCCAAAGGCCATGTCTATCCTTTGTCTGTTCCTGAAACGCAGGCCATGAATGACTATATACAAGAAGCATTAGCACAGGGCTTTATCACTCCTTCCACATCCCTAGCAGCCTCAAGTTTCTTCTTCGTGGCCAAGAAGGATGGAGGCCTACGTCCCTGTATCGACTACAGAGCCCTGAATCAACAAATAGTGAAGTTCGCCTACCCCCTGCTATAAGTACCATCAGCACTGGAGGAACTCAGGTCAGCTCGTATTTACAGCAAGTTTGACTTAAGGAGTGCACATAATCTAGTGAGGATAAAGGACGGAGATGAGTGGAAGACAGCATTTGTTACTCCATCAGGGCACTAAGAATATCTGGTGATGCCGTATGGTCTTGCGAACTCTCCAGCAATCTTTCAGAACTTCATGAACGAGGTGTTCCGAGACATGCTGAACCAATATGTCATAATCTACATCGATGATATACTTATTTACTCACCAGATATCTCTACCCACAGAGTCCATGTAACTAAAGTACTCAAGAGACTGAGAGAGCATGACTTGTACCTGAAGGCTGAGAAGTGTGCTTTCCACCAGACAGAGATTCAGTTCATGGATTACATCATCTCTCCAGCAGGAGTCGCTATGGAGACGGACAAGGTACAAGCAGTGCAAGATTGGCCTTTACCCACAAATTTCAAGTCACTTCAAAGGTTCTTGGGGTTCTCAAACTTCTATCGACGATTTATCAAAGGTTAAAATCAAATCTCTGCTCCACTCACTTTATTACTCCAAGGAAAGAGGAAGAAACTTCTCTGGAATCCTGCCGCAGAGACCACATTTAACCAGTTAAAACAGGCCTTCTGCACTGCACCCATACTCCAACATCCCGACCCGGACCTACCCTTCATTGTGGAAGTAGACGCATAAAGTAGGGTAGGGGCAGCTCTATCACAGATGCAAGAAACACCTTCCAGACTCCACCCGTGTGCCTACTTTTCCAAAAAATTAACACCTACCGGACAAAACTATGATGTAGGCAACCGGGAACTCCTGGCAATCAAGTTGGCCTTCGAAGAATGGCGCCACTGGCTAGAGGGCGCCAAACATACCATAACCGTCATTACAGATCATAAGAATCTCCTTTATTTACAGGAGGCCAAGAGACTGAATCCCAGGCAGGCACGCTGGGCATTATTCTTTACTTGCTTCAGTTTCAAAGTCACGTACCGACCTGGAGAGAAAAACACCAAGGCGGATGCCCTGTCCCGACTGCATATCCCGATCCCATCACAGAAAAACCAGCACCTATCCTTCCACTCGAAATATTCATGGCTCCCATAGTCTGGGATCTAGATGATCAGATTCGACAGGCCACCATTCAAGAACCTTCACCTCCAGACTGTCCCAACCACAAGACCTACGTACCCAGCACCTTTCGTCTTCAGGTAATCGACACTGCTCATACTTCTCCTGGAGCTGGGCATCCTGGAACAAAGAGAACCCTTCAACTCGTTTCACAACGTTACTGGTGGCCTCACATGAATCAGGATATTGACCGGTACGTCAGAGGATGTGCAGTGTGTGAACACTCCCAGACGATTACCTGCGGGTAAACTAGTACCACTACCCATCCCTCAATGTCCAGGGACACACCTGGGCATCGATTTGCCACCATCGGAAGGATTCACCACCATACTGGTAGTAGTGGACAGGTTCTCTAAGGGATGCAAACTTATACCTCTCGTCGGCATACCCACCACCTTTGAGACTTCACAAGCACTATTCCACCATGTCCTCCGCCACTTTGGTCTTCAAGAGGATATCGTCTTCGACAGGGGACCACAATTTACCTCACGCGTCTGGAAGGAGTTCTTCAGCCTATCCTCAGGGTATCATCCACAAACAAATGGACAAACAGAACGAAAAATCCAAGAAATCAGTAGATACCCCAGCACTTACTGTCACGATCATCAGGATGACTGGGCACGTTACTTACCTTGGGCAGAATATGCACAAAATTCTCTGAGACAATCTACCACTGGACTAACCCCCTTTCAGTGTTTCCTAGGTTTCCAACCTCCTCTGTTTCCCTGGGCATGAGAACCATCCTTGGTACCTGCAGTAGATCACTGGTTCAGGAACAGCGAGCAAGTGTGGGATTCAGCACATGTCCACTTGCATCGTGCCATACGCCAACATAAGGTTGGAGCCGATGCCCGACGATCAGAGACCCCCTAATTTCAACAAAGAGAAAAGGTATGGTTGTCCACCAGGGATATCAAGTTACACCTTCCATGTAAAAAGCTAAGTTCAAGATTCATAGGTCCATTCACTATTACATGACAAATAAATGAAGTAACGTATGAACTCCAACTTCCTCCGAATTACCGTATTCACCCTATCTTTCATGTCTCTTTGCTAAAACGCCATGTAGAACCTGTACTTCCTCCCCCAAAGAACGAACTCCAGGAACCTCCTCCTGAGATCAACCCAGATTAATCCATCTATCAGATCAACGAGGGGGTTGGATCCAGTACTTAACTGGGAGGGATACTGACCTAAGGAGAGGTGCTGGGTAGACAGAAATTATGTACTGGACCCAGCATACCTGGAGTAATTTCATTGCAATCACCCAAATTGTCCAGCCCCTAGAGGTCGAGGTAGGCCACGACGATGATATCACGCCACCGGGTGGCACTGTTCCCAGTGCCACCGGTTACACGAACAGCGTGATTAAAAGATCCACCTTGACAATCACACTTCGGCGGTGATCAAGGTAACATCACTGCTGCTTACCTTCTGCCTTACCTTCATGTTTTGCCACTGCTTCTCCATGTGTTATCAGATGTTTCTACAGCTGTAACCAGTGACTGCACATTCTAACTTCAAGCGCTGCATCAACCTCACGGAGTAATCTCACAAGCTGGAATCATATGAGCTACTTACCACTCTACTTACCTGCAAGGAGAACATAGATCATCCAACGATCTACCTTCACCACTGTTAAGTGAGAAACCATTATACTTACCTGTGTATACTCACCTGCTGTACTCACCTGTCTCCTCAGAACACCACTCGCCAGCCCGTTCTCCACAAGCAGTCTCCTGCACCTGTAAAAAATCCTCAGAGATAGGATTAAATCACGAAGATCGCACACTCACCTCTCTCAAGGGAAAAGTCTACAGCAGTCAGAGGGTTATCTGAGTAAGCAACAGGAGGATCGATCTGTTGATCACTCAACAATCTGAAAAATAGTGAATGAACATTCCATATATCTATTACTGCCCTTTTCACTTCATTCTTCAATAAATTATCAAAACTTACCTCTGCAGTCCGTCTCCTTCTACTGAGTGTTACATAATCTTTTTAAATGCTTATGATTTTGAGGTTTCCTTTTAGTTGAAGGTGGTGTAGTTATGTTTGTCGCTTGACAGTAGTCAAGTTGTGCTCCCTGTTTAGGTTTCCGTTGCATTCTGTTAAATAACCTTAGCGTTAAGCGTCATTTTTCTACATGAGGCAATTTCCACAGAAGATGATTATAGCGTGATTTTTATTTAATCAGAGGTAACGTATATGACGTGACGTCTTAATTATTCAAAGTAACGTTAGGCTTAGTCTAGAAACAAATGAGAGAATCGTCAAGCTACTCTAAGAACAGATTGGGAGACCTAAATTGGGTTATAGAGTGAACTTAATGCGGTGTAACTGAAACTGAATGTTTTATTGTTTACTAACAGAAGAACTAATATTTCTTTGGCTTTTTGTAGAAATTGTATTTATTATGTATTATGCATTCACATGCTTGTATTTCTTTTTTTTTCTCTGCAGAAGTTAAAGCTAGCAAGCTAAAAATGTGAAAGATGTCTATGATTGTATTATATTATATTGTTATTATATTAGGTTAGTTGTGGTGTTTGTGAAAAAAGGTCTAAAAGGTTGTGTATATCATCAAGGTCTACACAGAAATCAGACACATTATCTGAAATAATTTTTCACTGTCCATCTAGAAAGCGCAAATCATCATTATTCATGTACCAAGAGTATCATTCATGTCATAAAGCCAGTAGAAGTGAGGGAACCCCTTTACAAAACAAAACTACAATTATGTGTTTTAATTTGTGCATACACTGAATATTTACCTTTAATTTGTCCAACTTTCATATTAGAAAAGTAACAGTCTTGCCTTTCATGCATATAATAAGGTGGATGGGGATAACAAGAACAAGATGGACCCAATTCAATCCAGCCACCTGAATCCAGTCCAAATCCAGACCAGATGGTGGATAAGCACCGAGAGATGTCAGCAGAGCCCTGAATGTCAGCAGAGACCAGGACATCTACATGAGCCCCAGAGATAATTTCCTAGATAAAACCACATCACCTCAATGGCCATTGGGACAAAACCACAGGAACCAGATGAGTCCTCTGCACATCTGACTTTGTTGCAGCCTAGACACTACTGGTTTTGTCTGACCAGGGAAGAATGGTGGAGTTTTGGGTTCCTTCAAAACACTGTTTTCGTGTGTAATACTGTAAAGCTTATTTGACACTATCTGTATTGTAAAAAGTGCTGGAAAAATAATGGTGACATGACTCTTTAGCTGGAGTTTCATTGCTTGACCCCTTTATTTCTACGCAGTTAATGAACCAAATAAAGCAGTGCTGGGCAACTTCAGTCCTGGGGGCCGGTGTCCTGCAGAGTTTAGCTCCAACCCTAATCAAACACACCTGGAGAAGCTAATCAAGGTCTTCAAGATCACTAGAAAGTTACAGGCAGGTGTGTTTTTAGGCCCTTGACACATACTAAGTTGTTGAAAAATTGTGCATTTAAAATAAAACATGTAGTAATATTTTTAGAAAAAGTAAAATTGTCTAATCTATGTGGTAATGTTAATGGTATGAAAGAATAATAAATGTGCATACTGTTTGTGGCAATGTGAAGTTACTCAATAGGCATCCTGTTATATTGAGATGTTGTGATACAGTATTTAATAAGCAATCTGTAAAAAAAATGATGTACAGAAATATGAGAATGTAATATTTCAGTGGTAAGTAATAAATGTGATGGAAAATTACCATATTTTTACAGTCTGTTATTTTTGAATGTGCATGAGGGAAGACCGGCTAGAAGAGCATTGCAGTAGTCCAGCCTGAAGATGACCAGGGCCTGAGTCAGGAGTTGTGTGGCTTGCACTGTAAGAAAGGGTCTGATCTTTCTATTGTTGTGTAGAGCAAACCTGCAAGATTGGGCAGTTTTAGCGATATGATCTTTGAATGAGAGGCAGTCAACTCCAAGATTTCTTGTAGAAATTGATGGGGTAATAGTTAATGTATCCAGATGGATGGTGAAATCGTGCTGTAGTGTTGGAGTTGCAGGGAAAACGAGGAGTTCAGTCTTAGCCAGGTTGAGCTGTAGATGATGTTCTTTCATCCACTCCGAGATGTCCGCCAAACAGCCTGAGATCCGTGCGTCTACTGTTGGGTCGTCTGGTTGAAACGAAAGATAGAGCTGCGTGTCATCAGCATAGCAGTGGTAAGAGAAGCCATGAGCCTGTATGATGGGCCCCAGAGATGTAGTGTATATGGAGACGAGGAGGGGTCCAAGTACTGATCCCTGAGGGACCCCAGTGACCAGACGATGTGATTTAGAAACATCTCCTCCCCAAGTCACTCTGAAGGATCTATCTTTGAGATAGGATTCAAACCAGCGAAGTAGAATCCCTGTGATACCCAGTGATGAGAGTGTGAACAGAAGGATCTGATGATTTACCGTGTCAAAAGCAGCAGAAAGATCTAGCAGAACGAGTACTGATGATCTAGAGTTGGCTTTTGCAACCCTCAAGGGTTCGGTGACTGACAGTAGTGCAGTTTCAGTTGAGTGGCCACTTCTGAAACCTGATTGGTGTGCTTCCAACAAGCTGTTCTGTGTGAGAAATAGCGATATTTGGTTAGAAACAACTCGTTCAAGTGTTTTTGCTATGAATGGAAGGAGAGAGATTGATCTATAGTGCTCTATCAGTGAATTGTTTAGTGTAGGTTTTTTTTACCCGAGCCTGCTTGAATTCAGTGGGGAAAGTGCCTGTGAGGAGAGATGAGGTGATGATATGTGTAAGTGCTGGTAGGAGTGTGGGAGAGGTTGCTTGGAGAAGGTGAGAGGGGATCGGATCCAGTGGGAATGTTGTAGGATGGATGGAAAGGAGAAGTTTGGATACTTCTGCCTCAGAGAGAGGACAGAAGGAGAAGAGTGGGGTCTTAGCTGTGGGTGTTGTCTGTAGTAGTTTGTCTAAGCGTGGAGCCAAGAACTTGCTACTGATAGTTGCGATTTTGTCAGAAAAGAAGGTAGTGAAATCAATGGCAGTTATCGAAGTGGTGGAAGGTGGAGCTGGTGGGCAGAGGAGCGATTTGAAAGTCTTGAAGAGCTTACGTGTGTCTGGAGCATTGTTAATCTTGATATGGAAATATGTGGATTTGGCAGTATGGACTTGCGCAGAGAAGGATGAAAGTAAAGACTGATACGTCTTTAAGTCAGATGGATCTTTAGACTTGCACCATTTTCTCTCCGCTGCCCTGAGTTTGGACCGATGTTCATGGACATCGAAACATCGAAAAGCCAGGGGTTAGGAGGGGTGGCCCCTGCAGGCCTAGATGAGAGAAGACATATATCGTCTAGGCAGGAGTTTAAGGTGGAGCATTAAGTGTCGGTGGATGCATTAACATCCAGAGATGAGAAAAGGGTTGTAGAGGGAAGAGCAGAGGAACACTACAGAGGAAAGATGGGAGGATGAGAGGGGGCAAAGGTTACGTCTGAATGTAACAGGTAGAGATGTACTGGAAGTAATGTGTAGGTTACATGTAAAGAAGAAGTGGTCAGAGATGTGAAGGGGTTTAAACAGAATGTTGTCTGCAGCATAGTTGCATATGTAAATGACATCAAGTTGGTTGCCTGATTTGTGAGTGCTTGTGGTAACAAGGCGGTTTAGGTCAAATTAAGCTATGAGTGAGTGAAAGTCTGCAGCATAAGGCTTGTCCAGATGAATGTTAAAATCACCAAAGACTAAGAGTGGAGTGCCATCCTCATGGAATGAAGATAGCAGTCCATCCAGCTCATCTAGGAAAGTGCCTAGTTGACCAGGAGGGTGGGAGATGACCACAACGTGGAGTTTAATTGGAGCTGATACTGTGATGGCATGAGATTCAAATGAGTGATAGTTACATAGCAGAGAGTGGTGACAAAATTTCCATTTATTAGAAATGAGTATTCCAGTACCCCCACCCCTCCAAGTGTGACGAGGGGTGTGAGAGAAAGAGAAGTTATTGGACAGCGCAGCAGGGGTTGCTGAGTCATCTGGACGAATCCAGGTCTCAGTCAGGCCAAGGATACTAAGTGAGGATTGTATTGGGAACGCGGAAATGAAATCAGCTTTGTTAACAGCTGACTGGCAATTCCTGAGGCCGACAGTAAAGGAGAAAGTTTCATTGGATGAAATGGCGATAGGGCGAAGGTTAGAGAGATTGCGTTGACGTTTGCGTGTTTTGTTGGAGCGTTGTGTGGAGATAACCGGAATGTATTGAAAACACATGATAGGTTTGAAAAGAGAGGAAAGTAAGAGGAGTGCCTAATTGCGCTGTCTGTGTCGTTGCTCGGTTAAAGTCGCGCAGCAAAAAGTCGGTGGTCTTTACTCTTGTCGGTCTTCACACGAGGAGGCTGAACATTAAGTCTAAATGCTTCCGCGACAGCTCGGCGATACTGAATATATACACTGCTAAATGAGACGCGAGGGATAACAGCTGGGCCCGCCTCCAGAATTAAGGCCAATCTATGCAAATAGCTGAGATCGAAACTACGAGCCAGATGCTTCACACTTAAGTTCCAGCCAGATATCAGTTAAATAAGCTAAATTCACTACATGTAATCAAATGTGCTAATTAAAACGAAAAGCTCTGCTGCCAAAGTGCTTATCCCGCCCCTCTCTTCCGAGTTGCTCTCAGAGGATCTTTTTTTAGTCGTATTCATAGTGAAACTTGCTAATTAGCACATTATCAGGAAAGATGATTTGCAAAGATTCATTAAAAGACATTAAACTCACTGCTTTTGTAGGTGAGGCTGGATCATGAATGATTCCAGCAAACATAAACTCATTCAGGTTGATCAAGGGCGCGTTTCCCTTCAGAACCAAACGTAACGTTAATCCTCTGAGTCTTCAGTCACTCAGATGTCGGGAGTAAATGACTACTGCTATGCTCTCTAAATACATTCAACAACAAAACACCTCAATCTCTTAGGAGTCTCGCTTGTCTTTGCGTCTCGGTCTGATGACAGAAAGAGACCACAGAGGATTCTAGGGAGGAGTCTCATACAGATAGGAATCTTACACATTTCTATCCATTCCGCATCATTTTTCTAACATGTTTTTTTTTTCTCAACCACTTTTAGATGTCCTGTAGGTAAATTCTGGCACTACCACGGAGAACGCTGCAACGAATTGGTGTCTGTGCCAGTAGACCCTCTCCTTTTCGTAGCCTGCCTGGTGGGAAGCCTCTCTGTGGTTTGTGCTGTGATAGGCATCTTGATTTTCATTAACAAGAAATGTATACGGACCAGAAAGACCATGAGTCTTGTGTAAGCAGGGTTTTCTTTGTCCCCTTTACTCTTCATTTAGACATTTGAATTCTCTTCACAGATTCGGACCAGCAGTGGTGACCCTTATTAATCATGCTGGTGTTAAGACCTGATCTCCTTTGTATTGTAGGCGTTCGCAACCTGCATTTCCTTTTGGTAATACTATGAGAGTAAATCCAGTTTTTGAGAATGACGATGGGGTCTTAACACATGTGTCAAGCATGCTCTGTCCCATGAGCTCTGACTCAACCTCCTTACAACACTCAGGCCAAGGCACGTTTCGATCACTTGAAAGTTTACAGCTTAGTTTTGAGGTAAAGTGAACTGCCAAGATGGTATTCTTAATGATCCATTTAAATCAATGTCATAACCGCTACTAACATCCATAATCAACCCGTTTCTCATTCAATCGTATTCACGTCCTTCGTTAGAGATCTTGTGGAGAGGGTGGACTAACTTTTCCTAATATGAGTAACTTTGCATTGACAAAAGTCACACTTACTGTACAGTAAGCTTTGTTCAGACTGCAAAAATGATTGAAAATCAGTTTTTTTTTTGCATTTGGTTTCCTATCTGGGTTCAAGAATAAATTTGTGTGCAGTGTGAACAAAGTCTAGTATGCTGAGAACAGCTGAAATATCCCCATCATCAAGAATACAATAAAGTTCAAACGTTTGGGGTTGTTAAGATGCTTTTGAAAGAAGTTTCTAATGCTAACCAAGGCTGCAAAAATATAGTAATATTGTGAAATATTAAAAAATTAATACAATAACAAAAATATATATTTCTATATATTTTAAACTGTAATTTATTCCTGCAATGTCTAAACAAAAATAATTTTTGTGAAAACAATGAATAAAAATTCTTAGGATTTTGCTATGAATATAACCATTAAAAAAAAAACATTTACGTGAACTAGATATTTTTTTTTAACAAGCTAAACGTCACTTTTGCTCAATTTAACACGTCCTTGTTGCATAGAAAGTATTAATTTCTTTCCAAATCTTTCTGAGCCCAAACTTTTGAACATTAGTGTTTCTATTCAGTTTTATTCAAAAACATTTTTTGAATAAAACTGAATAGAAACACTAAAGCAACAAATTTTTAAAGCAACATATTTTGTTCTGAATAGCTCAGTAATAATCTCATTAATAACCAGTTAAACGGATATTTACCCAAAGTGTGCAGCAAAAGTTTGTGGAGCGATATAGATTATTATACTGTAGATGCACATCTTTTACAGCATATTTAATCTGGGATTTGTATTAGCTACGTATGCAATATGTGTAGCAGAAAAAGTTTGTGCAATCTTAAAAAAACAAACCAAAAAAAAGAATACATAAAATCAAATTACCTCAAAATCATACTTTAGACATTTCATTGCCTGAAGAAATAGGAAAACAATGCACTCCAAATTAACTTTGAAAATAGAATAAAATAATGCAAAGGGCAGGACTGTAT
Source organism: Enteromius treurensis (assembly GCA_032275025.1). Classification (NCBI taxonomy): domain Eukaryota; kingdom Metazoa; phylum Chordata; class Actinopteri; order Cypriniformes; family Cyprinidae; genus Enteromius; species Enteromius treurensis. Next base: position 14,605,893 of record JAUCMU010000033.1, read on the forward strand.
AGCCAGAAACTTCAGCAAAAATATGTTGCTTTTGGTGAATCAGCTGTTTCTTGAGTGTTCCTTTGTCTGGAAGAAACTAAAGACTGTACACATCAGCAAAATCCATGCATCAGTATACACGCCAGTTTTAACACAATATAACATATTTATTATAAAAAATGCATTTTCTTCTGTCCCTTTAACTGATATTTCTACCGTACGGTTGAGCTTACTTTGATGAAGAATAAATCTATCGAAACCAATTTTTTCACTGCTGTTTTTGCCCATTCCTGTGTCTGCTGTTGCCATGGGGTGTTTGGGTATTTCCAGTTTTCAAGTGACAGCAGCAGTTTACAAATTTCAGTTGGTCTCACAGAATAAATAACACTCCCGAATCAATCAAGCAATCACGAAGTGGGGTTGAAACCATAATGTTGTTGTGAACGTATGGTTGATATGTCAGTACAAATATAGTAAGACTATTATACAGATGCTTAAATATCTTTTTTTTCATTCTGGACCCTGAAGGTTAAGAAATGTACCCAAGACACTAATAAAAATGAAGAATAGATTATTATTGCAAAATATCTCATGAAATAGTTCTCTGAATTTAAATAGAATTTTACTATGGACCATATGGTTGAGTTACATGAAAAACAAACATTTAAAACAAAAAGTGCTGCACACTATTTATTAGATGTCTACTAATAAGATTTTTTTATTAGCTCCTTTTAGGGGTGAAAGCTAAAGGGCTATAAACAAGTTAGAGACAAACATTATTCTGAGACCTTCAAGGATCCACCATTAAGAAATGATTTTCCTAAGAGGATACTAGAAACAATTGACAGCATGCATGGGTTTTGCATCTCAATTAGACTAGTGCATCTGTAGTTGTCTAATCTAATGGTATTTTGAATAATATTCACTCATTTTTTCCCAGCAACAGACGTTTTGCTCTTCAAAATATTGACAGTCTGGATTATCATAGAGTGCCAGAAATGTACCTTGCTTCTTTTCTTGGCAAGGACTTGTCTTCACTTAAAGCTGTTCAGGATTGATGGCGTCGTGTCATTCTTTTCCCAGATCCCCAGACAGCTCTACTCCAGAAGATCAGAAAAGTTAATGTCAGAAATGGTTGACTTCCATCAGTGTATACCACATAACGAGGTAAGCTGGTGTGAAAACAACCAATCTGATGAGAACAGTGACTGTAAATAATCACGACAGCCTGATTTATCATGTCAAGATGAATGTCAACCATCATATTTAAGAGGAAATCGTGTTTTTGGGAATGTCGCATCCTTCCCAGCGCTGCTTAAAATCGGGAAATAACATTTTTCTTTCACGATCTCAAAATGCAGATACATATTTATGCATTTAAAAATAGTTAGTAATTACTTGAATATCCTGGCATGTAATGCAAAATCAGAAGCAGCATTATTTGGTCTAGTGGGCTTAAATACTTGGCATTGTTTATAGGCAGGAAGGATGAGAGTTGACTGGAGATGTTTATTTATTGAAGTGTGACTTAATATAATACACGGATTATTCCTGACAGTAATTCTTTAATGTTGGTCCTCCAGTGGATTTGGTAAATTAGCAAAGTATGAAGGATGTGTAAACAATGGAATATTAAACAAGGTATAAGCTTGAAAACTAAAATATGCTAGATAATAAAATAGTGTTTCCGGTCTAATAATGAAGTGCAGGTTGGATTCTGACATTAGTAGGTTATGTTTGATGATGAGCTCAGTATCGATAGTATATTCGGCAGAAAAGTAACAAATACGTGTTTAAATTGTGCATTTCGTATGGACATTTACCAGTACCAATCCATATTCATATTGATATTTGGCTTTATCCTTGACGCTCGCGTGTCGCTTGTGTTCTGCTGAAACGGAACCCGCAATGCACTATGGGAGCACACGCTTATGCTGTGTACGCTGGCTGACTAGAGCACGCTTCTTCTTGCTGGCTTGGAATGAACGCGAAAACAAACACAGCGCGTGTAATTAGATTTACGACGGTTCTGTTCTAATAATGCGTTCTTTGAAAGGTTAATGAAATTCCACTTTGAATTGAATCCTCCACTGAATAAACTGAATCTGTCGGAGCGTTTACTGAATCAACATAGCCTAGTACTTACCAAAGTTATTATGGCCCACTCAGTGAGTTCAAGAAAAGCTTTTTTTGTACTTTAAGTTGCCGGAACATAAACGAGTAACGTTAGGCTATTATTAAAGATNNNNATATGTGTATATATATAGCCGATTTGCAACTAATGTTATTTAGGTCTTATAGCTATTTTATTATATATTATATCCGTTTTTAACCGTTTTGCATACGAAATCGTAAATATGAGTGGTTATTTTGTGATTTTATTTGTTTTATCTGTTTTTTTGTGAAAATGAAATATATATAGCCTATATATTTATTTATTACATGATTACATATTCATAAGAGCAATAAATTATGCACGATTTATTGATTCTCTCGAATTCCTTTCTAAAATAATTGATATATGACATTTAAGTAAACAAATTAGATATGTGTTCTAATTGATTTAAATTTTAAGTAATTATTAGCTTTTGATCAACTTTGCAAAGTCCATGCAGTTCTTTTACAACCCCCAGTTTGGGAAACATTGATATAATGTTAAATGCACTTCATGTTTTTAATAACAATTTGAAATATATTTTCTTTTTTTATCAACATGGTACAAGATCCAACTATTTAAATCAATGCAATTAACAATGTTAAAAGTACTCAAAAATAGTTGGTTTATATTTTTTCTGAAATGTGAAATGTAATGGTTTACATTACTAAAAATAACTATTATGGACATATGAGCAATGTTGCTTAGTTCCTTTAAAGGGATCGTTCATCAAAAAAACAAACCTATATATATATATATCAGTGGATCACTAAATTAAAAAATAGCTAAAATAATATTCCTTGTTTTTAAAAAAGGCAATTTAAAGTCTATTTCACTTGAGGAGTAAAAAAAAAAATTTTTATGATAGTTACTGTACATGAGGATACGTTGTGGTAATTATTCATTACTCAGCTGTAGATTATTTTGTGCATAGTGTTAAATTTATTATAATTTTTTTTTTAACAAACATGTTTTTTTGTCTTTTTCTACAGACATGTCGGAGATCCAGCAGGTCTTCTTGCAGTTTTTTGAGGAGTCCTGATAGTGACAGCTTTGAAGTGACTGTTTTATGATGTCCAGACAGTGCGTTTTTTTTAAGCTAGGCATGGCACCAAAGCTCTTCAGTGCTATTCAAGCAACTCAACTCTACTGGTTTCTTGTAGACACTTGGTGAGTCTATAAAACAACCTCTATCTTCAAGAATCAGCAAACTCTTGGACAACAGAAGGAATACCTCCAGTAACGAGGACATATGATTTAGATCTGTCCTGAACTTATTTTCAACAGTATCTGCAAATTTTTTTTATTTTTTTTATTTTTATTTTTTTTTAAAGTTTTTATGAGACATGTAACATGTTGGATGTTTTGAACCCTTCTCAAAGGTTTGTTTCCTCCCTCACAATGAGGTATTTATATACAAATTGATACATTGGGTTGTATCTTAAATAGAAAATAGATTCAATAGATTCCTCAGTCTCCCAAACAAGGAAAATGAATGTATTTCTGTAACTCCTAACGGGAACAAAAAAGACAAAAATACAGACAAGTGGTCATGGTTTCTTTGTTTTTACTTTAATGTGTCTTTCATCTGCAGATAAAGTAAATCATTATAGTCATGTTTTTTACGTTTTCATGTGCAATTATGAATCGGTCACGATCATAGTCAGGCTAAGATTCTTTATGAACCACAAAGGCAAAAAAAAAAAAAACATCTAAACATAACCCAGATTTAATATGGAATGTGTTTATTTTGGTCTAGCAAAGTAATCAGAGCAACAGTGGCCAGTCAAAGATAAGAAAATCGGAGTATATTTAACCCAGACACATCAAAGATAAACTGACAGACAAGAAACAAATAATGAACAAATTATCCTATGCATAAACTGGTAGTTTAAGATGACACCATTTCATTTGGAAAGGGCTCAATGGAGAAAAACATTAGCATATGAATAAACAAAGTCTGGATAATGACAGCAAATGGATCAAATGCAGCAATCAGGTCTGTGCCAAGTTTGCGGAATGTTGAGAATGTCATTGCGGTTTCCATTACTTCTGTTCTTCAGGCAGTTATTACAACCAAATGAGATAAGAGAGGGCCAAAGAAACACATAACGAGACACTCCAGAGCACAAGCTCATTTAAACGTAATATTTGGTACATAAATAAATGTAAAAATGAGAAATCTACCACACACACCGACAGAAATCACAGCAAATCATTAACAAGGGTGCCATTATCAGTTCACTGAACAGGAATGAATATGCCCTTTAGCATATCCCCATAATTGAAGTACAAAATTGCTGAGCAAAACCATACGTGAATGCAGTGACAATTCTTTTTTATAAACTAAAGCTGCGTTTAAATCTATAAAATTCATTATTAAATATATGTAAAGGCAATTTCAGATGGTGCCTTTCTTGGAAACCACACTGCCGTTATGACCACATTTACAAAGGTGAGACGAAATATTACATCCTAATGTATTCCAGAGCATGATCCTCATTGGCCTTTACCACCATCATCTGTTTAGATAGATTCTTCGAGTAGTTATTTAACGTATTTAAATATTAAATGTTTCTCCACAATAATGACCATTCAATCTTAGGATCTTTTATTTTAAAAGTTGTAGTGTTTCATTTCTGCACCACTAGCGATAAAAGTTTTTTGTTGTTGTAGTACTGTCAAATAATTAATTGCATCCCAAATAATTGTTTTTGTTTACATAATATATGTGTGTGCGCTGAGTATATTTATTATGTGTATATAAACACACACACATATATGTATACATTTAAGAAAAATTTGTAAATATTATGTATTTATCTAATAATATAAATTCTATTAATATATACATTAAATATTTTTTAATAATAATAAATATACACACATATTATGTAATCAAACTTTTGGATGCTAATAATCGCAATTAATTGTTTGACAGCACAATTTTTTTTGTCAAACAGTCCTGTCCCCCCAAAACCATGCCATTGGCTAAGCCAAAGTTGCCTGGGATGCTCAACTGAACATTGAGAATTTTAAAACACCATTTTTAGGAGAATGCACGACTTTTATAACACAATGAATAACACACCTCACCTTTACAAGTAATGTGACTGACGAGTTTCACTGAAATATGTCCTTTTAGAAAGATTTGACATTCATGAGTAGGTTTACATGAGTGTGATATTTCAATAGAATCCCTTTGAAATCTGAATTAGGTCTGGAAATCTTAAGGCATCTCTGAGCAACAGGTTCAAGCAAGTGTGAGATTTTGTACGAAGACTGGTTTCTAAGTTCACAGCAAAATGAAGAACAAACTACAAACAAAAAGTAAATTAGACAGCAACTGCTTCCACTAGAGTTGTGCAGCCCTTTGTTTTAGCTACCCCGCTTTACCGTCTACATCTACACGTGCATAGATGATGTAAACGGTGAAATGGTGGATGTTCACTTGAGAAGGTTCTGGAGCATGGCGGTCGCGTAAGTGGGTCGGGCCTGCTTGCTTTCGATGGCGTTCCTCAGGTACTGGATTCCTCCGCAGCGCTCCCAGATCTCCTCAAACTGCCGTGGGAGGATCTCTGCTCCGCGTTTTCGCGTGAGCCCGGTCTCCTCCAGACTCAGCTCACACATCTCCATGTCGTCCTTACCTGGGTATAGGATAGCAAAGGATAAAAGACATCACGCTATGCCTGAGTACACAGATAAGACTGTTTTCCAGTAACGGTTTCAACTGCTTTATCTTTCAAATCCTGCTTCTATTCTCAGGAATTCATTGTTCACAGTAGGGGAAAATTATTGTTTTATCTTATCGAAACATTAGGTAGTGCTGAAGAAGGCTTTTGGCACCTGCTACCAAGAGGATCGGCTGCTTGTCTGGATGAAGCTCCATCTGCCTGGCGATCCAGGGCCCATCAAAGTGAGCATACCACCAGCCTTTTTTCTTGTTCTGGGGGTCTTTGTACTGGTCTGCGGGTCGTATGAAGGGAATGCGGAAGTAACGTTGCTGGCGGTTCATTGCGATCTCTTGCTGCCGGGCTGGGACGGGTGGAGCGGGGTTCTGCTGGGCTGAAGAATTGTGAGAGAAAATTACAACAGTAACAAAACTTTCTAAAAATAAAAAATCTGAAAGTGGGGTTTGTCCAATCAAAACTTGCTGCCATAACTCTAGGGCCCATGGGTGGGTTGCAATTGAATTGCTAACGTGTTTGTGGTTGTTCTGGGAGGTCCTCCTAGAGTTCTGCATTGGACTGTTTTCTATGGAGTTCTGTCTCTTTTCTGCCCACTCAAGAAAAAAAAAAGTGTAATTTTTCCCACCCATGACTTTTACATTTTGTCCCACTCACAAAAACCAGCAGGTAGAGATCTACTTGAAATTTCAGTTCCTCTCCTGTAAGAATCTGTTCCGCTACAGTGCCATAGTTTATTTTTTCCTATTATCCCCACTAGGGTTGGGTCAATAGATGATGCCAACGTCCATCGCTGATGGCCGATAGACATTGCGATGCTCCGCCCCACCCCGCCGCAGCAGCAGCAACCAGCTCGCGAAAAACAAACTTAATATATGGCGGCAAATCTATAAAAGACACCACTGATGCTGGCGAGCGCGGTAAATAATTTCCGCAAGAGGAAAACAGATGTACATGCGAAGAAACGGGGCCGAGAGCTCATTTCTAACCCTCGCGCGCGCTTGATGTGTCATCCTCGCGCAATTCAAGCACTCGTGCGCGATCATTGCTGCGCTCAATCCTCTCTCACCTGCTCGCGCGAACACTGTTTTGTCAGCCGTAGGGCGGGGCTTGGTGTTTTAGTTACAACTAACCCCCCCACCGGCTACAGCGACGACGATGCCAACGTCCATCGCGATCTATCACATTAGACATCGTATGATGCCAAATTGGTCGACATCGCCCAACCCTAATCCCCACACACACACACATTTCCATCTCACACTTAGCAAGTCAAAAGTAGCAATACGGTAATACAGAGTGCCGACCTCTAGGTCCAACTCAAATGCTCAAGTCTTTATTACCCCTTGCCCACCACAAAGCTTTGGTTCTTGGATGGACCAGTCTGGAAGTCTGTCATGAACCAGACAGATGGCAGAAAAACGGAACGGTTCCTAAAAATGAAAGGTCGATAATCCCCAAGTTTCAAAGACAAGTCTTAAACCTAGTGCTAGACTAAATGTAAATCTGAGCTGTTTCAACTGAACGAAACTTGCACTGACTGATCTTAAAACAAGTCAGTGCCTTTGTTTTGTCTTAAGATACACACCACTAATGCTTTTTTCTAAGGCGTGTGAATGAACATTACTTAAAATGTCCTAACTGAACTATTGTCTAATCCTGGTTTAGGCTAAGCCCTGTCTGTGAAACCGGTCCAATAGGTTTACAAGGCTTTGGTACATCGTCCAAATGAACCCCATTTAGCATGTATCCCATTTACCACCACATCTCCAAGTAGATGACCAGGTTGCATATCATACTGCAGTCTCTATAACTCACGTCATCTTATTTCAGGTCCTTCTTATTTACTGTGTCCCTACACGCTAGTTAAGTCTGAGTGTCCAAACTCTCTATACTATTATTTACAATGTTATATAATACTACCCCAAAAAATTTGAATCCTAACCTTTAACTCCATAGCGAAATCCCAGATAGCCAGACCATATTAGTCTAAATAAATAAATATATATATATATATATATATATATATAAAATCATTTTTTACATTTATTTATTTATGAAAATAAATAGGTTGGAAAACGTTTAGCTTAAATGTTTAATATAAATAAACGGTGCTCAAACAGCTACTGAGATAGTATTTGCAAGTGAAGCGAGTTAACAGTGCGTCTTACGTCACCACATTTTTGAGTGCAACGTAGCTGTATGTGAATGTAAAGTTGTATTGCTGAAAGAGCATCATAAATAAAGCTATTGTCTCTCAAAATTGTCTCTCATTCGTGTGGATAACAATGATGAGAAGAAGCTGTGCTCCACACAGTGAAACCGAATCTGGTTTATTTTTACTTCCAAAGGACGAGGCTGTGAAGAATCAATGGTTAAATTATACCACAGCAGTATAATCCCCAAATTTCGCTGCGCTCCCGTCTGCGAGTTCAATATATTTGTAAACCGATTGTGCTCGAAAGATGGTCCAGAGCCCAGTTTTTTTAAACCAGTTTACTCCTCCAAATCACAAGCTGTAACTATGATTAATTGTTTCTTTCATTTTCTTTTGAGCATGCAAAATGTGTTGTGTTTATACTTAGTGAAGCTGTAGGTCTTCCGCTAACTGGCATTATAGTTCTGCTGTGGGCCCGTTATTGTCTAAAAATGTGTTGATTAATATAGAATGTATCATTATCTGGAGTCATGACAAAAGGATTGAACAATACATTGGTTTACAAACAGCAGGGATTGATCAGTTCTCCAGGTCTGTGTTCTTCTAAAGCATACCATTATTGTTTGGACCAATCATCAAACAGACTGGCTCATCGGACCAATCAGAGCGGAGCAGCCTCATGCAAAGGAGGGGGTTGGGTTGGAGAGATAATTGCTCAAACTAACAGTTTGAGAGTCGTTGAGAAATAAGGAACATTTAAACATATATTATAAGAAAACAAACTGGGAACTTCCCAAACCAAATCACGAACCTTTCAAAGATGCGACTCTTCACATCTCTTTATGATTTGATGTACCATTTATGTGTGTTCCCCAAATGTTAAAGCACCAAAGTAGCACTTGTTCAAATCAAAATCTTTCCATCAAACCATCTATTCATACTTCATGCTCAAAAAATAAATTACCCCAGACACAAATGACTTCGTAAAAGGAAGTACGCATTTTAAATCTGTCATCCCTATAGATCAAACAGCTTCGGAGGTTGGCATAATGTCAAGAAAGTTCTCGGAGAAGTTCTCAGCACTTTAATATTGACTTTGCAAAGCCAGAAGCCTGATTTCATCTCTCAGAGAGAAGCAGTGTAAGCCCCACGCACCTGATACAAACACTGCACAGTTTGAAGGTAAGATTTCCCAACAAGAGAGCCGGAGAGTTTGAAGAGGACCTGCAGGTCACGGAACTCTAAATCTCCTGTTTGTTCTGCTCGAGCAAACACTTAAAAAGCACTAAAGTCTTCCAGCAACCAAACACTGTGACGTGCCTTTCAAGTGGGAAAATCAGCGAGAGGTTTGATTTCCTTGAAACGGCAGCGAGTGCCTTTAGATGTGCTTTTAGCTGTCTGCATTATGTGCATGACAATGCAAACGCTAATCACAAAATGCGCCGGCAGGTTCTTGAAAAGAACAACAAACAAAAAGTTGCACGTTCAACCTTGAAAAAAACTCCAGCAACACATTCGCATAAAAAAAGAACTTCAGATAAGTATCTTTCCAGAATAAATAGTGTGCCGAATCACCTTTTGCCATTACAAATGAAATCATCAGCTACACACGACTTGTGATGATTCGTATGCAGGCTATTCTCACGGGGAAGCAGGTCAAATCTTACCATAGTCAGTGACCGATTTGGGAGCCCTCATCTCTGTGTCTGTATTTCGCTTCTTGTTCTTTGATTTCCAGGCGTGGTACACCTTCAGACGACGGTGAAATTCTTCTCGGCACGCTGCCAGCAACTCTATATCTACAAGGGTGAGAAATAACGCAATCAATACTGCATTTTCATGTATAACAGAGCAGAGTTTCCTGTGACCTTTCACTTTAAGTGTTCAGGCACATGCTGAACATGAACATGGAACAACTGTTCGAAAGTCTATCTACTTTCAAGTAAAGCAAGTTTTCCTAGCTTAAATGGTTACCAATATGCTAGATCTAAATTTTCTACATATGTATAACTTTCTTTCTTGACTGGAATACAAAATAGGATGTTTATCAGAATGTTCCTGGAGGGCAATTGCTCTGCAGACTTTGGCTACTTTGATTGAGGTATGTTTAATAAGGTTGGAGCTAATGTCTTCAGACTCACTAAAAACTTCTAGGAAAGTGTGTTGGAGTAAAACACTGCAGGATGTTGGCCCTCCAAGAGCGATGTTGGTCACCCCTGTCATAGCTGCTGTTTTCCACACAATTAAAGTGAATATTTATAGATAAGGCTCTAAAAGGCACCATAATAAAAGCAGCACTATATTCACTATGGTTATTGTTCAAGTCTTCTAAAGCTATATGATAGCTGTAGCTTTGAGTTACTGCCCTCAGGCAAATCCTCAGATCTCTTTAGTGAATGTGCATATTCAAGCTTTGAATATTCATGACCACAAAGAAGAGCTATGGCAAAGGGTTTTTATGAATAGCATCAAAATAATTAAAATATAGTCCACAAGAACTTTTATGGGGGTCCTTATGGCCCACTGTATTGTTTTATGGAAAGGAGCAGCTAGAACATCCTGCCAAGCATCTGATGAAAACCATATGGCCTTGAACTACCAAAAGGGTGAGTTAATTATGACACAATTTTCATTTTAGAGTGAATTATTCGTTTCAATAATCAAGAGACCACTGAAAATTATGACCAAACATGAAAGACCAAAAAGTCAGCGAAGCACAAAATAGATTGAAGTTTTTGTGATTGACGGTTCACCTACTGTATCATAAAAGACAAATAAATACATCTGCAAGTAAAAATACAGCATATATAATGAACTGATAAATAAATTATGGCTTGAGAGCAAGCTACGAAATCAGTCACTGATTTTTGATTATCTCCACCATGCTAGTTTTCCATCTGCAAAATATTACATGCTAGTCCCTCAATCTCAGAAAATATTACACGTCAGTCACCAATCTCCAAAATTACATGCTTTTTTGACATGAACAGCTTCAGGTGAGCAGGAAGTTCTGCGAACGGATGGAGGGGCTGATTGCTCTTACCACAGGAGGTGTTGATGGCGTCTCGCAGCTCAGCGTACTTCCACTTGCTCAGGTCGTACTTCTTCACCCCAGCTGTCACCTTGTTGGCCTGCACCTGCGCGCCCCTGGAATTGCACAGAAGAGGAGCAATTTTGAGTTTTTCTTAGCTTCATATTTCTCCATAGGCAAAGGTTCTGATCTATCTCCTAAGCTCCTGTTACCAGCTGCTAAACGTTCCCTAGGCCACAGCACAATCAGATGATTAATTGGCCTTCTGCTTACGTGGAGATACATTCTCTCTGAAACCTGTAATGACATGGAAATAGCATGGATCATGCCAAATTAACACCTCACTGAGCAAATTAGATGCAGCCTTGGCAACACTGAGCCGCAACAGTGAGGGTGGTTACTGGCGGTTAACGATGGTTAATGGTGAGCGAGGGAGAGGCCGCATGTGAGCTCTGTGAGGGTTTTTGCAATCTTGACTCCCACGGTGCAGGGAGCTCTAAGCCAATCAGAGCAGGGATTGTCTTCTTTACTAAAGATTAAAAAGGCCTGCAAGGAGTCTGTGGGGTGATGGCAAAACCATAACCGGCCTGATTCTTATCCTAATGGCACCAATAAATACAACAATTCTAGACTTGGGTACTACGTGATCACAACATTTAGCATGAGCCTTAATTACATACTTACATTTAAAATAATCATTTTGAACAAAATACTTAATGTTAAAAAGATGTTATTAAATTGTACGTCTATTTTACAATACCTGCATGTAATTACATCTGTAATTAATTTCTGTACACTTATAATTACACTGTTGACCCATTCCTTACACCTTAACCCACCCTTAAACCTACCCAATATCACCAAACCTGTCCCTAACTTTATCCGTTTTCCAACTCAATAGCAGAAAAAGTGTTTTGCTATACAAACATATTTTATGATGCAAGTACCTTAAGGCCACTTTATATAAAGTGGGGCCGGTTAGTCTTTTTTTAACAGGAGTTAGAGTTAGCTATTTAAACTGACCAAACAAACACAAATTTAGCTGTTTTAAAAATAGGCAACTGAAAATAATGAAAATGTGTGTTTGCTACAATGTTCAGAGTTTATAACAAGCTTCTAGGTCAATTTTCATTACCATGTTTCAAGGGTCATACTAGGTACTTGCTGGGCATTTAATTCTGGGGTGTTCTGGGTAGTTGCTGTAAACCTATGAGATTAATTTTTTTTTCATAGCCTGATCTGTCTAACCCCAAGTATAATGATATGAGGAATACTAATAATGAGAGATTTGTTGTTTGATTAGGTGACTTCAAAAACAAGCTTATAATTCCCATCCTACTGAAGAAAGACCTGCAATCCTCCGAGCCAAATCATTTCCACAGACAATTATTCCAGAACCTGAGGCCGAGATTTAAAGTCATAAAGTGATGATGTCACCCTACAGCCTTAAAGCAAACTTTCTCATATAAAAGCAGTGACAGGAGTCCCAGAAGAGACAGAGGGTTGTCAGTGTGAGCGGTGAGTGTGCGTCTGGGAGGAGCTTTTGCATGGCTGAACATGGTGACACTGGATGTAGGGACACTCTGTCGACTCTGACAGCTGTGAAGAGCAAAGCTGCTTAACGTAGACCCTGAGAGAGAAGTCACTGAACCAGCAACCCTGCCGATTAACCCACTCATACAGGTGTAAGCGGAGTGCTAACACAAACACACATAGGGACAGAAATTAAATGTCAACACTAGTGCTGGGAAAGCTGCTCATAACTCAAAGCAGGTAAACTACATTTGAGCAAACATTCAAAAAAGTAATTACTACATTAAACACTACAACAAAACGTACTGAACTACACAGTGTGTATATATATATATATATATTAGGGGTGTAACGATACGTCGTATCGTATTGAACTGTTCGGTACAAGGCTTTCGGTTCGGTACGCATATGAACCGAACGATTCAGAAAAAAAGAGAAAAGAAAGAGAATAAACTGTCAAATATAATGTTTTCAGTGCTACGATTAACAAGGCAGCACAAACAACGGGACAGGGAACCCACGTCTGCTCCTCCCACCCCCAAACAGACGAGAACCAGAAACA
>JAUCMU010000033.1:14619096-14629596 GCA_032275025.1 Enteromius treurensis
TACCGAACCATGACACTACTGTATCGTATCGAACCGAACCGTGATTTTTGTGAACCGTTACACCCCTAATATATATACATATTCTGCAAAAGAGCTGTACATGCCAACCCTTTAGAATTATTGCTATAAAAATGCAGGTAGAGTTAGAAGCACCACTGCTCCTGGTTAAGGACTCCACAGCACTGGTAAACAGCCATATGGGGCATTTCCTAAGCGATGTGCAAAGAAGACCAAACAGGCTGATATTTTATTTTGACAGATTTCCCTCTGTTGTAAGCTAATTGAAACAGATGACTTCAGATGATAGCGCAAGAAGGAGGATTGTAAACACACTGCAACAAAATATGCATTTCTTTCAAGCAACCCTTGAACGCTGAAATGCAAAGCTGAGTTTCTTTCTTAAGTACCATCATCCAGAGTTGAAAATGTTCATGCTGAGACCTTGAGACATGCATAAATCCAACATATATTTTGAGGCAACATAAATAAATGGAAATAGCGTTGTTCAGCTCCTAGCATAAAGTGAAAAAGGAAATAAGATCCAAATGGATCAACACCTACAAAAAGACTCCTAAAAGATTTTTATTTTTTTACCAACCCACGTCCAAATGTTAACATTTCCTGAGGAAAACATGAGTAGTGCTTGAGCGTAAAACAAATGCTACCACAACAATAGAGTGTGATAAGTGGTTGCTGGAGCTTTATGATATTCTAATCCATAGATGTGACTTTTCATTTAGTGCACACTTATGGGATTTTTGAGCCTCTTTTAATCATTTGAAAGGCAAAAAAGTATATTATTGTATATTAAAATTAAATGCCAAAGAGTAATATTTACTAGTGATGCCAAATCAATTGACCGCAATTAGATTATTTGCATTCAAAATCTACTTTAACATAATATGTGTTATTATATATAAGCATAGTACATACAGTATATGATTTATATTATATATAAATATATGATCCATATGTTTCTTAAACATATACATAGTACACACATGCAAAAAATTTTAATTTTTGGGATGTGATTAAATTATGATTAATTGATTTGTGAGCCCTAATATTTAGTGTTATAGGTTTGTTCGAAGTGTGAACTATAGTAAGAATGATTTATAGAACTATAATTGCTCAACACCTGTATAAACAAAAAACAACAACCAAAAAGACTGCACTACTTGATTTCACTGGTTCATGCTCCATTTCTGTTGGAAAACACAAATCTACAAATATAACCACAAGCTAAGTCTCTATATTCGATCTAAGAAATTCAATCTAAGTACTTTATAAAGTATTTAGGTTAATATCGAAACTAAGAAATAGCCCATTGTTTACTGTGACTTTCTATGAGTAATCCTCTATCTAGGTTGTGGTGAGATTAGAAGGACAGGACGTGATTGTGGGTGAGTGTGGTTAGACCGAGTGGAAAATTAGGAGAGAAGCCCGTTCTAGCTCTTACATCTCTGTGAAGAACCAAACACCTGTGGTACAGTCACTGGAGGGGAGAGGAAGCACAAAGAAAAGAGGTTTGGATGACAGCACGGTCTTCTCAGCACCCAGTTAGCACGTGTAATAACAGCAGAACAGCCTTTTATTTTATTATACATCAACCGGGAACAGGCGACACGTCTTTGTCCACTTCCATTAACTAAATGAAATATGACTCGTGGTGTTGCACCACAGGCGTCTCGTGTTTCTGTTTACCTGCTTTTGTAGACACACGAGTTGGCCGCAGTAAAAATGATTCATGGCATTTATGTAACGCTGTCTGGCAGAATCTTGTTCTTTGTTTGTTTTTGTCGCCGCTCGAAAGCATACAGGGGCTTTTCAGATGGAAATCTCTATATGGGGTTTATGTGCGTTTTATGAATGGTTACCAAGGTACAACCCGGCGTGGAGTCTTCCTTTGTTTGTTTTTACCCGGTGACGCTGTTTGAGACTTTATTATTTTATTGAGGTGTGTGTGTGAATTTGTGCGTACCTGCGCAAGCTAGGGTCCATTTGAGCTTCATCCTGGATGAGTTCTGCCTCGCTCTGAGCGATCCTCATGGCCAGCTCTCTGTCCCTCCTCTCCTGTTCCAATACGGTCTGTCTCTGAGTTTCTTCCTCCCGCTCTAATGCCAGCTGCATCTCAAGTTCAGCCTGGAAAGAACATACATTCCCACAAATCAATAAGACACACACACACACAATCTAAACACCTTCGGCGTTTGCCACACCTGTGCCTTCTTTCAGTTCCAATTGAATGCCAACACACAGAGACACAAGCATACAAATGTGTGCCGGTAGGGGTGCCGACAGTAATGACCACATATTTGAGCTCAGAGCATTGAACTTAGGTGGGCCAAAGAAGAATTCCAATGAGTCTGACACCATCCCTGTTAAAAAAGAAAAGACTTTTGGATGCTTGTTTGCTGGTGTCCTCAAGCAAAACCTCATTTGTGGAACACTTTTACAACAAAAATCTTAGTTGATTTGCTAAATTTAGTTGGTGAGCAGCTAGCAGCTAGATCAGCACCAATCCAGAACTTACCAGTACAACCCAGCCTGGACCCCATTAAGTGGTTTGACGGCCACAGTTTATGCACTGTCAAACAGTTTCACAGTATTCAACAAGAAAGATACAGAATCAATGATGCAAACTTCAACAATTCTGTAGCTGTAGCAAGACAATTAATCCCCTCCAGTTAGTTCAATGTTGGATACGTTAAGCTCAAAAACTTCAACTGATGACAATCGCGTTGTTTTTCAGCTTCATTCACCTTCATGTTGTTCCAAACTTGGGTTTACATTTTAATAGTCGACTTCAGACATTCTACTAACTATAAGTAACTTTGTAACTACATGTCAACTATACGTCAACTAATTCTCATCAATTAGCAAATGAACGTTTACTAACTCTCAGAGTAGACTGTTAGGGGAGCTTTAGGGTTAGTAACTTAAACAGGGTTTAAAATATCCAGGAGCTTTTAGTTAAAATCACAGCACTGAAATATAATGTGGTACAATCTGGAAAGCATTTGATTGGACGAAAATGTTGATATATCCACGAGTGCCAGATGAAGACTGTTTTGATCGGTTTTCCAAAAAAGCAAGTGCAATTTAAAAGCCTATACCTGCTAACACCTGATTTGCTGACTTTAAGGAAGGTTGCGGCAGCTCTTAACATTTCTCTGCGCAATTACCATGATGCCGTTTAAGGCAGACTACAGAATTCCCTCAATCTCCCCATCCTCTGGCGTCTGGTACATCTGAGGGAAGAGAGATTAGCGGGGCGGCCCTGCCCCAGACGCACTGTAACCCATCTATAGCACTGCCCACTGAAAGGATATTAAGCCATTACGCTCCTGCTGTGTGCTGAAGTCTGATTAGGTGTATAATCAAAGCTGTACTGCAGCCAACCAGCTTGGGATTCTACGTCTAGACGGTGCTAAATGAAAAAAGGAAAAAGAATAAAAACAAATGAAATGAACAGCATGGATTTAGATGTGTGAGGAGAGCCTGGGACGGAGTCCAGCAGCGTGGTCCAAACGCATAGGTCAAAACGAAGCAAAGGAGTGATTGAAGAGAAAAGCTTAGATGGAACATTTTCAGAGAGAAAACCTCAGACAGAAAGAGGAATGATGCAGGCGCTATTCTGATAGCAGGAAAAAGTAAGGCATCTGAGGTTGAATACCCATATATACAAAGACATATATATATATATAGAGAGAGAGAGAGAGAGAGAGAGAGAAAGGGCTACAGCACACACTGGTTATGATAAATCTGAGCTATGAATCAAACTGCTAAAAGCAGGAGAGACTTGGTGATGAAAACAGAGTGATGAATTATGGCTGAATATAACAGTGATAAAGATTTTAGTAACAGTGTGACAACAGTCTTTGAGTGAATTGCAAATGTTTTCTTTCACAAAGGTCTTCAATTCATTCAAGGACTACCAAGATATTTTATAAGTTTACAAAAACAATTGTATTTCCAAGGCAATGTGATAGAATAAACGTTAAGAATTTTTATATTTTCTAACATTTTTCTTAATTGTAGTTGATAGAATATAAAAGTCCATTCATGTGAGATCAGAATGCATTATAGTTATTGTTAAATGTTAACATGCAACTATTTTTTTTTAAAATGTATTAGTAAATGTTGAAACATTAAGTAATATAATAAAATACTACACAAGTATTGTTATTTGTTATTTGTTAGCTTAGCTAAAAAAATAGCATAGAAGGAATTAGATAATAGAATAGAATAGAATAGAAAATAATAAACAAATAGTGTGTTAAAAATAGAACTAGCAAAGAAGAAAAATAGAACTGGTCAGGACCCTCAGAACAACAGTATTAGAATAAAATAGTGAAATTTAATAAAACAACAGAACGTTTAAATATAAAATGGTATTTTGAAAAGGGACCAAACCAGATTTATTTCTGAGTGTTGAAAAAGGTAGAACTGGCAAGAACTTGGATGTTTTAAAATCAAATAGTCGATTGAAAATGGATTGAACCAGATGCATTTATGCAATAGAATATACTACAGAAATAATAGAGTATTTAAAAATGGAGTTAATAGAAGAAAAATAGAATTTGTAAGGACCCTCAGAACTGAATCAGAATAAAACAGGAACAGAATAAAATAGAACAGAATGTTTCAAAAAATAAGAAGAGTGTTGAAAAAAGTAGAACTGGCAAAGAAGAAAAATATAATTGGAAAACTTTTGAATTTTAATTAAACATCAGAACATTTATAAAAGAAAAAAATGAATTTTTAAGGACCCTCAGAACAGAATCAGAATAAAACAGGAACAGAACAGAATAGAAGAGAATAGAACAGAACAGGATAGAATAGAGCACAGAAGACTGTGAAGAGTATGCAACAGTTGTCGGGCAGCATGGGTACAAAGTGTCTCTGCAGGGCGAAACATCTAGAAGGTGAGGCACAAGGGAAGTCAGCCAAGCCCCCAAACACAGCCTCACCATCAGGAGAGAGGGAACATAGGACTTTCTCTCCGCAGACACAGCATAATCCAGCCCCAGGAGGTAGGCAGAGGCTGATGAATAAACCCACAGGCCGCTGTAGCAGCTCAATACCGTCATGATTATGCCTGCAGAACAGCCAGTCCCGGCCAGCTCTGAACATGCCAGCGTGAGACGGAGTGGGCATTTGGTTTGCCGAAGAAGTCAGCGGAGGAGAGGAATCAATACACAGAGGGAGCACGTATACACATACACACCTGCATGACTCGCTCTTCCTCTTCTCTTTTCTTTCTCTCCTCTTCCTCCTGTTTCCTCTTCTGCTCCATCTCGGCTTTCCTGATGGGAGAGAGATCAAGGAAGGACCGTTAATGAGTTACTCCAGCCTGCGGGGGATTACGCCTCCAGATCAATGACCCACAGGAAGGGATGTGGAAACACCCACAGGTGGATTCACAACTGTCACAAAAGGGAAACGTGGACTGCATCTAGTCCTTTTTTAGTGCAAGCGAGCCCCTTCAATAGCAGCTGAAATTTAATAGCGCGCTGTGAGCATTGTTGGGGAGCGTCGCTACCAAATGGATTTTCATTTCAAAAGACCTATGCATTTATATAGAGCAAACTAAACCTGCTGCATATTTCTTTGTACTTTGTCGATCATGTATTTGTGTATTGATATGCATCTTTGCCAAATCTTGGAGTGTGATTTGCATTACAGTGGTTCCAAACTAGATTTTTTTTTAGGGTACATTTTACATTACTTATTAAATTATTAACATAACCGCCTGAGAAAGTTGTTTCCCTTTTGATGTCCCTCTTTTGATTTAATGACAGCAGTACAAAATCAAAAGGTCATGTTACAGTGTAAAAAATGTGATTTATGCCTGTGACGGCAAAGCTGTCCAGCAGCCATTACTGGTCTTTAGTGTCCCATGATCCTTTATAAATCATTCTAATATGTTCTTTCTTATGTGCTATTTTACATTCTGCACAATGAACTATTTTTATTCTTATCAAAGTTAACCTGTAATACATAACTTGAAAGTTAAAAGACCTTTTCCATCTCATGATGACCAAATTACCAATATTCCATACTAAACTGTATATATCATTTATTAGTTATATATTAAACACTATACATGTAATTATCATAGAATTTTATATTTTTATTAAAACATATTATAATTAAAAGCTTGCATGGCGGTTTTTTTTTTTTTTTTTTGTATAAATGGAGCAGCAACTGCTTATAAAGCTGCCATCTAATCACATCTACGTTACATAAAACATCCTGAGAAGGTTTGAAATTTTTGAGATTTTGCTTAAATGACAGCTGTGCGATGCGCTTTATGTTCATAAAAAATGTGTGTATTCATATATAATTAAATCCAGATAATGTAGTAATCCATATGGAGGGGCTGCACCTAATATAAAGAAAGCAGCATTAAAGTTGCTGTTGTTGTGTATACTAGTGTGGAAGTAAATATTCTTTGACAAGACTATAAACATAGAAATATCATCATGGCCTGATTCGTGAAACGATGACAGATGCTGTCCATGACAGCAGACTCTGGAGAATGCATAAGAGAGAGCGGGTCAAGCCGAACCCTCCAGTGATGTATTAATCTCTCTGCCAATCCCCTCCCACACCCTTTTTTTTCAGCTCCTGTTCTTCTTTCAAATGCACTGGGACTCTGACCTAATGTACGGTTCATCCTATTCGAAACTTGCAACGTGACTCACATGCGGCGGTCTTCTTCCTCCAGTTTGCGCAACTGCTCCTCTTCTTCACGTCTCGTTCGTTCTCTTTCCATCTCCTCCTGGATGCGCTTGAGTCTCTCCGTCTCCTCCTGCTCCTGCTTCTTCTTCTGCATTGAGGAGAGGAGCTGCTCCGAGCGCTTCACCAGGCCCTCATACTCCTGCTCGATCTCTTTGCGGCTCATCACCGTAGCCTGAGAGTACAGATGAAAAGAAAGAATTAAATTTGATTTGACTTAATTGGATATATTTCAAATATAATGTCCACTTTAGTTACATATAAAGGAAACTGATTTTGACCTTTCGAGCTATGTATAATTACTGCCCACTGAAAAGAAGAGGCTCACTTGTTTGAACTACACTTGATCGTGTTGTATGTTGAACTAAATAGAAAGACAAACCTGTGTGACTTTTTTTTTCTGTGAAGCAGAAAAAGAGAGCTTCTGTTTTCAATCCGATAAAAGTAGAATAATGAACTAATTAGGTACTTAGTAGTAGCCATTGTGCTTGCATGAAATAAAATGTACTTAACCAAGTTAATGGAAGAACCTGTAATTATGTACTGTAGATGTAAGAGGGTAACACATATGTAACAGACAGAGTCTGTATCACAGCTACTTACACTTAAGTGCAATCTTGATACTGTACACCTTATTTTCAAGTAGCTTATATCTGTGTACTTGAATTTACAATTACATTGTATAAAGTCTACAACACATGTGTGACCATCTTTTGGTTAAATACAGTAAGTAGCTGTGTAACAGACTCTAATGAGCCTATTACTTCTACAGAACTACAAAATGCAAGTACAAAATGTTCCAGAACTTACTTACTTTGTAAGTACACTTTGTTTTATGCAAGTACAACAGCTAATATACTTTCTAGGTAATGACTCTGTATTATGGACACCTTAAAATAAAGTGTTACCAAGTAAATTTACAGTATATAGCAGAAATGCAAAAACAGTATTAGTCCAGCTTCTGGAATATAAACCGTGCACTTGTTTTGTATTTAACTAATTTGATCATCATGCAATCAAATGAGTCTAGAGATTAAGAATTTGATGTTGTAAACTCTTTGGTTCAACTGATCGAACTTCAAATTTGACTCCTGGTCTTCACTGAAAAATATTGGTCTCTTTATATAAAATTGTTTTGTGTAAGAAACCAAAAGTATCCAATTATTGACAAAAGTATTCTCAAAAATGTTATTTGGGCTTGTTTTCAACTTAAAAATGACTGCCTTTGTACATGTCAGAGCAGGTTTGACATCACTACAGGCAGACACCACTGATTTCGATATTATGTATTTACAGTAACATGACTGAAACTTAGATTTTTAGACTAAGGGTACTGTAGGAGTTTTAGTAAATCACTTTTTTTTTTTACAAATAAATAATTTCATTCACAATTCTTTATGACAAGAATTTGTATATTTATGATTCTTTTAAGTACTTTTTCAAAGCTTGACAGTATAGATTAACATACACTTTCATTGTATGGAACACAGAAGCTTGGATATTATATCTAAATACTGTATATTTTTCTAAATTTAGTATTTTTTTCCCCCAGGAAGAAAGAAAACAACAATAAGAGGCTGAAAAAGTGAGTAAATGATGAAAAATGGTAACAGGACAGGCTACTCAGCAGCTCCCTTAAAAAGCTCTTCCTCCTGTGCTTCGTTAAACTAATTTGAGCAGGGTTTCGCAAAAAACTGTCAGCAACTCAGTGGTTACACATCAGCTCGGAGACAGCAGTGACGCTGAGCCACATGCATCGCAGTTGTATTAATTTCCTGCAGATATTCATTAAACCTGGATGTGGATTTGGTGCCATCTGGCAGAGCACCAGAGGTGCGAGGAGGGGTGCAAGCATTGTGAATGATCATTGTACCTCAGAGGGGCAGGGGGCTCGATGACTAGGTCCGTCTCACCCCCTAACGCTAGATGAGTTAGTGCTAGTGTGTTGAATGACAGCCATTGACACAATCTACGTTATTAGCCAGGGAGGCCACAGTAATCTCCAGTCCAGATGGTAAGGTAATAGGAGGCATTGCCAATCAAAAACCACATGCTAATCAAAATGTGCAATGCTAATAACAAAGAAAGCTATCACGGGCGCAGAAGTGCAGAGAGCATCTCGTTTAGACGGAGGAACGGAGTGTTCAGGTAGAAAAGTTTCAGCTCTGGTGCCAGCTATCTATCAGGGAGAGGGCGCAATGTCTCTGGAGCTCACTGTCAATAATGCACTCTTAGTCTGACGGATGAGGTTGGGCTCTACGTAGAGAATACAACAATGCATATACTGCACTCAATCAGCCGCAGATGAAAGTTCGGAGGAAGGCAAGAAATCAACACTAGAAACGGAATAATGCGGCAAAGCCTTGTAAATCGACTTGACAGCGTGTGGTGCGAATGTCAATGATGATCTGCAGACGGAAATCTCATTGTCGCCCGCCGATTTGCATACTTTGTATTTATTTACTCTGCTGTTGAGTGCTAGATTTTCTGCTGAATGAGATGAAAAGCTCTGGCTCTCTTTTTTTTGGGCCCTAAAAAGAGAGACACTTGAAGCTGGCAGACAATTCTAGCCACAGCTTTAGACCGCCTTCATCAGGACATGGAAAAACACACATCTGTTGAATTATGCATGAAAACCGATACACGACGGCAGACTAAGAAAAGAGGTACACCGCGTAACATCACTGTGCTTTGGAAGCCGAAGGAGGTGAAAGGGGGTTTTTGTCAACCTTGGGTGGTTTTCCAGTGAAAAAGCTCACCTTAATCTTGGCCATGAGGGCGTCGGTGGAGGAGACCAGTTCCTCGACCTGTTTGCTCACTTCCTGTTTTCCCTCTTTGAGTCCATTTACAGCTTCGTTGAATTTCTCCATCCTCTTCCTCAAATTTTTCACCTTCACCAAGCCGTTAATGCTGACAGGAAAACAGACACAATGGTGTTCACGTTTATGTCCAGCCTAATAGTTCATTTAAAACTACATCATTTATAAACCAAACATAGCACAGTCCATAATCCATAACACCACATTTTGTCGTGAAAAAAGTCCATTAACTGCTGTCCACTCAAAACAAAACCCACCGACTTGTTTGTTAAGAATTATGTATTGTAGACTGTTATCATTCGTAAACAGTGCTTGATCTGTGCATATTTTATCTCCTGATTTAGACAGGATGATTTTTTTTTACTTTAATAATTTGAAGATAAAAACATCTTAATGAAGTATATTTGTAACCTATAAATACACGTTTATAACTGTATTATAACTGTAATATGTATTTCACTTCACAAGACATTGGCTGAGTCAGAAAGCTTCGCTAGGAGCTGCACAAAATCACCCTGATAATG
Organism: Enteromius treurensis; assembly: GCA_032275025.1. NCBI lineage: Eukaryota > Metazoa > Chordata > Actinopteri > Cypriniformes > Cyprinidae > Enteromius > Enteromius treurensis. The sequence continues at coordinate 14,629,184 of JAUCMU010000033.1, forward strand.
AACTCGAATTTGCGCAGCTCGTCAGTGAATAACGGCTCTGTGTAGTGAATACAGATGCGCAGTACATATCGCGCGTTGATGATCGTGCAGCCCTATGCAAAATACGTCCATATGACCGACGTTGCGTTTCGCGCATGCATGAAGTAGGTGAAGCAACTTGTGCTTTGTAGTTTTTAAAGAACCCTTGAATATGAGTTAATTACTTTATATTAGACCAGTGGTGTCGAACGTCAGTCCTGGAGAGCCGCAGCCCTGCAGAGTTTTGCTTTAACCCCAATCAAACACACCTGGACAAGCTAATCAAGGTCTGAACAGGTACTTGGAAGCTACAGACAGGTGAGTGTTAATTAGGGTTGGAGCTGAACTCTGCAGGGCTGCGGCTCTCCAGGACTGGAGTTCGCCACCCCTGCATT
>JAUCMU010000033.1:14629696-14644095 GCA_032275025.1 Enteromius treurensis
TCGTGCAGCCCTACTGGCCACCAAACGCCACTTTCAGATGCAGTCTTTATTTATTTTTAGCTCAACTGTCACAGAATGCACAGGTTTGTGGGATATCAAAGGCAGCAATGGGATGGATACATCTATGCTGCCTTTAAAATCTACGAGAAGGTACCTCTGGAGACAGGAAGTAAAGCAGAATTTGAATTTGGACGTGCCTTGATGTCTTCCTGCCTTGGAATGCTGCCTCCGAAGGCAGTGTTTTAGAGCTTTTAGACGAAGCCATAGATAGACTATTTTGTCATGCTCTTATCCACATTTTGGACTCCTTCTGACGGCAACCCATTTACTACAATGCATCCACTGGTGAGAAAGTGATGTCATGCTAAATTTCTCCAAATCGACAAAGAAACAAAACTCGTCAGCATCTTGGATGGCCTTCAGCAAATATTCATTTTTAGGTAAACTAAAGGTAATAAAAGACTTTTTTTTTCTTTTTAAAGCATACAAGCTTTTCAAAAACATTTAAAGCAAACATAAAAAGAACACACTTTGAAAAAAATTCAATTAGACTTCTAAGAGATTTTTTATTGATCCAATACATATTTCAGATCCGTTGCTGACAGCTTTTCAAAAACACCAAACAGATGCAAACAACACCGTGACACCACACTGAAATAAGTGTTGGAAAACAGATCCTCTCACTGAGTTTGCAATGCATGAGCAATCACGGTCACTAATAGAGGCGTGCTGGTGTGTGTACATACCGAGGCTTGTGTCGTCTTTTGCATAGCCACATGCGAACAGTCTTCTGAATCTTGATGCAGGCACTGGCCCTGAAGCTCATTTTGTTCCTCACTGTGCCAAGTAAAAGAAAGAGGAAAAAGATGCTTGCTCATCAACAGCATCAAACGGTAACACTGCACAGGTGAACGGGAGGGCGTGGGATGTTTCAAATTGCTTTTATGAAAGTTGAGGTTATGAAGGGTGACGTACGTTTAATAACTGACAGTGTGCACCACTGGATCTTTTTCCAGCGGCTGCACACCAGCCACTTATTGACCCGTTTTACAAGCTCGGCCAGGTGCTCCGGATCAGACTTCATGATCTGGTCAAACTCTGCAAACTGAAGCAAACACAGACAGGCGTTACCATTTATATAGCCACATTTACGAGGTTCCCATGTGCGCCAGCTTAATGAAACAGTAAAGCGGTTTTAACAGTCTTGTATTATCCCAACCCTCATGAGAAATGTCACAATAGAAATGATCACCTTCCCGGGGCGGAAGAAAACCCTGGTCAAGCCAAACTTGTAATCGTTCTGGTTTAGGCCAAGTGCTTTAAACAGAGCCTGCAGAAGGAGACAATATAATCAGACAATGTGGAATGAGTACTTTATTAAATGTCTCAGATACCAACAAGAATGGCACGATGGCCTTGAGCCTGTGCTTATGCTCTTCCATTAAAAACAATTTGATGTTTGTGTGCCTTGGAAACTTGCTTTTCTGTGCCGTTTTGAACATTATTGCCAGAGTGAATTGTGAGTTAGAATTAGAATGATTTGAAAACAATAAACAAGTCAGTATGTTTTCTGCCACTTTGTAGCTGAAGTGTTTATGACGTTTGTAGCTGTCAAAGAGATGCATTATAGGGGTTACATTTCCAGCTGGTACTGCAAATGAAAGCCCTAGTGAAAAATAAATATACTTAAATGTATCTGAATTATTTATTTCATGCGTAGCATACTACAAATACATTTTCATATTTATGTGCTTAATAAAATGCTGTGCAATTGTACGTTTACTATACTAAACTGGTATACTAAGTAAATAGTATACTTTATTTTGCTAAATTTGAAAAACCCATTTTGTACTTAATGCACTTCAATTGAGCAGAAGTAGTGCTGAAGCCCAATTAAATACATATTTAGTATATTTGCGCTAAAGTGGAACTACTGCAAGTATACTTCAGGTACACTTTAAATATTTTGCATTAAAAGGGCAATATTACACAATCTTCATTAAAAGTAACATAAACAGGCATTTTAGGCGTATTAATAGGAAGAGTAACACCCCAAATAAGATTAATTAAAATATTTATATCAGTAGGTCCCAAGTTATCTGTCAGTAGATTTGAACTATAATTAGTATGAAATAAATATATTTTAAATATATTATTTGTTATAATATAATTTTTGGGGGGAGGGAAAAAAAATATTTATAGAAAATCCTAACTAAAAGCCTGAGTTTTCTTTTTTTATAAGTAACACATCTCGAAGAATTTTAAACTAGACTTTTCAAAGATTCAAGACATAATTAAGACTTGAAACTGACAACCACCATGAACACACTGTAAAATGATCAATGTTTTGCACTTCCAGCTAAAGAGTTTATGAAGTTTGCAGCTGTCAAAAAGTGACATTACAGTGGTAAAAATTCCAGCCATTATACCAAATGAAAAACATAAATTCCTGTAAATAGGTTTTAGGGGAAAACAACGGTTAAAGACCACACATAACAAATGCTACTAAAATATGCTTGAGTAAAAACTCAAAATCAAGGCCTGAGAGAGACAGCAGGGAAAAAGAGCTTATTGTTAAAGCTTGATTATACTCTAGAGTCTAGAGATTACATTACGAGCATGATCATCTGAATAAAGTCATTTTCAATAATTGCAATCAATCATTAATTGCAGCGTAATCAAATACTGTATTCGTGTGGAATCTAATTGTACACTTTATGATTAAATACACACGTTATATTTAACCATGGGTGCATGATTAAAGTGTAATTCGACTTTCAAATGTATCTGTAACTAACCGATGATAAACCACAATCATTTATCCTGGAAATCAATGAGGTATTACTCGGTGCCTGCTTTGGCACATGGATATGAAAGGTCATGTAGTTCTATCTAAAAATAATTCACCTGGCCGCCATCTAATTATGTACACAAGAACTTCAGGTGAATAATAATAAGAATCAACTGAGCTATTATTAAATGTAAATGTAATGATGAAAAGAAAAGGTTTACTTTGCAAAAGAGTCGAGGATCGAGCCTTGTGAGCTTGTTGGGCATGTACTGCTTGTACATGTTGTAAAGCTCGTGAAACGGAGCCCGGGAGGGGAAGCCACCCTGCATCAGGTCCAGCACTGATACCATGCCTGAGAGGAGAAGAGAAGTACAGATCAGAAAACTAGTGAAGATACAGGATTTGCTGCATTAAAGATCGGAGCTGAAGCATGAAGCTAGTTTACACGTGTGCACTCAACCTGTGCTTGAACACTTGCTTCTGACAACAAAACTCCCAGAATGAGCTTATAAGAGTGTAAACTTACTACTTACTTACTATGCACTTGATAAGTCTACATTTATCTCATATGATGCACAACTAAGTTCTAAAGTATCAAACTAATTGGCAAATCGACATACCAGTGAAGCACCTAGGGTATAACTCTTCTTCTATCACTCGCATGAAAGTTTATTTCTAAAACTTTGCTAACAGGCTATAAAACGCAATAACACCAACCTTCAAAACACTCATGTGGTAACGGCACCTCCAAAAGATAATGAAAAATCAGTGGAGCTCACATTTAATATGGCCGCTCCATAGGCAATATCGGGATTTGTTTTAAAAGTGAGCTTGCGACTGATGAGCGCTGTGTATTTGTGATGGGCTTTCTTAAATTGAAATATTTGAAGCATTACCACAAGTGCTGCGAGATAAATTGCGAACTTAAATAATGAAATAATGCACCTATATAATCATATACATACCCGAGCATTGAAGCTGAGACAGAATCTGAGCTCCTTCAAACTGGTGGCTTACCATCTTCAGATTAGGCTTCACACAACGGATAAAACTAGAGCCCTTTTCAACACATACACACACAAGAAGTTATTTCAGTTTAATAGAGAACAAACAATATTATTTATAGGCAGCATGGCAAAACAGTAATATAATAAAAAAATAATAATAATAATAAATAAATAAATATATATATATATATATATATATATATATATATATAGTTAAAATTTTAAATAAATGTTTAAATGTAAATATTCCATTTAAAATTATTAATTTAATACATTTTAAAAAGTAATTTATTCTACTAGTCAGTGCTGCTTCAGTTATTTTATTTTATATAATTTTATTTTACATATAGCTGCTAAGGAAGTTGCTGTAAATGTAACATCTATAGATCTTTTGATGCTGCAATTAAATAAAATGTAAAAAGTTTGCTAGATTTAGGTTTTTTTGTATCATCAAAGTTTGCAAAAAGGTTCCATACAGCATATTCTGGGCCTACTTAGATTCCTGACATGTAAAGCAAACAAGCATATTTTGTTCATTTTAATGTGCCATTTACCAGTGCTATAAATCAGCATCTGTCACGTCGCATCATTTGCTGTGCCGCCTGGTTTGCGACATGCATTAGACACACTCAGTAATAACCAAAACAAGTGGCCAATGTTTTTTAAAATGAATAAATAACCCATTACTCACCGTACTGCGCAGCTTTTCCAGTAGAAGGTTCAGCTGGGTCTATAAAAGTAAATCAGAAATGAAATGTGAGAGTGGGTCCTGTAAATTTAAATGAAGAGAAAATATTAGTTTTCGCACACAGTTGTGGAGTTGTGCTGCCATGCAAATGGTATCAAACATTTGACACATACTGGAAGTAACTGACATGCATTATGCTAGTGATTGGTCCAACTATGAAGATCTTTTCTGGAAATTCATTATACTGTATAATGGTGACAAAGGACATGGTGATGTGTACAGTGAAGGTTCTCTTAAAGAATACATTTCTTGTGTATGATTTCATGACACACAACTACAACAGAGAACAAAAATGTGGCAGCATGATGTCACAAAGACATGGCAATGGAACAAGTGGGGGAAAGAGGCTGGGGGAGAAGGGAGAAGATCTGCACTTTTTTATGAGGTTGCAGGTTACCCTGTGGTGCTGGCACTGAATATTTCAGCCAGGCTTACCCTACAAAAGCTTCTGTTTCTCTTTACATATTTATTTCAGCCCCAGAACTTTTCACAGGGAAAGGCGGAAGAAACAGGAGAAGGTCTAAGAGAGGAGGATGGAAAAAGGGCAAAAGTTAGAAGGAAAGGAATTAGATCAACATGTAAGAGGTAAAATGTCTCTCACAAAAGCTTTTAAAACCTTCATCTATCAAGAGGAACAAAAAGAAAACAAATATCTAGCCCCACAAACAAAATCTACAGCGGTCTAAAGACAAAGCCTTGAGGAACTCCTAATCTGTGGAAAGCCAGCAGCCTTGAGAGCTTACATTTTTTGTCATATCTTTAGTCCTGTTAACACCTTTGATAAAATGTGTTCCCTGGCTATCAGGAGAATAAGAAGTTCAAAGCATAAGGACAGATTCACCTTGAATTTATTTCCCACACTGATAAAACTGAGTTTGCCAGCCTTCTGCTTTGAGTCCTTGGAATTGGAGTTGTTCTCAAAGAGATCCCGGACAAACTTGTCCTTCGACTCGCACACCAGGCTCTCCAAAGACATGTGGAGGGCGTCATTATTCTTCTCCACAAACTGGGTCTGCTCACACACAAAACCCACAGGGCATAGAAATAAACACAAAGTCAACCTCACAAAAAAAACCAACAACTTTACCAAAGGGATTCCCCCAAGGCCCCAACTGTTTTTACAGTGTGACAGAAATTAATTAACTTATGTTAAACACATAATGTCACATTACAGAACTAAAACAATAAAATGGTTTCCATACAAAAAAGAGATTCAGAATGAACTGAGTGAATTGGGACCTTACAGTCTCATAGCACACAGCGCCAGCAAAATGCCTTATCATGAAACCTTCATCATCTCTCAAATTCCGGTGGATTGTAAGCTTCGACTTCCTGGGCACCTGAAAAACCAGCCCACACAGAATTAAACTTTCAGCAAAATCCATCTTTGCAGCTGTATTTTTATGACTTCCTTATACATGGGTCTTGACAATGATGGAATGTAAGAGTAAATAACTTAAAAAAAAAAAAAAAAAACTGTCAAGAAATAAAGTAGCAAATAACATTTCACATGAAGGAAATCATGCACTGCAACATTGCACTTTCATTAAAAATAAGCACAATAAATCCTCACAGATTTCAGAAGCCTAATATAATCCCAAAATGTATATGCAGTAATTTATAGTTAATGTATTATTCAATTACAGCACTAAGACATGTTTGTTGTAATAATCAATGTGGCAATATTCAGTAAGATGGGGGAAGATGCCTCCCTTAAGAACAGTGTGAATTGAATGCTAATTAGTAACATATTTACAAATGCATCAGCATACAGGATAATGATGCTTCAAATATATTATTAAGGGAAATTAATGGAAATAATTGCTAATTTATTTTTTATAACACTAAATTAAAAATCATGAGAAGGGGCCAGCCTTCCCCACTACTGCGGTAAGATAACTCCCTATCTAGAGGAAAACGACCCCCTTATGTAAACTTACCACAATCGTCAACTGATTTTTGCGTATAATATGTTAAATACATAGAATGTTTGATTTAGTACTTCACTTTACTGACAGGAAATCATAAAAACGATTAGTAAATGTATGAGTTTTGACAATTGATTTGAATATTACATGATGACACATCAAACGAATACCACACAAAAAGAAATATGAATTTTATGAATACAGAGCGATATTTTCAATTAGCCTTTAGGTCATGATGAATAACGAGGATGTACATCAAAATCTAACTAGATCGAACTTTTTACTTTAAATCAAAACTCTATATTAAATATAACAAAGAAAATCTAAATGATTGCACTTGTAATCAAAATTCATTGGATACAATATATTTCAAATAAATTGATGTTTAAGATGAATAAGAGCATTAACAAATGTGCTATCTAAATTCAAGAGGAGAATGAAAGTTGGAGAGGAATCTTATTCCCTCTTGCTCAAAATTTTAGGCTAGTGGTTTATTAGGCTACTGCTTAACAGTCCTTTTAAGATATCTAGAACGATGACACTGAAGGTCAGGTGAAAATGCAGAAAGTAAAAAAAAACTGGTCTGTGGTCCAGAACTATTAACTACTCCTGCAGGCTAGTAGTTCAAGCTTTTCTTTGATATATTGTAGTGGCTGCTGGAAAGGACCAAACCATATCTTACAGTGAGACGGAAGTGATCTTTGTGCTTGCTGTGAACCGTCTCTGCAAAGTGCTGATCACTGGGCTGAGGAAGACGGTTCTCCTCATCCAGAATATCCAAGATACCCACCAGCTTTGCCTCGACCAGATCTGCAAAGCAATAAAGTCACAGAGAGAGAAGTTTGGGGCTGACGACAGAAACTTTTCATGCCAATGAATTCGAGTTGAATAGTAAATAAATATATTCAATCCCCCCGCAGAAGGTATTATCCAAAGTGAAGTAGAACTCAGCAAGTTTAATGGACGAATGCAAAGTCTGTAGGCACACGCAGACCTTCTTGATAATCAGCGCGAAGGCATCCGTCATATGCATAATTCATCTGAGACGTGTGCAGGTGAGAGAGGTGGGGACGCAAGCGCAGTCATGTATTTGCATGAGCAGACAACCGTGTATAAATGTGAGGTGATTGATTAGGAGACATGCAGGGAAAGGACCTGCGTGTCCATCTGTGTTGCATCGCTATCGAGAGAATTAGGAAAAGCAGAGCCGGTGAAAGGAAAGCGAGTCTTTCCCTTTGGAAAAGGAGTGACATCTGCGATGCAGGTGTTGTGTGCCTACTTTTTGCGCCGCATCAGAGGCGAGATGTTATGTTAAGCCACCTGCACACTGTGTAAACTCACACAAGCCAGTTTTGACAGCTTTGGCAAAGAAAAAACAAAAGAGGCGGTTTCTTTTGCAATGCACACAAGGAAGATCTTCAATAAGTCGTTAGGGGTTAAAGCACAGGCTGACAAAATAAAAAATAAAAAGATGATAAAAGGCATTGGTTCTAATACCTCCAGACAGCACAGTTCGGTCTGGTGACGGTGTTTGCATTCAATGAAGCGGGTGAAGATTTCACTGTGTGTCCGGAGATTGAACTGACTCTCTGTTCTGACAGGGTGATTTGGGTTAGACCGCACTGCTCAAGCCGGAATCAAAAAACTAAAACAGTGCGAGCTCTTCATCTTATCTCCTAAACCCTCTCCAGAGAGTTCGAGTGTGAGAGAGGTTCCTCCCAGGACTCATTCCGGTGTTATCTCAGGCACCCAGCATGGATTTCTACTGAAATATTCATCTTTGGCACGTCGTGTCCAGAGAGTAACAGACATAGCGATGTATACAAATAACGATGTTGTCGCATGGACCTCTTAAGGTCGTAATTTGAGAAGAAATTACATTTGCGCTGTAGCACATTGGGTGCTTAGCATTTCCATGTGCGGAGGACTTCATTATATTTAAGTTGGTGTCTATGGGCCATAGTGCATTCTGTAATGAATGGAATGGAGGAAGGTCATTGTTATTCACAGCCAAAAGGACACTGACCTATGCAGTCCTGATTATCGACATAATGAACTTCGTTCACTCCCAGGCCTTCTTTCTGATACAGTTCTTGCTCCTGGGGAGAAAAAAAAACACAAGATAAAGAGTATCGTTTTTGCTGAAAGTGGGAAAACACTTAACTTAATCTGCTGGAACAAGAACGTCTCAAAACAAGTTAAACTGGAATCGTTAAATCGGAACAGTTGTGTGCTTGCAATGAAACATGAAATGGCTTTATGCATCGCTTTTAAGAAGGGTATAGTTATGAGTCATTGATCGATACTAAAAATCCCAATAACACTGATGACTCACCTCTTTCAGTATGCGTTCATTAAAAAACTGCTGCAGCTTTTCGTTACAATAGTTGATGCAGAACTGCTCGAAGCTGTTGTGCTCAAAATACTCTGAACGGGAATATAAAAAAAGCATTTTATGATTCATGCGCTAGGTGTATGTCTAAACGCAATTAATAGGTACACTATTACAGAGAGCCAATTACGTTAATCCTAAGCATATCCTCAACCTTAGTTCTCTGCGTAAGACAAGCTAATAGCTAGTGAATCATTTCGTCTTCTATATATTCAATGAGTCATATCCCACGCTGTGCTTATTTTAAAGTTTAAGGAATATTCCAAGTTGACCTCTATCGACAGATAACATCTGTTGCTGTCAATTACAATGGTAAAAATCTGTAATTAAAACTAATAATCATTAAAAAATACATGAAATATTCAAGATTTTGCATGACTCCTATGTGTCTAATCATGTAAGTAAATTCAAATACTCTAAATTCTGTATTAATTTAGAACATCTCTCAATTTGTTTAGCTGATGGTAGTCATGAAAGATGTGTATTAGTAAACTAGACTGGGTTGTCTCACTTCTCCTTTGCATCAGGTTGACATTAAGAGCCACTGAAAACAGGTAAATGAGGACACTCGGTTAAGCCAACATGACCCGTCTATTGTGGCTATCACTGGGGCTCACCGAAGCCAGCGATGTCCAGCACGCCGATGAAGTTGGAGGATGTATCAAAGGGGAAGCACTGGTTGACCCGTTTGACCACATGATCAAAGAGCCGGCTGTAAATGGCTTTGGCGAGGGCATCACGGGCATTGTTGGCCTGTTCCACCTTCAGAGGCACCCTGGAGAGGAGCAAAGTGGGACAGGAGGAGTCAAAATCTGGGCCAGGGCTTCTGCTAATGCTGCCTCATCAATACATGTCTATTCTGTTTTACTCCATCCGACTTTGCACTCTTAAGATAGTTACTGTTTTACCACTCTAAGCAAAATGTGTAAAAAACACTTTAGGGGAAAGCAGAACAATATTTTTGAGTCAAATTTTGAGTCAAAATTGAATTTATTTTCCTTTCAATTCTATTATAATTGCAAACGCTCAAGGCTGCTGAAAAATCTCCTCTGACTTTATTTGACCTGACAATAGTGTGTTTCTACAGTTATACAGAGGACAAGCGAATATAATATAATTTTATACATTTAATTTAAATAATATAATTTACGCATCGCGAAATTTTTTGGTGAAGACATTTTTTTGGCTTGCATTTATTTGGACAAAGGTAAATTGGGACAGTTTTCTGCTGAAAGCAAGTTGTTGTTGTTTTTTTAAATGACAACATGAGTTCCCTAAAAACCAAGATATTAAAGGGTTAGTTCACCCAAACCCATAAGACCTCTGTTAATCTTAGGAACACAAATTAAGATATGATATCAGAGAGTCATCTGTTCCTCCATAGACAGCAATACAACTGAATTGATCCCAGATCCAGAAACACAGCAAAAACAAAAAAAAAACATAATTTACTCTTCTAATTTAGTCTGCCATTCTAACACACTGTGTATAAGTAAGTTTTAACATATTTGACGTAATCTGGTTTACATCAACAAAAATATCTTCATTCGGGTTCTGAAGATGAACGAAGGACTTATGGGTTTGGAACGACATGAGGGCGAGTAATTAATGACACAATTTTCATTTTTGGGTGAACTTACCCTTTAAGCAACAATTATGTTCCATTAAGATATTTTGTAAATTTCCTACCGTAAATACACTGATCAAAAAAATAAAGGGAACACTTAAACAACACAATGTAACTCCAAGTCACTCACACTTCTGTGAAATCAAACGGCCCACTTAGGAAGCAACACTGATTGACAATCAATCTCACATGCTGTTGTGCACATGGAATAGACAACATGTGGAAATTATAGGCATTGAGCAAGACACCCCCTATAAAAGAGTGGTTCTGCAGGTGGTGACCACAGACCACTTCTCAGTAACTATGCTTTCTGGCTGTGACGGAGTCAGAGACTGAGTACAACCCACACAAGTGTCTCAGGTAGTGCAGCTCATCTAGGATGGCACATCAGTGTAAGCTGTGGCAAGGTTTGCTTTGTCTGTCAGCGCAGTGTCCAGAGCATGGAGGCGCTACCAGGAGACAGGCCAGCACATCAGGAGACGTGGAGGAGGCAGTAGGAGGGCGACAACCCAGCAGCAGGACCACCAGCTCCAGCTTTGTACAAGAAGGAACAGGAGGAGCACTGCCAGAGCCCTGCAAAATGACCTCCAGCAGGCCACCAATGTGCATGTGTCTGCTCAAACAGTTAGAAACAGACTCCATGAGGGTGGTATGAGGGCCCAACAAGGATGTTGATCCAGGAACATCTTGTAGTTCACCGTCACACTACTGAGCCTCATTTTGACTTGTTTTAATGACATTACATCAAAGTTGGATCAGCCTGTAGTGTGTTTTTCCAATTTAATTTTGAGTGTGACTCCAAATCCAGACCTCCATGGGTTAATAAATTTGATTTCCATTGATAATTTTTATGTGATTTTGTTGTGAGCACATTCAACGTAAAAGAACAAAGTATTTAATAAGAATATTTAATTCATTCAGATTTAGAATTTGTTATTTTAGTATTCCCTTAGTTTTTTTTAGAGCAGTGTATATACATGGGCTATGTATATTCCTATAATATAAGGTAATATAGGTATAAATATAGTTTAGGCAAATAACATGATTTTACATGCTTTAACATGATTTTTTTTTGTGTGAAAATTTGTATTACTGGATTATGTTTCTATCTGTTCAGTTAAAAATAAGTGCAATTTAAAATTCTGTATTTACCCATGAAGTGGAAGCAAATAATGGCAAAATTGTAGTAATACTAAGTAATAATAAACTAAGTATTTAGTTTTTCAATCAGTCATTTGGTTACATTTCACCAAGATATTTAATTGGGTAAAACTAACTTTTATTAATTTTTTTTTGTAAAAAAAAATTAAAAAGCATTAAAACCTGCTAAAAAAAAACAAACAACAGAAGCCCTATAGAAACCATTGCAGAAATGGTTATGGTTTCTATTAAAATGCCATCATAAACCATTAACCTTTCTAGTAAAACCATTACAACATTACTTTTTGTACGTGTTTTGGGCACTTTTCCAATATGAATTAACCTCCCACCAATAGAATCCATCACATACCAGTAGACCCCTTTACACTTTACATTAAAACCAATTCAATTCCCATTACAACCATTAAATCCATTATATGTTCTATTGTGTTTTGGGCAGGGTTCTATAATTTATGTATAATGAGGCCATCAAATTAGAAATAATTATTTATAAAGTTTAAAATTTGATCTGATCTGTTTTATCAGTAGGCTATAGTTTTACCCCTACAGTCTATATTTAACTTTTTAATATATATATTTTAATCCTAATCTGGTTTTTGCTTTGTTTACCTGCTGTAGTAGGCTGCATAGAGTTATACTTAATGTAAGCCTACAGCCTTGCTCTGTCAATGTTGCAATGCAAAATAAAAATAAATTACATCTTTTTGTGTCTTTACCATAATAACGCAGTATAGTTACTCAGCATATCTGAGCAAGCATATTACACTGCATAGCTTAGTAATAATCGTGCACATGAAGAGCAATAGTGCTGCTCGGTGATGGGAAAGGCAGGAGTGCTCTGCTGTCCTCTGCTGTTGGCTGGTGCTCAGAGAAGCGCTCGTGCTGCAGTTGCTACAAGACCGAATCAAACGGAACGGTAACCACGGCACAAACATGACGACGGGGGAGCGCAGCGCTAGCGAACTGCGGATTATCGGGTCGGTATTTGTCAGCCTGTATTAAAAAATTTAAAAAAAGTGAAAGGAAAGGGAGGTATAATGAAGACGATGATGAAAATGCTACGCCAGGAGTCGAGCGCGAGACCGTTGATCGCTCTCATCAGATGCTGATGATGTTCGCGCGACCTGCGTGATTTCCTCTCGCTGGTAAGATCATCCCCTAACGATGCGTTCACATTCAGATGCTAATACAAACACACGCAACCGAACGTGCCCTCAGACTATCATCTTACGGATCCAGCTGTATTTGTGCACCAGCATCTCATTTATTTAACGTGCCAGGTGCACAGGGAGTCAAATAAAGAGAACATGGCCGTGCGCGTTAAGCGTAGACGCTGTCATTTAAACGCATTCGGGGCGAATTGCTGTTTTAAACACGCAAATGTGTGTGTACAGTGTGTATTTCTGTCGGTAAGTGAAAAAATCCTCACGTTGAGTCATGTCAAAGCGCCAGTCTTTATAGAGGTGTGTTACTTGTGCCTCGGCGGGCCTTAAATTCACTTAGTAGTAGCCCTGCAACGTGCAATTAGATTAGCAAAACGAACGGAACGATTTGAAGCCAGAAGTCATAACGTCAGCAGTGTCTTTAACGGGCAGGAATGACATAATGCTTTCTAGCGGTGTTCCGCTGCCGGATGAATCGGTGCTTTCGAGCGAATCTTTGAAGTGAACGAGTCTTCGAGTCAACTCCATGCACTGACTCGTATGTTTAAGGTTCCCTGAAGTGCCTCCTGCTGCCTTGCTGTAATTAGGATCCAATAGTAGCCCATCAACAGATCATCACTTAACAAATACACCAGTTTATCTGATAAGTTCAGAATAGCACTGTAAAATACCTATCTATTTGATTAAGCTAATTAAACGTTGACCTAGTTGTGTTTGCATTAGTGAATGTATATACTGGTAGGCTGGTTCAGTAATGTGTAATAGGCCTAATATTTTTGACTTATTACTCATTTTCTCTATATGTGAATTTATGTTTAATTATAACTTGCAAATCTTTGTGAATGCCGTCATTGTTCATCAGTGGCATATGCGTTTGTTGAAGCCATATGTGCATTTTAGCTCATTTTGAAAAATAAATGTATGACAGTAGGAATGCATCTGCTGTTATACAATTACCTTAAAATACATTTATTTTAAAATAAATCCATAACAGCAGATCCGTTCCCGAGAGCTCTCTGTCCCTCCAATATACAGTACAACAAAAATCCTAATGTGATCAAGGACTTTATTAAAATCAGTGGTTCAACCGTAATTTTAAGAAGCTACAAGAATGCTTTTTGTGTGCAAAGATAAAACAATAATTAACAACTTTATTCGACATCACCCTAGTGCCATTTTGTAAAGTATGAATAAATGCAATGTTTGTACGTTGACACGTTGTTTATGTTCAGATCTAAGTGTAAACAGTGTAAACGGTGCTGAATTTACCTTGGCATTGTTGAATAAAAACAGTTCAGTACATGGACATAACACACTGTGAGTCTAAAACACCATCGTTTGCAAAAGACGACTAAAAAACAGTCAAATTCCAACACAACACAGACTGTTACGCAACAGTCTAAAGGCGTAATAGTTACGCTCACCATATTTGCATATCCCCGCCCATAACTCACCATTCAGAAGGGTCGATGTGCAATCTCAGAACAACAGGTTGTTCTAGAAAATCGGCATCTTCGTCTGAAACAGGCTCAAACATATAAGGTTGAATGCCTAAACCCTCCATCGTTCACGCTGGACAGTA
>JAUCMU010000033.1:14683707-14700927 GCA_032275025.1 Enteromius treurensis
GAATGTTAGTCACGTGGTACTATATCGTTTCGCGGAAGGATGAAAATGTTAATTTAAAACAAATATGCCAATAAAATTTTTCAAATTCATATTCAGTTTTTTTTCCTTATGTGGCAAGTAGCCATGTAATAAGCGGGATAATATACAGGCAGCCGGTAGTTATCGTGAAATAAGCCCCCTCCGCTTCGCGTCGGGTCCTGATCACACTGTCGGGGCTTATTTCTGCGATAACTACCGGCTGCCTGTAAATTATCCCTTACATAGAAGATTATTAAATAAAATGCAATCATCTGAATAGGTGGGTAAGAAGATAAGGAATGATCTGAGGAAAATGGGAGAAAAGAAAGATAAAAAATGACAAATGCAAACTCTATTCTACAATCTCCAATTGAAAGTATTCCAAGGTAGAGTAAGTCTTCCTTACCCTCCCGGGGACTCTACCTGTTGATTAAGCTCCATGATTTCAGCATCACTTCCCCCATTTCGGGCATGTGTGGGGTTCTTCCTAATGGTGGTGGTCACCCTCTGTGGTGTGGGCATGTTTTTAGGTACTGTTGGTGATGTTCTCTGAGGCCCTGAAATTGGAGATGTTTTGCATTTAGTTACAAAAAATGGGATAGCTGTATAAAGTAATTCATGCGATTTTAAGTTGTTTTTTTCTTCATTTCTATCAGCATCTTTAAACACGTTTAGCTCTGTTCCATACCATAGTGAGCCAGAACCCTCATACTGTAAGTGACTGATCTGAAATGTCCCACAAACAGCATTCCTCATGAGAGCTCAATAACAGTCAATTCTGAATACTTTCTCCTAACAGCGATTTATTATTTTTTAAGAAGCTTACTAAATTATATTTTGGAATCGCATTCACATATACAGTATGTAAACACGCAATACCTAGTTTTGGCCAGAATTGCTAATAACAAAAGATCATTTTGCTGCCCAATCTTTTAACCATCCTTAAGAGTGAGGTGATGCCTTTAAAGATGGAGTTCATCCAAAAACGACAGCACCCACTCACTGAAGAGCATCCACTGGTGAGCAAATGATGTAATGCTAAATTTCTCCAAATCATCTACATCTGAAGACAAGCACATTTTCAGCCACTTTCATGTTTGGGAGAGCTATTTCCGTAAATGCAGTCTAAGGTGGCAGCTCACTAGGTTTTTTAACAGAGCTAATGACTTTTTTAAATGAGCTTCAGAAAAGGGTTCAGTAAGATCAGCCTTTAACAAGCTACTGCATGGGTTGCTTGTTACCCCATTACTTTGGTTAAGCCTGTATGTGTGTCTGTGATCAAACATGAACTGTTCCAAAAGCCTGTTATCAACTTTATATCTGAAAGGTTTAACCAAAGTCAGGGGAGTGTGACAAGATGGGACTACAAATTAAATAGAGGTCACATTCTCAATCCACCCCAACGATCACATGCAGTCAATTGTCAGCAAATTAGGACACCCCTTTTGTACCTCTCTGGGGACTCTATGTTTCCAGTACTTGGCTCTTAACCCTCTATTGCGCGATTTTGCCTCAGGGTAATACTTTCCCATCATTTTTTAAGCACAAAAGATGCCAAGAAAGGGATGATTTTAAATTTAATACAAACAATAATAATTTACCACGCTATAATTGTGCTCAACATTACGCTTTGCCTTAAAAAGCCCATTTTCACCTATAAAAACGTGATTTACAATTATAAGTGAATACAATTAATTTTAAAAGAGTTATAAATATAATTTGTACTACTGTACTGATTAAAAGTTCCCTAAAGGCTTTAAAAGAACTCTTTTTCTATTTGAATATATTTTAAAATGTACATCGTTCCTCTTATGGCAAAGTTGAATGCTGAAAAAATTTAATTAAAATTTAAAATTGCTTTTATGCAATAGAGGGTAAAAATAAAATGCATGTTTTTGTAACTTATTTCAGATGACAGTAACTTTAAAATGGCCAATAAAGCATTTGGAGTATCTAAGGGATGACTAAGCAAACAGCAGAGACCCTTTAGGACAGCACATGAGAGAAGACTGCAGAACTGATTTTGGATGAGTGTTTGTTAGTACTGCACTAACAGAGCAACGCAGAGCTGTTTTTGTTGAATTTTCGTTGTTTTCTCATTAATGAAAGCTTGGGCATGGAGTAAATCATTCTGAGGCCAGATGCTTTTGCAGAGCACGCTGCCGATCAGTAGAAGCTCAGCAATCAATGCAGCAGAATCTGGAGGTTACCTGAGGGACCAGTTCTCTTGGGTCTGTGGGAAAAGTGTTCACCTGGATTTGGTGGAGGCGCCACATCTTGGCCCTGTCTAGTTTGAACAGGATCATACTCCTTTCCGTCATAATTGGCATCAAAGAATTTTTTAAACCACTGGACGAATTCAAAGTTGTCCTGGAATTTTCCTTTTACTAATTTTTCCACTGGAATGATCTGGATAATAAAAGAAAACAAAATGTTAGACCAATATAACACAATGAGTTGTAATCTAGAGGTGTTATTTTTATGCTAAAATCCTGAAAATTTACAGAATACAGAATCTGAGGCTACAAAATTACCTTAAAATCTGTCCAAATTAAGTTTTTAGCTATGCATATTAATAATCAGAAATATTTTAATAGATTGTAATATATTAAATATATTAAATTAATGTATATATAAATATATTTATAAAATATCTTCATGGAAATGAGATTTTTACTAATGATCGAAAAATCGAGATATATATATATATATATATATATATATATATATATTTATATTTATTTATTTATTTATTTATTTAATAAAAGTTAAAAATAACATTAAAGTAAAACTGTGAGATGAATATGGATTTAAATATGCAATAGTACTAACTTTATCAACATTCATCCTTTTGAAAGCTGCCTGGAGTACTTTGAAGTTGTGTATAAACTCATGTTCCAGCTTTGCTTGAAATTTCACTTTCTTTAAAAGAATACACCCTGGGAACAACATGTCCATGAACTGACAAAAGGCCGCCCCTGAGGACAGAAAACAAAAGAGAACGTTCACTGCATGATGGGGAACAATAAAGAAAAAACGTCTTTGATCAGCATGCATGCATGTGATTGGTTAACCTTAGCAGTGCAGAGTAAACGCTTTAACTGAACTGATTACACTGGAAGAGATGCACTCTTTTTTTATATCCATATATGATCAAAGGCAAAGTAAAAGCCTTTTTATAGTGAAATTAACCATAGTCTATATAATCTATAGTGAATCAGAAATAAGAGTATTCTATCGCCATTCACCACATAAAAGACAGAAACTCTTTGAGAAATAAAGCAGTGTGACCCACCAGAACATAACTGTTCTATTTTGGTGTAGGTGAGCTGAAGGGAGTCATTCACCCACGCCAACATGTCATGTCGACTCAGGTTCTCAATTGTTACTGATGTGGAGTATACATTCACTGCCATCTCCTACAAAGAAAAATGAAGAATATATATATATATATATATATATATATATATTACAAGGTTGATTTATAATGACAAAAGAATAGCAGGTATCGTAAGAATACGTATTCTTTGAATATATGTCACTGTGTCTGGACTTAATGTGTTTCTATTTGGTTCAGTTCTGTACTAAAGTTGTCACTGCATCACTGCAGAGTAAGATTGTAATCACACTATAAATTTCAATCCTCCAAATATAATCCAGCCGGATTAAAGTGTTTCTGAGATGTTGTTAACCATGCACATCTGGTGCACCCAGCAGACTGTGTCACATCTGTAAAACACACACACACACACACATCTTCTACAGACACACAATATATGTGTATTTCACTACATGAAGTCTGTAAGCTCTGATTCTTGAGTAAATAAAAAATGATTTCAGCTCCATGTATTACATTTCTTAAATATATGCTACTGTACATGTGTTACGCATACAGTTCTTTATTCTTAAATGTGTTAATCTTCAATCTTACAATACATAATTTTCATAGAACAGGTGGGTTTATAATTTTTATTTAAATAAAATGAGCAGACCTAGTCCTTTCGTTTTGTAATATTGTAATTCTCACATCATATATGGTGTTATATTAAACTAATAACGGATACTGCCTTTTATTTTATGTTTTATTTCGTCCTCACACCTCAAAAATCAGTAAAAGACAAAACTGGCTGAAAACGATTATTGGCAAACGGCATTACATTAACTCTACAAGTGGTATTTTTCATAATAATATATAAAAAAAAACATAACGTTAGGTCTATCGTATTATGCAGGGTCTGAAGAAATGAAGCAGAGATTGACAGTCCACCCGCTTGTTTTACCATCAGTTTGAGAAACTACTATGCCATGTCAATAATATTAGTTATAATAACAAACAAATGCATTAGTTTCCTGTTTATTTATCATTCGCTGCAAACGACGACTTACTACTAACGTTAACCTTATATCACAGTATCTTACATGATGGGAGTCACACAGGCCCTTTAACGCGCTCTGTTTATTACTGATTTGGCTCTTTTGTCGTCTTTACGCCAAAATGTGCGCATAAATGTTGCGTTTTGCTCTATAAAACAGCACACTGGAGCTTGCAGTGATATGTAATACAAACGGTCCATTATTGTGACAGCTCTGCAGGCCCCGCCGACGTACATGAGCTAACGTTACACCAGACACGCTCGAGCCGTAAACACATATTCACAGACAACAGAGGCCGCAGCGCCTATATAAAGTCATGTATTAGCATGAATACCGATGAATGATAATATTTTAACAATATTCTACTCACTGTATTTTGACTGCGTCCTTTCCAATGTTGATATTACACTGACAGAATGCAATGCGCTGCTGTCCGCTGTACCGTGGGTTGCCAGATATGCGCTGCTGCCTAGTTACGGGCAAAAGCGCCACGCGCTTCTGCAACAAACTGACCTACTCTGCGCATGCGCACCGCCCCTCGTTAAAGGCGCACTTCTTTGTGAAGAACTGAATAACACGTTATTATCAGTTTGTGTCCCGCCTGTGTCTGTTCTTAAGTTATTAATAGAAGACAATGTAGCTGTACTAACAGTATTTTTTGTATTTGTCGAAAAAATATGCTGCGCTGATTGAGATTTATTAATGTGGCTGAATATATAAGCTTTCCATTCATATATGGATGTTATGGTTTGGACTGAGATTAAACTATTTTTCAAAATCTGGATCAATCCAAATGAAGTTCTTAGCAATGCATATTAATAATATATCAATAATAATATTGTTACATATTTATGCTAGGACATTTACATTCATATCTTATAATCAATATCTAATAATCATTATCTTTATGTGATATCCTAATTAGAAATATTTATAATTTTAACCGGTACAATGTATTTTTAGCCATTGCAACAAATATTCCTGTGCTACTTATGACAGCTTATTTTGGTCCAGGTTCACAATTAGTAATTGACAAACCTAACATAATAATATAATTATCAAGAATGAAATATTAATAATATATTAATGTATTAAAATATAATAAAGCACACACATGTTATATAACGTAATTATTATTAGCATTTACAGAAATATTCTATGTTGCATTTTATTCAATAAAACATGCAGGTATGAGGTTGAAGGGGGTTTTATTTGCACTTTTTCATGAGATAAACATAATACGTTAATACGTACAACTGTAGTGCATACACAGCTCATATTAAAAAATTGAAAAGCATACTGAAAATGCAGAATAAAAAAATACATGAATATTCAGCACCAACAGAAATCTTCTTGCCATTCTACTGCTTGTGTCACTGGAACATTGAGTTGTACAGCTAAAGTTACTGTGTTTCGAACGGTCTCTACAGAAGGTCTTCAAGTGTTTAGTTAGACATACAGTACATGTACAAACAGAACACATGCCTCAGTCTGTGTCTTCTAACAGGGTTGGTTAGTGTTGATCAGAAGAGAAGCAGAAATGTTCTTGCTTGTTTCTGGAACATGCAGATCAATAGTGACTAATGCACAGTGTTAAAGTTCAGTGAACAACTGATGGAATTGGACTGTCATTACAGTTCAGTGTTCGGCTAACAGTTCATTCTAGAATAGACATAAAGCTAAACTGCAAAAATGATGCTATTGTTATGAAGAATAACTCGTAAGTGCCTGTAACACTAACAGCAAATGTTAGCAGATAAAAAAGACAATTCTGGTCAGAGAAAAATGAAAGGTCAATACATTTGTAGATCAGTTACACAGCTAAATTTGATATGTAACATTGTGCAGTAAACAATGTTATTCTTAATTCACATTTTACAAGGTCAGGTATGTGTGCTTATAAATGACATTAAGAAAATTTAAAACGCTTCTTATAAATTATTTTTGTGAATGTATAAGCAATGCAAGTGACCTGTGTCATGAACCAAAATTAGAAATTAAGATAATAAAAATACGAAGAAATATTAACACCTCGACACAGAGCTGAAATGAGTTTGCACCTGCTGTCAGAAAGTATTAGTTGTAAGTGTAGAGAGGCAGAGCACTAATGTACACAAGTTGTAACTCCAGAGATAAACACTGAGGTAAATGTATAGTCATCTGCCAACACATTAAAACAATTCGAATATTAAATAACTTTACAATGGTTCACATTTTCAAGCCATGATCAAATACACAAACTAATAACATTCCCATTCTTAAACAACTTTGCAGTTGCTATCTTTAAAATAGGTTAAATGGCAGCTTACGTAAACGTACTGTTGTTAATGTGGTAACAAAAACAATTAGTAAAAGGATCTGTCATTTATTTAGCACTACAACAGTGTTGCATTTGAACACAACCTTCACTACTTCATTTTGACTGAATATGAAGAACGTAACACCCTGTAACATTTTGGATCTTGCAAGTATTTCCAACGTATACCTTGTTTCCCCAATTTCCGCACAAATATATATTTTTTCCTCGTATACACAGACGTATATATATAAAAAAAAACAACAACAACAACAACACAGGAATTTAGTTGCGAGTGATTAAAATGAAATCATTTTCATCAGATGTGAGGTTTTCGAAAATGTAGGTGTTCAGTTGCAGACTTCGGTAAGTGTTGATCTGAAAGGTTACCAGATTCCGCTGGAACGACCGCCAGGTGGCGCCAGAATCCGCGCGGAAGCTCTCTTTGGAACATTGTCATCAATTTGGGAACCTAGCAAAAAAATAAAGACTTGTTGAGCTGTAATTGTAAAGAAATACATTTACATAGTTTATAAATTAATAAATATGTCACTTACATAAGTTTACGTTATTTTTAAATATATATATAATATAATAAAGAATATTAAACATACCAAAAATTATGTACATGATTTTATATAATTATAAATATAATAAAAATATATAATTACACATATATATGTATGTATAAAATTGCATACATTTTATTTCTATATTTAATATATTTAACTATATTCAACAAAATAATATATATATATATATATATATATATATATATAAATAATTATTTATTTTTTATATAGATTTTTTTTCTGATTACTGATTTCTGTTAAAGTAATGTTTTAAATTACTTGTTTAAATTAATGTTTAAATTAAATTGTGACTGTATGTGTATATATATATATATATATATATATATATATATATATTAATCAGAAAAAATATATAATTTAGATTTGACAAAAAAAAAACAATAATATGCTATGCTACATTTATTATGTTTATTATAATAAATATATGCTAAAACCAAGTTTTATCAGTTTACTGTTTTTCAGCATTTTGCTTTTATTCCAAAAAAAATAACTACAAAATAAATGCAGTTACAATTTAAACAATACATTTAATTGATATAGCTGTTCTTTTAAATAATAAATAATCATTTTATTAATAACTAAAAATAATTCTGTAATGACAGTTTTACCTTAGAAAATTGTATATGAATATATGATATATGCATTTTTTATATCATTCAAGTATAGTATTCGTCAGATTTAATGAAGATTCTGTACCAGACAAACTAAAGCTGGACTCGTGTAGGTCTCTCATCCCTCCGTGGCGCGTGCAGGGTCGTGGGTTCATGTCTCCATCTGCAGGGCCCATGTCCTTCTTCCCTGAATTCTGCACTGCAGCTACATCTCCAGTGTAGGGCACACGCTCCACTCCCTTGAGGGCTTGACACTGAGAGAAGAGGGTCACAGACAAACAGTCGAGGCACTGCGATACGCTGTAATAAAAACATGATCTACTGGAGAGAGAAGCGTGCTTTGATTACCTTCTCCCTCTGCACCATTTTCTTGTAGAGGTAGTCTGGGAAGGTTCGGAGAGGGTAGAACTTTCCTGAGCCCTCAGCACAGGTGAAGATGCCGTTTTCATAAACCACTCGACCACGGCTGACGGTTACCAGCGGGACGCCGTGACAGCGTAGGTTCTCGTACAGATTTACATCTCCACCCTGCCATTGAGTGGCCACAGAGATGGTCCTGCACACACACACACACACACACACAAAACCATGAAATATATGTCATTTCATTTTACAATACAATAATAAGTTGTTTTTTTATTTGAACTGAATTCATTATTTTTGAGACCTTGTTGATTCTGGATCCCAGACGACTACATCAGCATCGGCTCCAGGGATGATCCTGCCCTTCCTGGGGTAAAGGTTGTAGATCTTTGCAGCATTGGAGCTTGTGACAGCAACAAAGCGATTCTCATCCATCTTGCCTCCGACCTTTTAAGAAAGATAGAGTGAGCTAAAAAAAAAAGTTTTTTATTCATGATGCATCTGTCATTTCCTGTCCTCTCCGTGATTTTTTGCTTTTGTTGTGATTTGAGCAGTTTACAATACGTTATATATACTTGTTATATTATTAAATAAATATTATTATATTATTATTAATACAATATTGTAACATCATTTTTTATTTTATGCTATATATTATTTATTTATTTATTTATTATATTTTTTTTAAAGGAATGAATCATTTTATTCTGCAAGGATGCATTAAATTGATCAGAAGTGACAATAAACAGGTTTATTTTAAAATAAATAAATGCTGTTGTTTTGAACCTTCTATTCTAACCCTAAAAAGCACAACTCAATAAAGTTTGACAATAAATTAAGTAATTATTATTTAATTAAGGAATCAATGAATAAGAATAAAAATTAGGATAAAAAATATACAAACAATATAAAACTATATAAAAAAATTGATTTACAAATATACTAATAAGTATAAAAGTAGTTGTTAAATTATACTATTTCACAATATTGTACTGTACTTTTATACTCTATTTTTAATTACATATAGGCATCAAAATGTAATTAATATTCATGATCTACACTATCTACACTATTAATGATAATCATGTGAATAATTAATCATGTCACATGACTTCCGTTCATTAAAACCTGCCAAATTTGTTATTAATTTCACAATTTGCATATAACCCATACTTTGCAAGTGTTATAAAGTATTATAAAATGAGTATAATAAAAGTTATTAACCGTTATAAGTAGAACTGTTAGAAACAGCTGCAGCATACATTAATAACTCAATTAACTCTTTTCTATGAAAATGTATTTAAAGTTAATCGTTACAGCAGACTAAGTAGGTGGAACAACAACAGAATATTCATTATATGAACACCTGGTTGATGTTAATTTGTTTATATATATGCAAACAATCAGCAGTGTTTAACAGAATTCGTACAGGTATTTTGGCTGTGCGGCATCAAATCTAGCATAAAAAAATCATTAATTTTTGGCTATATAAACTGAAACATACCACTGCCCGCTCCCAAATAACACTCATGCGGTCCTGCACCCCAGGAACACCGTGAGGAATTTTAGTGAAGTCGTCTTTGCCCATCGCCTTCTGTTTCGTGGTGAAGGGTCGGTGGTCCGATGTCACGACGTTCAGAGTGTCACTGCATCACAGTGAAAAGGCTTTTATGTGACTGTACAGATGACTAAATGAAACTATTCATGCAGATCAGTAGTCACTAAATGAAAGTGCTCAATACACGGTCACTCCACTTACTTTCCCAGGAGGCTGAGCAGGTAATTGGGTGTGTTGGGGTCGAGTCTGAGTGGTGGCACAGTGACGAAAGCGGCTGCGTGGACCCATTCCTGATGGTAGTATTGCATCCCATTTAAGACAGCATGAGCAGTGGTCGTCTCTCCATGAACCACTTTACCTGTCGACCAATCAGTATTCGGAATCATATTATGACATTTACTGGAGAAGATTTGGGTGTCATATATATTAAAGAATTGGCCTTGAGTGACTGGCTCTTACCCTGCATTTTAGCAGATGCTAAAACATCCCCAGCTGCCATGCTGGACACATTCACAAGATATATAGGACAGTGGGCCTAAGAGACAAAAACAGACACATTAATGCTGATCACAATATAAGGAACATGCCACTTTTTTTCTCATTTTAAACAGTAAAGTTTTACCATTTTTGAATCCCTTCAGCCGATCTCCGGGTCTGACGGTAGTACTTTTAGCTTAGCATAGATCATTGAATCTGATTGGACCGTTAGCATTCAAAAATGACCAAAGAGTTTTTCGATATTTTTCGCTGCGTAATATCATTGCGCCTGCTGCCCCCATCGTACAGCAGCAACCTTAATTGATTATTACGCCAGAATGAGAGTATAGTTCCTATTTAACTCTTTGATCATTTTTGAGCGTGATGCTAACGGTCTAATTAGATTCAAAAACTGTAAAACTCAACTCTTTAACTCTAGGGGAGTTGGGAAATGAGCCTGTTTTTTCTTTAAAGTCCTTCAAAGCAATTAATCAGTTAGTGATGTATTTCAAAACTGTCAACCCTGCGTCAACATGTCAGCCATGCTGCAATCTTAACTGCATATGAAATATACTGTATGTACATTATGCTTCAGCTGTGAAATGACAGTAAAGGAAGGGTCTCGAAGTACACTTCTGTTTTGAAGTTTGGAGAAAGTAGGATTTTTTTTTTTTTGTTCAGCAAAGATGTGTTTGAACTGAAACAGTAAGACATTTATGATGTTGCAAAATCTTTATATTTCAAACTAAATGTTGTTCTTTCTGTTCACTTAAAAATCATAGAAAAAAATGTATCATGATTTCCACAAAAAGCAGTTTTCAACATAAATAATACGATTTAATGTTTTCAAAAGACGTCTTTTATGCTAAAGCTGCATTTATATGTTCAAAAATAGAATAAAAACTTTAAATGATTTCTATTTGAATATGTTTTTAAGCATGATTAATAAATGTGAGGTCAAAGCTGATTTTTAAGCGGTCATTTCTCAGTATCACAGGATCCTTCAGAAATCATAATATGCTGATATTAATGTGCTCAAGAAGCATTTCTCATTATTAACAATGGTAAAATATAATACATATTTTCAGGATTGTTTGATGAATATACAGTTCAAGAGCAGAAAATAAAAAACATTGTTGTTAATTCAATTAGTGATCAATTTAATTAAATTTTATCAGTTTATAATAAAGAGAAAACTGACACCAAACCTTTGAACAGTAGTGCATGCATTATCACATGACATTAGTGATTATACTGTATGCTTCGATTAGGCCTGTCAAAATGAACCTGATATTACATACTTACTTCTATTATATACATTATATAAGTCTGTTCATTTCAATCTGCATGCAAAATGACTCTGATTAAGGTCTCTGATTGGCTGAAAACTGCAGACTATACAACAGTTCTAGTGCTGTAGGAAAACGTCTTAGAGAATTACCAAATTAGAGCACACCTGCAATAAGTTTTGATCGCTTGCATTACCCATGTGTTTTAATTCTTAAATACAGAATTTACGTTTGTTATTTTTAACACTAAAACTCATGTGTAGAACTACTAATACAGTATCTTACTTAGAAAAGACCCATTGTAATCCATGTTAGTATTTTAAAAGCATCACTTCTGAACCAATAACCAATAGTTTGGGCTATCATTGGAGCTGTAAATAATTTCAAATGAATGAAATACATCATACTCACTCTGTTAGCGATGGTAATAGCTCGGTGGACAGCCTCTGCTTCCAGCTGCGCATGGAAAAATCCCAAGGTAAGTGAGAAAACACAAAAGTCACCAGTGAAACCTAATGATGACTAAGAGTATTAATAATCCATGGAAATGCAATATGGAGGCGGAAAAAAATAGGAGCTGGAGAGAGTGTGCCGGTGCGACTAAAATCTTAAAGGAAAACAATTGGATGGTCACAGGATTTGAATGGTTACTTTACCTCCTCAGGTCTGCTTATCTCAATGCCCTCCGGTCCACTAATACCCAGATCCAGCGCTTCTCTAGCACCCTAGTGTGAATACATAAAAACATGTGATAACAACTATGCAGGAAGAAGAAAGATGCCAGCATACACATGATCATTCTGGCAAAATAAAAGCAGCATCACATACAATACTGTTCAAAAGTAAAGTCTGTTTCACATGTGTCAGTAATTCTCTGATTTATACCTCCGCAACCAGCTCTCCATTCTCCGCATGGACGCGGGCCACAGCCCCGATATCCTTACAGTTCTGCAGGGCCTGAAACAGCTCGCTGTCCCTCAGCATGTACATGTCCTTATATGCCATGAACATCTGGAAGGAGTTCACTCCTTTGTCCCGCACTAGTGTCTCCATTTGAGCTCTAACCTGTGATGACAAGACAAGTCAAGTCACCTATATTTCTAAACCACTTTATACAACGCATATGGGACCCTGCACCACAAAACCATAAGAGGCACATCCTGAGCTGAATAAATAAGCTTTCCATTGTATGGGTTGTATATTTCCACAATATTTGGCTGAGATATAACTATTTGAAAATCTGGAATCTGAGGGTGAAAAAAAAACCCAAAATACTGAGCAAATCGGCTCCAAATCATGTTCTTAGCAATGCATATTACTTATTAAAAAATATGTTTTTAATATATACACAGTAGGGAATTTACTTAATGCCCCAATCATTTTTGGCACAAAAGAAAAAAACAATTTTTTTGACCCATACAATGTGTTTTTGGGTATTGCTATAAATATACCCCATATATATATATTTATACATATTGTGTCAAAGCATACTCAGCATACTTTGTACCTTTGGTCCCCACCAGGTCACTCCCACATGAAGAGCGTAATCACAGCAGGCCTTGGCATCAGCGTGAGAGCGGCAATTTTCATAAGCGTCCAGCAACGATTCGTTCTTCTCTGGCAGCACATGACCAATCACCATAGTGGTGCCTCCAGCCAGAGCAGCCTGGAAATAAACAAACAACAGACTGACTGCTGAGGGATCCATTCAGCATCAATACCAATCACTCGGCTTAAAGGGGCAACAACAGCATAATACCAACATGCTCACAACAGCTCTGCATGAAATGACACATTACATGACAGCACTCTGAACACATTAATTAAATTAGACCTGTATTTCAGAACTGTATTCAAAATGTATCCGGAAGAGTTGCTAAGTTATTGTTTCATGGGGTTCTGGGCATTTATATGTGTTTACAATTATTCATGCAGAAGAGGTTTTTATCTTAAGTAACTTATATGATGTTCTTCTCATTATTTCCAGGTCTTTGCTGCAGTGATCCAGTAGTTGTTAGGGTACTCTCATTGTTGCTAGGGTGTGCACAATTATGAATATGGGACTGCTAATATAAACTTTTTGTATTATAAAAATTATATGTATTATATGTAGATTGGCTGGGGACATCCCTAGTGTTTATATGATGTTCTGGTTATAACTAAGGCATTGCTACGGAGTTACGGGTGGTTTTTAGGGTGTTCTTGTTTCTGGGTCTTTGCTAGGGTGATCTTAGTCTTGTGTAGCCTGACCTTCAACTGATGGCAGAAGGCCATATGATCGAGAGGTAAAGCAACCCTTTGCGTATTGTTTTCTGCCGTGTCATGTTTGGGCACGTGGCAATTTCCTACAATAACAGGCGGTGAGTAAAACATATTTGAAAGATATCTTAAAGAAGAGCCATAGACTTTCAAGATTTCACATTCTTTTGAAAATTCAGAGTTAGTTCAGTCCGATAAGCGCATATTATCTCAGATGTATGTCTTTCTTCTTACATGAAGGAGTTTGGCATCAAGGTGAAAGGTTAAAGAGCGCGACACACATCTCCTAGAAAACCTTTATAATTGAACCAACCTGAAGACTACTGAAACTTCTGAAGTGTTTCCAATTTTGAGCACTGTGTGCATCATTCAGTCACCGATCTATGGGCATGACATCTGAGGCTGAGACTAGGGTGATCTGGAGCATTGCTGGGCTGTTTTAAGGTGCTCTGGAGGTTTTTTGGGCATTACTAGGTGGCTGCTGGGATGTTGTGGTCATTGTGAGAGTGCCACAAAGGTCTTTTGGTGATTGCCAGTGCATTTTTAGGCTGATGTCAGGGTGTTCTGGCGGTTGTTGGGATGCTGTAATTGTTGCCACAATAAGGTGTTTGAGAGATTTTTGGGCAATATTTAGTTGGTAGGGGTATTGCATAGGCTGCTTTTTGAGGTGTTCTGTTGGTTGCTAGGATTTCTAGGTCATCGCTAAGGTAATCTTGTGGTTGCTAGGGGATTCCGGTGCTGTTTTAAGGTGCTCTGGAGGTTTCTAGGGCATTGCAGACATTACTAGGGTGTTCTGGTTGCAGCTGGGATTTTGTGATTAGAGCTGAGCGATACAGCTAAAATATAATGTTCCATATTGACCGCTATTATGTGGGTTATATATTTTTTTAACAGCAATACCGGCATGTAGTAGTTAAACCATGGCATTTTATTTTTCTGGCCACCACAAATATAAATAATAAGCATATAAAAAATATATAAATGCTGTCTCTTCATCACTGCCTGGAATAAAATACGATTGTAAAACGTAGTCCTCGTAGTTACCAATACACAATCAATGCACATGATTTGTTAATAATCACTAGAAATTGCTGCAAATATAGTAAAACTGCTGTCAATCCTACTTAAACCCATTCAAACATATTGACAGCGCGGAGTTGTTTGGAACTATTGAGAGCTCCATGAACCAACACAACAAGAAAACATCATGTGTGCACATGATAAGGATGGTACCACCTCCACCAACTTTTTTTGTTGTTTCTTTTGTAAAGTTCAGTAGTGTTTCGGTTGATTAATCGGTTATCAGCAAGTGCGGTCCAACCTAGCTATCGGTATCGGTAAAATTTAATATCGGTTGACCTCTAGTTCTGGTGGCTGCTGGTCTGATCATTGCTTGGGCATTGTGAGGGTATTCAGATATTTACTAGGCTAATGTTAGGATGTATGTCAGTATAAGCCTATATGACGTATGAGTTGTTGTTGTTGTTTTTGTTTGCTTATTGTTTTATTTTTTTTCTGTGCCCATTTTAAGCCAAAGAACATGTGGATTATACACCAAAACGTTGAGTAAAATAATAATATGTATTATATACATAAAGCTTACGCTTTAGCCAACATCATTCATATCCCACAATATCTGCCTGAGCATAATGTTTTACAGAAAAACACACAATTAGTAGAATGCCTTTTTTCAGTACAAGGAAACAATGATTAACTCATTCATTCAAAAACAAAACTGTCGTCTTTAAAAGCATCTCTCAGCTGACACAGTCCGGGCAGACACATCCACTGAAGGGGCGTGTATTTGTGCACCATTGTCTTCCAACACAATGGCACGAGTGAAAGGCTTTTGCAGCAGTCTTTGCAGCAGTGCTCCTGTAACTATGGAAACAGAATCTGGTCTCCATTTGTCTCTGCGCCCAGCGAGTCTCATGGCTTTAGAGGGGAGGAGGGGGGAAGAGAATGCCACTTGTGTTGCCAAGGCTAACAATGACAGCGCCGATAACAACTCTTTATTTGTCATCTCAAAGCCCCCAGCACTCCGGGAATAAGAGCGTGTATGTATTTGTGAGGGTGAATCGAACCCTGCGGTTGACGGAGACAGACTGTGAGTGTGCAATGCTCACTCTTGCATCTCATAGAGTCTGTTAAGTGACCCATGGGATTTATTTAGGCAGGGCTGCTGAAGCGAGTGCATCACTGCTTTTGAAGTATTTATAAAACAAGAACAAATGAATGTGACATTAAATGGATGTTACATCACACGTCATTATAGTTCAGATCTTCCACTGTATGAAAACGCTTCTCTGAAAAAACTCTTATTGCATCAAATGCAGTTATATAACGCAAGGGAAATTTTGAAAAATGGTTTAGAGTACAATACTTCTGAGGACTTATTGAGTTGACCCTGGCAGATGGTGGGAGCCACCCAAGGTGTGGGGGGTCTGAAGTCAAAAAATCAATTGTTTGCTTCTACTTTTTCTCTATATGCCCCACGCTATCTTAGAAGTGACTAAGCTGAAGCCTTACGCCATTTTAATAACCTCCCTAGTTCTTTTATATTGGATGTTACATACCTTAAAATACCATACCATAAAAATACAGAGTAAAACCATATTGTTATATTGTGCTGTATTACAATTTAAAATAATGGTTTTATGTTGTAATATCCACTTTTTTGTTGATGTAAAAAAAGGGGTGTGGCCATTTCTAAATTCTATGGGTATTGCTTCGGGTCTCAATTTTTAGCTGTACAAAACAGTTCGTATTTCATACATATTTTCACTTCATATTGAAAATTGGTGTCTTATCATATTATGAAACAGGACACAAATTTAGATGACGTCAGCCAAATAAAAATGTAGTTCAAAGGTGGATCCAGATTTTCTTTAGAATAACATGGACTGATAAATAACTCCTACTATGACACTGCTTATAACATATTATGAATGCAAGTCAGTTCTGATTTTCATACCTTGGTGCCGCTGTAGAAGTCATCCGCGGTGTTAGCGTTCATGAAGCTCTCGTTCAGGTGAACACTGGTGTCTATGCCACCCGGAAGCACCAGCTTTCCTGTGGCATCTATAACCTTGGCCCCACCCGGGATCATCAGCTCCTTGCCCACTTGCTGGATAATGCCATTCTCGATGTACACATCCGCTTCTTGTGTGAAGTCATCGTTCACCACTTTACCTCCCTTTATAAGAATGCGCACCGTTGCAGAGCTGGAAGACATGGTTCAACCTACGAGAATCCAAAGACAGTGTTGATGAGTATTATGGCGCTTTTCCACTGCATAGTACGGTACGGCACGGTTCAGTACAGCTCACTTTTGGGGGGGTTTTCCACTGGGAACAGTACCTGGTCCTTTTTTTAGTACCAC
>JAUCMU010000033.1:14713176-14737821 GCA_032275025.1 Enteromius treurensis
AATTGCTTGATGTTTTCCCCACCTCTAAGTCGCTTTGGATAAAAGCGTCTGCTAAATGAATAAATGTAATGTAAATGAATATAGAAATATCCATATATTTGTAATATATACATGCATTTGTGTGTATTTACATACTGTATACATAATATATACAGTACACACACATATTATGTACACAAAAATGTTTATTTTGGATGTGATTAATAGCAATGAATCGTTTGACAGCACTAAAATAATAAATAAATATAGCTGCAAGCAGCAATTACGGGGCCAAGCACTCCAGTGGGAAAATCAGGAGCTAAGCATGGCACGGAGCTTCAGACCAAATAAAACAATGAGTAATAAAAGCAATTTTAGGATCATTGTAATTGAAACGGCTAAAAAAAAAAATCTAATACAGCCTCTAGTAGTATGATTGAAAGGCTTTGCACTTTTGATCAAGAGGTGGCGCTGTAATTAAATCATATTAGTGCATTCTGTGACAATGGCACACACAAAATTTGTTGTCATTATATCAAAGCTTTGCACAGATAAAGCTTCAGAGCCATTTTGGCACTATGCGTAACATTTTTTAGTGGTGGTGTACGAAAAAATGTTTGTCTATTGACACGAAATCCATAATTTTGGGCCACCATGGTCTGAAGATGTCAAATTTGGTGCAATCTGGACGAACGGTCTAAAAGGAGTTAGAAAAACTCTTTTCAACATTAATAAAACTGGCGAACAGGAAGTTCAGTCAATTATGGCAAAATAGGTATTGATGTTCTCGGCATGATCCAGGGAATCCAGCAATAAGCTAATGCTAACAAAAGTCATTAGCATTTTTGGAAATGTCATATTCATGTTTAATGAATGGTTTATTGCTCTTGACCAAGGTGGTGCTGTGACCAAAATTATGTGGCGTGGTCAGTGTGAGATGACAATGGCACATGCAAAGTTTGGTGTAAATATCTCCAACCTTTGCAGAGATACATCTGTACAGCATATTCATTAATAAGGCAAACGAAAACTGTTTTGTGTATCGACACACAATTCATAACTTTTTGCCAGCTCGGTCTGAACATTATTCGAGTCAAATTTGGTGCAAATCGGATTAACGTTCTAGGAGGAGTTCAAAAAAAGTTTTTGGACAAACCTTTCAGACGTTATAAGCAAAAATAGCCATTTCCTGACCACCAGGGGGCACTGAGCCGAAACACTGCAGATAGCCTCAGGTCATGCTTGTTATAACACACACCAAGTTCGGTGTAAATATGCCAAAGTTTTATGGAAATATAGCCTCACATTGATTTTTGCATGCCGTTTGTTCTGGATACATTTT
Organism: Enteromius treurensis; assembly: GCA_032275025.1. Classification (NCBI taxonomy): domain Eukaryota; kingdom Metazoa; phylum Chordata; class Actinopteri; order Cypriniformes; family Cyprinidae; genus Enteromius; species Enteromius treurensis. The sequence continues at coordinate 14,714,498 of JAUCMU010000033.1, forward strand.
CGTGATAATCGGTGCAACGGCCAAGAGTGAGTTAGAAAAAGTAGGTTTTACGAACAATTGAGAACAGCCAAAAAACTAAACCTTACGGTTTTTGAATTTTGGTGTCCATTTGACTCGGCCTAAGCCAAGTACTCAGAGGAAATAATAATGTTCCTATTGTGGCTTACGGTTCAAAAGTTATTAGCATAAACGTGATAAAGTAACATAAAGTGGTGGCGCTAGAGAGTTTGAGTTAGAGACTCCAAACTTGCTATGGTTAATGTTAGGACTGTCCTCTATCAGTGTTCAAAATTAAACAACTTTCCCAGGAACGGTTCTATGGGCTGCCATAGACTTGCGGCGGAAAAGGAAGAAGAAGAAACTTAATAGTAATAACGCCAACGATTGTAATAGCTGCCTTCGCACATTCGGTGCTTGGCCCCTAATAAAGTATACCCAAAACCTTTGTAAAATTGACTCTAGGAAGCATATACAGCTGCATCTCAAAAAATTTGAATGTCATTCATTTCAGTAATTCAACTCAAATTGTGAAACTCATGTACAAAATAAATTCAGTGCACACAGACTGAAGTAGTTTAAGTCTTTGGTTCTTTTAATAGTGATGATTTAGCAGCAACACCAGCAGATGACATTGCACCCCAAATCATCTCAGACTGTAGAAAATTAACGCTACACTTCATGCAACTTGGGCTATGAGCATCTCCATCCTTCCTCCAAACTCTAGGACCTTGGTTTCCAAATGAAATACAAAACTTGCTCCCATCTGAAAAGAGAACTTTGGACCACTGGCCAACAGTCCAGTTCTTCTTCTCCTTGGATAACCCAGATAAAACGCCTCTGACATTATCTGTGCTCCAGGAGTGGCTTAACAAGAGGAATATGACAACTGTAGCCGTATCCTCGACACGTCTTGATGCCTTGACCCCAGCCTCAGTCCACCATATGGCACCATATTCTAATTTGTTGTGATAAATGATGAGTGAATTGGTGGGGTTTTGTTAAATTTGAGCCCAAATCCTCACAATTAAAAGAACCAAAGACTTAAACTACTTCAGTCTGTGTGCACTGAATTTATTTAATACACAGGTTTCACAAATTATGTTAAATTACTGAAAAAAATGAACTTTTCCACAACATTCTACTTTATTGAGATGCACCTGTAATGGGTTTATACACAGAAGGTAATTTTACCACTAGGTGGCAGCAAAACCTACTGCTTTATATTAAAGACCCACTGACAGTACACAAGACAAACTCAGCACAGACTGATCGCCATGTTCAAACACCTCTAGAAAGCGAGAGATGTCCCTCTTGTCACTGACGCCCATGGCCACCACATTCTCAAACAGCCAGAAGAACGGCCTGTTATCTCCTTCTTTAGGTCGGGCCTCATGTAACAGCCGGTAAAACTCGAAGAAGAGTCGACCCGTGCCCTCTGAAAGATAAAAAACAAGATTGGAAAACATTAGGAAACTCAATATGACAATAATCATAAAAATGTACAAATATATGAGCTGTGTTATAAATACATCTATCGATATATATATTTACAGACACATAGCACACTACCATTTAAAAGTTTGGGGGGGGGGTAATATTTTTAATACATTCGAAAACACATTTTGAATTTTTTAATGTTTCAAAATCTTCTTTTTATCAATGCTGAAAGCAGTTATTATGATGCTAAATATTTTTGTTTAAACCATGCTACATTTTTTTCAGGATTCATAAAAAGGTTTAAAAGAACAGCATTTGTGAATTAGAAATATTTGCTAGCCTTATGGACCCCCAAACGTTTAAATGGTATGTGAAAGTGTAAACACAAATACTAAAGACTAAGGCTAGAACACACAGCTGCATAAACTCCTACCGTAGAGACCTTTTCTTGCAGGATTCACTATGGACAAGTCGTTGCAGGGACTTCCACCGATGATAAGATCAAAGGGACCCCATTCTTGAATCTGTGGAGGATACGGAAGAACAGATTAAACAAATAAAAAAAAAACTCAATATGAAATATTGTGAACATAGTCAAGTAGGAAGCTAATTACCTAACATTCAGGGAAAAACAATGAGAGAAATTGTTACTCTTGACAGTTTTAATCTAAAGGACCTTATTTATGATACCATGACTCTCAAAAGTTATTGATAATGGTCAAACGTTATGAAGATTTCAGTTTCTGTGCCAAGGCCAAGTTGTGCAGACTCGATATAAAATAACTTCAGTAACAGTAAACTGAGGCGAAGGACGATACTCACGTTCTTACGGGTGACGTTTCTCACGTCCCCCACGTACATGATGCGTCCCTGGTGCCGTACGATGCCCACAGTGATGGAGTCCTCGCACACTTCTGAGGCCACGTAACGCTCCACTTGGATACCCAGCTCCCTCAGAACCAGCAGGCCTGGAATAATCACAACCTACAGCTCAGTTGATTCTTTTATTTCTGCTAATTACTGGACAGTTTCATAGAAGCACACATCTCGGCTGCAGAACTGAGCACCGTTAGCAAAGATGGCAGATCACATTGCGGCAGGTTTGTAGCTCGCTAGGTTTAAAGGAGCCGTATGTAAGAAATGTATTGTAATAATGATAAATTGTCTCTCTTATGTTCAACAGGCATTAAGAAAACATGTTAATTTCAAGTACTCGTATCACTGATAGCAGTGGTACAGCCTGGATATTCTCGTTTAAAAAGCGCAGTTGCAGCCCTCAACTGATGTTTATGTTGTCATGTTTTGGTCCATCTATCTCCCAATCACGAAGTCAGTAGTGTTTCGTCATCCAGGTTGCCTGCTCTGCATTAAAAACGGCGCATTCCATCGTCATTTCACTCGTTCTAGTTGCTGTCTTCAATTTGGCAACCTGCGTGTGCGTTAAGTCTGAGTAGGAGGGGCCGCATGAAATAAAAACATCTCCAATATTTTCAATTTGAACTGCAATACCTAGTTTAACCACTCTGTGTCAATCCTACATACGATACCTTTAAAGGATTAGTTCATTCCTGAACTAATTTGAATCATTCCTCATGTCTTCCAAGATATTCTTGTCATTTTGGGGTTACTCCACCCCCAAATGAAAATTTTGTCATTAATCATTTGAAATGCAGTTTGCGTTCAGTGGATACTCTCAAAAATGGCGCTAATGGTGATGTGGAGAGACATGTCTTTGTGTGCAAAAGTATTCATACTGCTTCATACGATTACGGTTAAACCACTGATGGCAGATGGAGTATTCTGACAAGGTATACTTTGCTGGACCTTGATAGTGTCATTAACTTGGCAGTAAATGGGACAGAAATATCTTAAATTGTGTTCCAAGATGAAATAAGATTTTACGCGTTTGGAACGACATAAGGGTAAGTGATTGATCACGAATGTTTTATTTTGGGGTAAAATAACCCTGATAATTTACATACCTCCACGTCATCGAAGACATCTTTGATTCTTCACTCAAAAAGAAATTCCAGTGTTTTTCTCCATATAGTGAACTTCAAAGGAACCAATGGGTTGAAGGTTCACGTCGCAGTTTAAAAGGGCCCTACATGATCTCGGCTGAGGAATAAATGTCTAATCTACAGAAATCTTATCTATACTTTTAAAACCACAAATGGTCACCTTGCACTCTGTCTGCGATACGCGTCTACGACTTCATGCGTTACGCAATCAAGTTGGAAAGGTCACACGTGGTTGGTTCTTCGTCTGTTAGCTAGTCCAAGACAAGCATTTGTGGTTAAAAAGAATATAATTTTCCAAAAATGACCAACAATTGCTCTATATAAGATCCTTATTCCTTATTAGCTCTTTGAAGCTGCATTGAAACCGCAATTTGGACTTTCAACCCCTTTGAAGCCCACAATACGGAGAAAAATACTAGAACGTTTTATTTTTGACTGAAGAAAGGAAAGCTTGAACATCATAGACGTCACAGTTATGAGAAAATGATCAGGCATCTTTTTTTTATCAGTCTTTCTTTTTTTTATTTAAAACTATATCACAGTGAAAGTTTCACTGCGTATTTAGTGACCAGATAAATCACTCACTTGTCCGCCGAATATGCATACGCCACATAATAATCATGCTTTAATGATGAACATGGAGCATCTAAAGGGTCAAAACTGCCATTGAAGTTAATCCCCACTGTAAAAATCACACATTAGAATGTAAGAGGGACAGCAGTATCGACGAGCGGCCAGTATAACAGTTAAGCTAAGTGCACTTTAAAAGCCAGGATGAGTGTAACGTGATCAGCACTATTTTCTGCTGAGAGGATGAAAGGAAGGGCGGACGTTCTTCACTAACCTGTTGCGATCCCATCAAAAAGTGACAGGACGCGAATGGGTTTTCTTTTCTCGGCCAAAACCGGAGGGTAGAGCCTCGGTGGTTCCTGAAAGAGAAGAAAGGAGGAGTAAAAAAGGAGGGTTGGACGAGAGACACGCAAGACAAACAGAGAGAGAGAGAGAGAGAGAGAGAGGCCTTTAAAGCACACTGCTCTGGTAATGAAAGAGCACCTGTCTGTACGTACTGTCTGTAACCAACAAAGAAGCCTTTACGTTAAACCAGTCCACTAACAAGGGGTTATTGTTGAGCGCCTGTACAATAAACGCACTATCACCGGCCAGTTTCATTAACCATTTTCTTGTGATCAAGTGTGGCTGCTTATCTGTGTTCTTTGTCAAAAGTCTTAGTATTCAATAACGCTAACAATAGCAAACGCTCGCTAACCTGTACCGAAATCCATTTAAAGAGTGCAGTGCGTAAGCTAAAACTCCATGAGGTTAAGACGTGTACTCAATGCACAAAGCGCTGTGACTGTAACACTCTCTGGCTGCTCTTCAGCACACTGGCCGTTAGCCAAGCTGCTCTTTCACATGGGCAGGAAAGCAAATGGTTTAGGAGTCATGTAATTACATCATAAAACTCTCAAACCATTCACATTTATATTGTAAACCAAGCCAGTTTTGATGCTCACAAACAATGCAGTATTTACGGCTGTGAAATGGAAATAAGAACAACTTATTTATTAGGGCTGGTCATCTTTAGACATATTGGGACGATTTGATTTCGGTCAGTTCTGATTGCTGGAGAGGGCTTTTTATAGAGACTGCACTCAAACTCTAGAGCTGAATGTGATTAGAAAAATCTATATTTACTTCATATTTCCGTGACTCCTCCAGGCCTGGGAATTACAAATTGAACTGATATTGGCAGACTTTCCATGAGAATTATGACCGTTGTTCACTCAGACATGTCCCACAGGAAAGACAGGAAAGATTTGAACAGTGTAAAAAATTTTGGTACAGCACTGTTTGAAAATTTGGAGTCTTTTGCTGTTTGTAGAAAACGCAGGCTCCTATTCAGCAATAATTTGGACATTGGAAAATGACTTTTTTTGTTTTTAAGTAATCCTTCAGTTGCACATTATGTAATTGAAAATCATCTAAGGTAGGATTGGAGATCCTTTTAACTTTGGGGCTTTTTAATGTGCCACTTACAAAGTCCTGGTCGTGATTGTTGGCAAAGAAGTGCTGCAGTCTGCAAGGCCAATCGGCTCGGCGCTCCAGCAGGCCGGACTGAGCCTTCGGCCCACACATATAGCAGTTCCACGGGTCTTCTTTAATAGCTGCCTGCGCCGCGCCGGGCCCCACTAACAGATCCACACACTCCACACAGAAACACCTGCAGGATAACAACCATAGAATAGAGGAATCAATGCAGGATTGAAGTAGAAGACGTCAATGGTTCATCGTAGCTCACTGCAGACAGCCTGTCTCACCTGCAACAGTTATTGTTTCCGCACATGAGCACTTCCCTCCCTCCGCAGCAGATAGTACAATAAGACTGGTAGCCATCGTCATCGTATTGATAAGCACATTCTAGGAAGCAGTTCTATAAAAGAACAAACACATCGAGTATTAATTCATTCGTATCAATGAATACTGGGCATATGTGGATGAAAAACACTTGCCATTACAGAACCGTTGAAGAATAGAGGAGAACGTTTGGTGGTAGTTCAGTATTTATATTGGATCGTGTTTCAAGCAGGGTAATGTCAATCCATTAAAATATATATATCGTTAGTGCTGTCAAGTGATTAATTGCCATTAGTTTTGGTTTACATAATATATGAGTGTGTACTGTGTATATTTAATATGTATACATAAATACACACATAAGACAAATATGTCACACTTATATATTAAATACATTATATAAATTATATGAATATAAAAATATACATATATAAATACTTTCAAAATATATGCTGTAAATATACACAGTACACACACATATTAGTAAAGACAAACTTTTATTTTGTATGCGATTAATCACTAATAATCATTTGACAGCAATATATTACACAATTAAATGCTCTGGATGGAGCATTATAATAATTATTTTTCAGTATTAAATGTATAGAAATTATAAATAAAATGTTAAAATAATAAACGTTAATGGTTGTAATTAAAAACTATTCACTAAATAAATAAAACAAATAAATTTTTAATCAAAAGGTCAATTTAGTAATCACAAAATTATAATGTAGAGTATGACAAATAAAAATGAAGCATACAATATATGATCAATTATTTTAAAAATAAATAAAAATATAACTTGATATTTGATATGCTTCCAATATACTTTTTAATGCAATTAGGTCCAGTAAAACAAAAATATGTAGAATATATATTTAAAGATGGCATTAGAATTATAACTTAAAGCCAACATCTTTTCGATTGACTCCGTTTGTCTCAGCACTTTTTTGAATGAATGTTTGGCCTGGCAAACGATCGTGTATGTAACATTTGTTTTCAAAAGTCCCATACAAAAAAGTCTGCCAATAATGTGAATGGACATGATAAAATTACAATCAGGCAAACAGAGCAGCCCTCAAGGAAGTAGGAAGCAGGAATTTCCTGGCTTTTACCTTACAGCTTTGGCACATTCCTCCGATGAAGAGCGGGTGCTCCAGGGAAACATTAAGGCTGCCACAAGAGATGCAGATGTCTGGAAGTGTTCAAAGAGAGAGAGGTTTTAGCAGAGCCTCAAACACTGACAGACAGCCAGTTATGAAACACATCTCAATCTGTATGTGTAACACATACCTTCAATGTTTCTACATTTCTGACGAACTTCGTATACAAGCCTCTCTGAAAAAAACAACGGAAAAATAAACATTTTAAAACTGGAAAACCTCCCAGTGTTTCAAACATTTGGCCTAATTCGACTCGACTTAGGAAATTCCAGTGGTTTACATCACCTCAACAATTCAATTATTTAATAGTCCAAACATAGCATAGTAATCACTTTTATTAAAGGATATACAGATGCTAATTGTAGCAGAAATAATTCATGATGGACAGCTGAATAATTGAAAATCTTCAGTGCTGAACTGAATTAAAAATTAATGCAAGGTGCAGAGTTCAATTATTCCAGTTGCCACATTGACATTTGTTAATCTCAAGACATACTAGTTCATCATACTAGTTGACATTAGTTCAAAAGTGTCACCAAAACAGCAGTTATTAGATGTGCTTCTTTGTCATTTTTTGGATGTTGTGTAGTAGTATAGTAACAATTTTCATAATGCTATACACATTTTACCAAAGCAGCAAGTTATATAAAAAAAGAATACACTACCGTTTACATTTATCTGTTTTGTGAAGAAATGAACACTTTTAAAAGTGACAGTAAAGACATTTAATCATAATTTATCATTTCTATACATTTTCTATACAACTTTCTATTTATAGAAATGCACTAAATCAGCATTTTAGGATGATTTCTGAAAAAAAAAAAAAAATTCAGCTTTACAATCATAGAAATAAATTATATTTTTAAAATATATTTAAATTATTGGTGTCAAACTGTTATTCACAAGTAATCCCATCCAAAAGAAACATTTTTGTTTAAATAATGTGTCTGCAATTTTTATATTTATTATGCATGTACAAATATACTGTGCAGACATACAACATATATTCTATTCTAAATATGCACATGTATTTACATGCATATATATTCATATATTTTAGATTATTTATAAATGCATTTAATATGTGACCTGAAAGCTGAATAAATAAGCTTCCCATTGATGTATGATGGATAGGGCAATATTTGACCGAGCTACAACTATATGAATATCTGGAATCTGAGGGTACAGAAAAATCAAAATGCTGAGAAAATCCCCTTTAAAGTTCTCATATGAAGATCTAATCAATGCATATTACTAATCAAAAATTAAGTTTTAATATATTTTCGGTAAGAAATTGACTTAATATCTTCATGGAGCATGATCTTTACTTACTATCCTAAGGATTTTTGGCTAAAAAGAAAAATCAATAATTTTGACCCATACAATGTATTTTTGGCTATTACTACAAATATACCCCAGCGGCGTAAGACTGGTTTTGTGGTCCGGGGTCACATATATAAACATACATTTTATAAATATAAAAATGCGTGTGTGTATTGATATATACATAATAAATATACACAGTATCACGATTAATCCTTTGACAGTCCTAATTTAAACAGAAAGCGGATCACTTAAATTGTAACAGTATTTTACAATATTTCTCTTTTAGAACAGTACACACATTTGAAGTGCATATAATAATAATTACAAGATTTTTATTGCACCACCTTTTAAATGTTTTTGATTAAATATTAAGCAGGTGTTATTAACTAAGTTGACATATAAAGCCATTGGAACTAGAAAAACTGTTGTAAGTGAAGTGAAACTCTTGGCTCAGCATGTAACCACAAAGGAGATGGTGCAAGTGTGCTCCAGTTTTCATCTGTTTGAGTGTTTAATAAAGCTCCCTGCTGATTTAACAGCTCGTCTCTTTATTACTACTGTTAGGTTTTCCCGCCCTAAAACATGGGAAGTCATTTCGAAATCTTTAGCATGTATTACACCAACAACAACTGAACAACATGTCAGCAAAAGTGCCATTTTAAAGCTGTTTGAACATGTGCCACAATTCATTACAAAACTCATCTGGGATTAGACGAGACCCCGGTCATAGTTCCAGACACACCCTCTTGTGTTTACTCTGCCGGCTGAGTAGATGAGAGCGCTAATCCTGATTTAGCATGTGCGGGTGTGTGTTTACGAGCCAGAACTCTTTGAACTCGCTGACCTGGTTCAGTGAGAGTATCCGCTCACCTCGAGTCCGCTCGTCGATGATGTCTTTGACCTTGGGTTTCTCTGTGGCTGTGCTCTTGCGGGGCTTTTTTGCTGGTGGGGGCGTGTAGGCCGCCGCCTCTGGCTCCACCCACATCTCTGGATACACTTCCTTGTAGGGGTTACGCTCCTCTGAAAAAGGCCAAATGGTACGTATAGCTATCGGTTAATGGATAATGCGATGTGTCTATGTAAACGACCGGAGGCCAGGATCGTTTTGATTTAAACATTAACAGAGCTTAATTCCCGGCAGGCTGGCATGTGTACAGGATTAATGGATAAATATCTAGTAAGCATCTACGAGGGATCTTAAAAGACAAAATTCTCCAGAATCTCTGAACCGAGGAACTGTCCGTCAGAAATCTGGTTTGCACATTTCGGGTTAACAGAAAACTGACTTTGAATCGTTCTCTTGAAGTCAGCATGAATTTACCAGCATGGAGAAATTCCTCAAAAATGAAGTGATTAACAAACCGTGCAATTTTGAAGAATCTGCATGAATATCTTTTTCATTTAAGAACAGTTAATTGAAAAAAAGATAATCCACATGGTCCATATGACTTGTTATAGTAACTGTAGCTTTCTGATCCTCCATAGACAGGTAGATTTACTACCGCATTCGACTACAAGAAAGGTAGTAAGGACAGAGTTAAAATAGTCCATGTGACATCAGTGGGTCAACCTTAATTTATGAAGCTATGTGCGCAAAGAACACAGAAATAAAGACTTTATTTAGCGTTCCTTCTCTTTCACGTCAGCCTTTAATGCTTGATCAAGAGTGTACCAAGCATGCGTGTGACGCTGGGTCAAAAGGTTACCAGATTTCATTAAAAATATAACTCCTTCCCACTGATGAATGAAGCTCTTACAGGTTTGGGAACGACATGAGGGTGAGTAATAAATGACAGAACTTGTTAAACAAATTAGCTCATTATAGACTGTCACACTGTTTGTGTTCTGCTTAAAAAGAAACAAAAGTCTCTGTTTGTGTATTACTAAAAAATAGCAGCAGGTGGAACTGAGTAAACAACAGAATTTTAATTTCTGGGTGAACTATCCCTTTCGACAAGCTTGACCTTTTTGCTGAGCCAAGCAAGCAGATATCAGTATGAAACAACAGCAGTCTTACCTTCAGGCGGCTCCAGACCTTTAGGTCCTGTGGGCTGAAATCCTGCCGTGGCCCATTCAATCATCTGTTTGTTTTGCATGTCTACTGACTTAGAAGTGTCAGTGTCGTCACTCTCCGGGCATGTGAGGAAGGTTTTGCCTGCTCTAGTGCTGGCTACCTGCAAAGCGAGCCATTCAAACATTTTCTTCAGAGAAGATTTGTGCTTGGAATGCAACAATAAACTAGAGAAGATCTGATTTGTTCAATCCTCAATTTGTACCACAAACACATCCCTACCTGTAGCACTTCAAAGATGGCTTTCTTGTACATTGGTTGTTTATTGTAGGTTGGCTGGTGAAAGGCGTTGTGGAAGGAACTTAAAGGCAACAGTTTCTCGACACAGACCTACCGAGGCAAAAAATGAAACATTTAGAAGGATGTCCCAGGTTACAACACAACCTCTATCGACAAGGAAACTCGTACAGGTTTCTGACTTGAAGGTGAATAAACAATGACAAAATGTTCCTGTTTGGTTGAACTGTCACTTTAAATTTCATTGTTTCCTGAAAATTAAAGTAATTCATTTAAGATTTGACTTGTATTACACCATCTTCAGTAAGAGGGAACACAAACTTACCACAGAAAACTTGCTGTCACCGAACCACATGACCCATCTAGTGCCCTCAGCTGCCCGGCTGCGTCCAGTCATTAACCAGGATACAATCCGGCCAGGCCACCAGGAGAATCCTCGTAACTTTCCCCACACAAGCTCACCAATGCCGAAACCTCGGCCATCCTGCAATATATAAACACAGGATGGATCAGCTTTTGACTTCAATCACTTTACATAAATACAAATAACATAACCTCTGGTTTTTTTTTTACGTTTTCATCGCTTTCATGAACTGTGAGTTTCCTACACAAATTTTGCAGTGGTTTCCAGTTGGTTACACAGATTCGTCAAGATGATCAGCTACTTGGTTTGAAAGTGTCTTGTGTGAGCTGTGCTTCATCTCTGTACTACTGACAATAGACTGAACCAGCACTGTCCTCTAAAAAGTTTGGAAACAACCTAGAAAAGTGGGGTTTTGGACAATATTGGCAATATTGTGATCATTTTGCACTGATAAGGGACAAAACAAACATATTTTTTTACATAAACAGTTCATACATAGAAAATACTTAAATTTTCAATTCATCAGAATATCCACCATTAGCAGCTATTAAAACTCTTCATAACCTGGGCATCCGAGCTGTCAGTTTATTCAAACATTGACTTAATATATTACTCCTGAAACATTTCTTAAAGTTGATTCACACGTCTTACAGACATCACAGTCCAGTTCCTCCCATAGTAGCTCAATTGGGTTGAGGTCGGGTGACTGGGGTATTCAAAATGATAATAACTATTGCTGGTCTTCAGTGATAATGTCAAGTTATTTTAATGTATTTGCATCAAAAAAATGATAAGGATCTATGCTGGTATCATCCAAAACCACACTTTTCCAGGGATGTTTCCAAACTTTTGGAGGTCAGTGTTTTTGTCCCACCTAATTTTACAGATGCTCCACTAATGACTTTATCTTAAAGGGAAAGCTGATCCAAAAATTAAAACGCTATCATTAATTACTGACCCCCATGCCATCCCAAACCCGAAAGATCTTCATTCATCTTCTGAACACAGATTAAGATATTTTTGGTGAAATCCGAGTGCATTCTGACTATGCTTAGACCGCTACACAACTGACACGTTCAAGACCAATACGTTCAAAAGTAGTAAGGACATTGGTAAAATAGTCCATGTGCCATCAGAGGTTCAACCTTAATTTTTTGAAGCTACGAGAATACTTTATGTGTTCAAATTAAAGAAAAATAACAGCTTTATTTAATTTCTTCTAGTCCCTGTCAACTGTCCCATATCTTTGGTGCACCTTGTTTGCAAGCAGAGGAATGCACACGCATGTGTCACGGTACTCTAATTAACATATGTCTGAAAATTGGTAAAATTGTTCAATAAAAATGTTACCTTTGTTTTCTTTGCACACAAAAAATATTCCTGTAGCTTGAAAACATTAGGTTTAACCACTGATGTCACATGGACTATTATAACAATGTCTTTACTACCTTTTTAGGCCTTGAACGTGTCAGCTCCCTTGTTGTTAATGCAGGGTCAGAAAGCTCTCAGATGTCATTAAAAAAATCTTTATTTGTGTTCTGAAGATGAACAAAGGTCTTACGGACTTGGAACAAGAGAGATTTCCTTTTTGGGTGAACTAAACCTTTTAGGCAAAGAGCTGTACGACAATAGCTTTAGCATAGTTTAGCATACTGCTCCCAGACTGCATATGAAACAAACCCTCTGGCCCCACTGTTTAAACCTGGATTTCAAACCTGGTTATCCAGACAACTTTCAGGATAACATTGCATAATCCTGGGATTTCTCTGAGAATAATTATCCTCTTAGCAAGCAGGTGTCAAAGGTCAGAAACCTTGCTTTGATGAAACTAAATCAACTTTAAGCAGAATTTGAAAAAGGCAAATCCCACATTTATCCCAAAACCCGGCTAACCAATTAAGCCACAACTGCAGAACCAACCACCCAGACCACAGAATGACTGCATCCTGTAATATTTCTGAATGATCAACCTCAAACCACCAAGATCATGAGGAAGTTACCCGTACCTCGTACTCGGACTCAGTGGACTTGGGTGAGATCTTGTCTCCGTCCCCAATAGACACCGGCTCTGGGGTGGTGGCAACGTTTGGAGAGGCTGGGTCTGTAGGTTGCTGCTGCTGCTGCTGGAATGGTGGAGGTTGTTGCTGGGGAGAAGGCTGGGGTTTGAGGTTGGTCTGAGGTTGAATTTGAGGCTGTGGCGGTTGCTGCTGTGTTGGCGGCGTCGGTGGAGGAAAGTTTAGTGGGACGGTGATTATGGAGCTGTCTTTTTGAGGCTCCGACTCTACCTCGCCATGGTCCTCCATTGAGTTCATCACAGACACCAGATTCGCCTTCTTCTCTGCCTGCAACGTAGGGAACAGCGGGACAGGAAGAGGAGGAGGTAAAGCACATGGAACAGCAGTGGCTTTCCTGAGAATAGCACAGTTCGGAGTAACGGTGACTGCTCGGTTTGTTTATAGTACTTTAATCCCACGTGCCAAAACAAATATCCACATCCTTTTGATAAAGCACAAGTGCCGCCCCTTTGAGAGTGATAAGTGGCAGAAACCTGTGAAAACAGTCTTCTTTTCATTGCGGTGAAAGCTGTGTGCGATCACTTGGTTAACAATGAGAGCTCCCCCCATGGCGGAGATGGATGCGTGCTGGGGAGTTCAGCGAGTTTGTCCAACCTGACTCTAAGCTATTAGGTCAAAAACAGAAGACACGAGCCAAGCCATGACTTAAGCAGCTCACAGCAAATCCCTAACAGCTGCACCTCTCTCGTCCTCTCGTTCTCTCTCACTCGCACGTGAATCTCTTTCACAGCTGTACTTTCTCTGCTGCTGGGGTCCAGCTCCGTCTCCGATTTCACTCACACACACGTGAACCTGGCAGTGTCGCCTGTGTGTGTGTCTGTGTAAGCGGCTAGATCCATCCCCAGAAAGCTGTCCCTATGTCTCTCTTTAGCTCACTCCCTTCATTATGGTGGCTATACATTCATATAAGCCCGCAAAGGGGGGAGAGAAGCTCTGGAGCCAGGAGCTCATGAGTGTGCATGAATAGACAGGATGAGTGTGGAGTAGAAACATGTGGCCTCAAATCAAGAAGCCCCACTGTAGTTTATAAATATCTGTATAGCTTCACTCCCGATGAGCTGGGCCATATGTGCCAGGCTGTTAGTCTTTGACAGCGGTTTACTTTGGAAAGAGTATTTAAGTGTATTCAAGCGGTTTTGTGCATATGTGCATGTATTTATCTTTACAGTACTGGGCGGTGTGATGGCACTGTATATACCAGTAGTTCTCAAGTGAGCCTAAGTAAACTTCCAAGGAAGCTGCAAGATAGCGCTTTTCATAATCCGTGTCATTTCAAAATCAACAAGCAACAGCAATATTTCTTAGGTTGAAGAATACTGTTCAAAAAATGGTGGAAATGTGGTTTTGAAAGGACAAATTGCTATCAAGTGTAATGCTCAGGTCATTCAGTGTATAAAAGGATACAACAATTAAATTATTTAGGCACAGACTGCATTTAAGCTGCAATGTTTCGATGGATATAAGCTGTTTGTCAGAATTTAACGGTAGGAAATTGCTGGCCACTGTACCCTCTCTTCAGTTTCCTTAATTCAACAGGGGTATTTGATATAGAGGAAATATACAGCTGCATTATTAGCATAACAACGAAAGCTATTTTAAAGTTTTCTGATGTTTCCACTGGAATGTTTCATTGGTCTCATTAATTAAAAACCTGATTCAACTCATCAGTTTATTACTGTGTTAAATAGGGAGACATCTAATCCTTCTGGGAACAGGAAAACTACAGAGGTCATAATACAGAGCCTTGGGGTACTTCATATTGCACTTAGATACGTGTTAGATTTTAAAGTTTCTACTTTTCACTTTTTCATTTTCAAAAATGTCTGCAACAAATTAAGCATTTTTTTTTTCCCTTTGTGGAATATTTATTTATTTGTTTCATTTAAAGAAACAATGTTCTAAAGTTTAAAATCGTTAAGCATTATTAATTATTTGCATGTATTTTGTTTCTTCATTTCAATGGATTTACAAGATGAATTATTCCAGACTCCTTTGAATATTGACTTTGACAACAGGGGAGTCACACAAAAGTTGAGAACCACTGTTACATATAATGCAATGGTAGTAACACTGAGGTGTTGCTGGACCGTTTATACCAGACCTATCAGATATATTTATGTACCAAATAGATTTACACTGTTTTCTGACTCTGTTAAGCTCTATGTACTTCCCCAATAATATATATATATGTGTGTGTGTGTGTGTATAGTTGTAAGGCATATAAAGTTATACACTGTATTTATTCATTTGTTAAGATTTGTTTAAATTAATGCAATACTTTTCACTTCAAAGGTATTTAAATCACTACATTTAATACTAGACATCATATCACTGTTATTTAAGATATAAATATTTTTTTTTTGTATTTCTACCAAAGTTATTACATTATGGTGTCTGCCATAATCATATGTAACATTTTCTGTCATACACCAGTGGCTTATCATTAATGTAATCTTAGGCCAATCATTTTAAACCAAGCACATAAACAGGATTAAATCAGAGTATAATTGAAATCTGAAACCCTTATCTAAAGAAAATATTATCTCGAGCTACCCACGACTTTTCAACTCACATCCTTGCGGCTCTGTTCGCTCTAAATGTACACAATTTACATTCCACCCAACAAGCCGGACTCACCCTATGTGATTAATGAAGACTAAAAAAGCCTGCTTTTGATATAAAACCCACACATAACTTATCACTAGCTTGACAACCCTCATTTAGTTGTCAAACTATCATAGATACTACAGGATTGTCAAAACTGATCATGAATAATGACAGAACTAGCCGATACTGCAGGCAACTATTGCGTATCAACCTGTAAAGTGGACAGGGAGAGAAGAATGTCGACTTAGGAAGAAGGAAAGAGTTAATTATTTTTAAAATAATATAGAAATCAATAGAAAACTGACTGCCTAAGAACTGGGGGAGGAGTGGAAAGCAATGCGGCTATAAGTGGAGATTTGCTTCTGGACGTGTTTTTTTTTTTTCCTCAGCTGTAAATGCCCCTCTTCGGGGGCCTCACTGTAGCGAGTCTGGCACTTGAAATTGAGGGAGAGGGAGACGAGAAGGAAGGAAAGGGGGAGGGTTCCAGGAGTACAGTACTTTACAGTCTTTGTCAGCCACAAACACACGGCCCAGCTCAGAAATAACAAGATATACCCTGTACAAGCAGTATGTCATCCACAACAGAGCTTAAAATAACCAGATAACCAGTGTATTTATAATAGTCCTATGAAAAAAATACAACAACAAACAGCAACAATTACAGTAATCTGTAAAGTTGGAATCACTTTTTAAAAAAAGCTCAATAAATATTTCCTAAATAAATGCATTTAAAGATAAATAAAAAGCATGAAAAGCTAAAAGAGTCCCATTTGTTGAAATCTCAGCATCGGCTTTAATAAAACTTACTTTTAAGCCAATATGGGACTAAAAATGTGAATGTATTACAATGCTATATATAACGCAGTACTTTAACTTTAGCCAAAAATTGCCACATAGAAAGATACAGAAGCTTACAGAACGAAGTGATAAACTAACCTCTTCGGTTAAAGCTCTTATACACAGTACACATAAATCCAATACTGAAAGGTAAGAAGGGTAACCGTGTGAGAGAGGGTTTATGTTAAAGCTGGTGTGCTGTATTATAGGACAGGCACAAGCCTTTAGGAGCACTACCTATATCTGAAAGGAAACACCCATGGCCTTAAGCTGCTCTCCACATTACAATGATCAACGAAGCCTCTTTTCCAAGAAAGCTCCTCTGGCAAATTCTTTCATCCAACCGTATTGTCATTTTTTATATACCATGACGATTCGATTCAATTCTATGATCAGCTACCGCACATGGAAGCCTGTGGGCCTATTATTTTGCATGCTAGGCATTTGAATGTGTTGTTCATAAGACGTAGGAATAAAAAGACAGCATTACTTAAAAAAAACAATATACTATGATTTATGATAGCCTGAGGATAGTATAAGAGACTTTGGGGCCAACTAATGTAAGTTCCATGTGCCCTATATCAGACCATTGTTACTGCATCTCATGCATTTTCTCATACGTTTATGCATTTTAGTAGCTAATTGCGATCATTTAAACCTGTCAACATGCCGACATGAGCAAGCTGGCAAACGGATGAGTTTTTTGACCAAGGATGAACACAACATTGCAAGAATGACTGCCTTGGAAGCATTAGTTTGGGTTGAAAGTGACAAATAAATCAGTATTATGTCACAGCGCATAATATAAAACATAGCTTCGTTAGGGAAGAAAGAAATATATAGTTGCTTAATATTAATCTTTCAAGAAATTATTGAATAACATTAATATTATTTTAACTAAAAATGATCACATAGGCCTGCAAGTATAAATTTACTCACCCTCAGGCTATTCCAAGATGTAGATTAATGATCTTATCTCTTTACAAATGATTTAGAGAGATATGTAGCATCACATTTGATTACTAATGGATGCTCTGCAGTGGATGGGTGCGTCAGAATGAAGCTGTTGTTATTCATACAGCTTATAAAACCCTTATAATAATCCATAAGTAATCCACATAACTCCGGTCCATCATTTAACATCTTGTGAAGTGAAAAACTGTTGTGTTTGTAAGAAAAGAAAATTAAACTGTCGCTTCTGGCCAGTCCATAATCCATAATAGTGCTTCCTCCATCCTTTCACATTTGTCCACCTCCATATTTGTTTACCTGTTTTCACTTGTAAACAGTATATTATCTGTGTATAGTTCTCTCCTGATTCAGAAAAAGAGCATTTTCACTAAAGGAAGTGTGAGATTGCTAATAATAAGTGCAGGCAAATGTCTTTAATATTATCACAAATTTAAAAAAAAGGTTCAAATATGCTAGTTTAAAATAACTATTCCTTAACAAGTTTATGCAAAATTATAAAAAAGTATATTATTATTTTGGTAACTCTTTATATTATGTGGCCTTAACTACTATGTACTAACATTTGAATGAATAATTTGGTACCATGCACTTATTGTGTACATACATGTTTATACAGTGTAATTAATTTATGTATTTACATTTATAATTACACTGTTGACCCATCTCTTACACATTAACCCACCCTTAAACCTACCCATACTACCAAACCTGTCCCTAACCTTACCCGTATCCCACCTCAAAGTGTTTTGCGATACAATATAAACATAATTTACATCATATTTTGATGTAAGGACATAGTAGTTAAGGCCACCTAATATAAAGTAACATATACTGTGTGTATATATATATATATATATATATATTCAATTCATTTATTTATTTGAACTGTAAAAAGCCAAACTTGTTGAACACAGCTGATGGAAAGTTAGTGTGCAGCACATAAAAACATTATGAAATGTATTCAAACAAACAACGTTTAATAAACACTGTTCCCTTAAACATTTGTGAAAAATGAGGAAACAGTGTGATTTTATTCAAATGCCGGCAACACAGCAGTGCACACTGAAATTCCAACAGGCAGGGGATGAATGGCTATCGCCACTGTGTGACAATCGCATTTATTTTGATGTGACTTTGTGCGAGACCGAACAAAGGCTGTTCACTTTTTAGCCTCCCAAGTTCAGAGAATAGAGGATGCACTT
The DNA here is from genome assembly GCA_032275025.1 of Enteromius treurensis. Lineage (NCBI taxonomy): Eukaryota > Metazoa > Chordata > Actinopteri > Cypriniformes > Cyprinidae > Enteromius > Enteromius treurensis. The sequence continues at coordinate 14,733,165 of JAUCMU010000033.1, forward strand.
AGTTCGCGATTGTACTGGGTCCATTAAAGACTGTGTGTGCAGCAAAGGTCAGGCATGCTAAATGAGTCTTAGTCTAAGTTTTTTTTAAAGCCTTCTCTTTATTTGTTCACTTCAATCCGCTCAAAGCAATTTCAGTCTAAAATTAGCTATTTCCTTAAATTGCGAATTAATCTTCAAAAGCTGAAGTGCAAAAGTCTGCCTGCTTCAGTCTGTGCAGCCTTGACTCAGAGTACGAGCATGCGCTGGCAGCGCACTAATCACACGCGGTTCCCGGGTTCAGCCGGTTCATTCATATTTGCATATCCTTAAAAAGACACACACCGCATTTCCGTTTCAACACAAGCGACAACCGCTGCAAGTTTTACACGTTTGTGATACCAACCCAAATCTGACAGACTGAAAAAAAAGCATATTACCTTGTTTTCAAGCTCGAATGCAAAACTTTCCTTTTAAAACAAGCCTAAAAGCATTGGTTTGAGCTAAAACATGCTACGCCTCTGCGACCCTTATGTATAAATAACCACAAAAAGCACACCGTCAGATCACGGCACACTTAAAAACCAAGTGTAAACTTTCAAACGTGAACAAAGCCAAAGATATGCCCTGTGCACTACATCCTACAGAGGCAGTAAAACAGGAAATACACTCAGCTCTCTGCTATCCCCCTGTGATAACATATAGGCTAGAAAAAAAAAAGAAAAAAAAAACCTTTTAAGCAAAGCATTTTTTCTTGTACTTGCAATGTTTTATGCCCAGTCCGGCACTCTGGTTTTAAAGAGATGGGTTTCCTTTAAGCTACCCGTGGGCAGATGGTCCGTAACAAGTCTCCTGGAAATACCTGAAGTCAGCATATTCCTCCTCCAGCAAGTCTACTCAGACATGCACACTGTCCCCTGCGCTATCAACAACAAACAAGCCAACCGACCTACCCATACACGCCTGCACTCGGCACTTTAAATCCAACGTGTGAGTCGCTTTTTTTCCTTGTCCCACTCTTGGCTCAGTGGAGACCGCTTCAAAAAAAAAAAAAGAAGAAAAAAAAAAGAAGAAAAAAAAAAAACAGAAAGCATGAACATTTCTTTGTCTGGGAATTCAGGGTCAGGTGGTTCCCAACAGGAATTCTGGTTGGCTAGAGAGGACTTGCAGAATGTTGGCGGCTGTCCAGGAGGCTGTCTTGCAAGCAACGCTGGATATTCGCTGTAAACCTCATCTTCACCCTTATATCCATAGTACGGAGTTCATTTCCACTGCAGAGAGTAGTGAGGGGAGAGGGGGAGGAGTGAAGGGAATGGGATGGGGTGGGAAAGAGGAATCTACTGTAGCATTGGGCACTTATTAAAAAAAAAAAAAAAGAAAAGAAAAAGTAAGAGACATGATCCCCTTCGCTCACAGAAAGTGAAAGCAGGCTGGGTTTTATCCCCCCCCCTCTCAGCACAGCCCTTAGGGCCACCCCTTCAATGCTAACAAAGCTCTGCTGACTGTATGCGGCTCAGGCCTCGTAGCCAGAGGAAGGAAACATGTCAAGGTCCCTTTCAATAGAGCTTCCTGCTGCATTGTCGTGTCCGGTGTGGAGCTGCTTGGAGAAAACATGACTGCACAGACCTTCGGAGAGCAAACAGAGAAATGACATGTTACGATCTGCGCTCTTCCACAATGTGCCTATTCAGAGAGGAAAAAAAAAAAATTCCCAGGCTCCCGATGGAGGATTCCTGCTCTCTGCGTGAAGAATGCGAAACGCCCATTTCTGTGGAATTTTACGATGTCCACTCACTGCGTGTCCGGCTAATTTGGCCGTATTTCTGGGATCTCTGACACTTTTATGGCTTATCCTCAAACACAGTGTGGCGAGGGCTGGGAAAAAAAAAAAAATGGGGGCGGGGGGGGAGCTTGATGTTGATTGGTCGGCTCCCTTTGGTTACCGAGGAAAAAGAATGTTATGCAACAGAGCAGTTCTCACCATGCAGCACTGTAGAAAAACTGTCAACCACCTGCACCTGCGATGATACTAGAGCTTCGCTACAGCAATGGGTGTTAAAGGGGTAGTTCACTCAAAAACGAAAACCCTGTCTTTAATTACAAACCTGACCTCCACTCATCTCCCCGTCCATTAGGCCACGACTGCCCCATTATACTAAACTGGATTTTCTTTAAAAAGAAACCCTGGGGTGGGACTATCTGTGTGATCCAGGTGTTCTGGAAACCTGTTTCAATGTCAATAGTAGAGCAGAAATCACACTTCACATTCAAGTCAAGACACATCACAGCAATTTCAACACTGCATAATTATGTAAAAATGTATAAAAATTCAACATGACTCAGACTAAGAGAAAAAACAAAAAAAAACATTTAATGATGATATAACCTGAAATGTTACGTTCTTAATCTGGGACATTCAAGATATCTCCAATAATTAGTGAAACAGATTAATAATTTACAATTAAACAGTACAATGGTCAACTGTGGCTGTTTGTAGGGTAGTGAAAATGGGCCAACCTTTTAATGGGGCCCTGCATCCTCTACTTACAATTGGCCCTGTCCCATGCTAGGAATGACCCTGATCCTAACCAGGATCAACAAGTGTCCAGACATCTTCTTTTTTTTTGTCCACACAAAAACACTCTGGCAATCGCAACTAGGTATATACAATACCGATAAGTTGATTAATATATCTACCGATATACCGATACCGAAAAGTGATAAACATTTCAAATATTTCGTATACATATATTTTAATCATTTAAAAAAGCATTAAAAACAACAGCAAAATAGACTAAATATGCTTGAATTTCAATTAAATATCCGATATTAATTACCGATAAACTTATCTGTGGATCAGACTGCTACAAACTACTGTACCATTGCCGATTTTAACACCTCAGACTGGCCACTGCATTCATGACAGACGTGTCTGTGCATGGTTATAATGAGTAAACCACTAGATTTTCGGTGTAAGAAGAAGCCAGCAAGACGCTTCATGAAATAAATGGTACCTTCATGCGAGATCAAATGACTCATCAAATACACTTGGCTTTCACAGAGTCTATTCGGGAAGCCGTCGTCTTGGCAAACGTTCCTGCCATAATAGAAAGGCTATCCTATCGCTCTTCCTCTGGGACAGTGGCGAGCAGTGGTACTCACCTCCAACTTCCACTTGGCCAGCAACTCCTCCCTGGTCCTCTTGCTAATGTAATAAGGGTCACCGGCCTGGAAGGTTACTCTGGGCATGGGTCTTTGACGGAGGCTGACTTCCCAGCCCACTCCCCCACGGAGCCTCCCTCGAGCTCCCTGTTTAAAGGTACAAAAGCAAAAAAAAAAGGAAAAGAAAAAATTAACGACTTTTTCTCTCTCTGTTTTAGCGTGCTTCTCTATCTATGCGATCCTAAATGATGGAAGGAAGTAGGTGGTTTGTCTGCGAATGAATTTGAAGCGTTTCCGCGAATGGGCTGGTGGGGGACTCTCAAACTAATCATCAGTACGAAGAGTGTTCGAGCGACCCGACAAGAACAGGGACCCTTGTTTTTAAGCAGAGGACCAAGTGTATTTGATATTTCACCATTAGGGTACCATTTTTTTCATCAAGTGGCTGGAAAAACAGGCTCCATCTTCTCAGGAGATCTTGACACACAAACATGCAGACATATATCACAAACAGGAAGACGGTTTTACCTCATTCTTTGCAGAGTCCGCACCCTCGTCCTTCTTGTGCTCCACGTCTAGAGGGAAACAGCCACAAGAACAAGCGATTACCTGAAATGTTTCTGACAGTCTGGATTTGTCGCAATGGAAATCTGTCTTCGTCAATCGGCAGCATGAGGCCTTAATGATATTTTTGCATCGGCAGAACATTTCAAAAGTCTTTTATGTGGAAGAGTAAGCGTAAAATAGCTTTGAGCCAAAATAAACTATTCTCGTTCGTGTGCAAAGTTTTTTCCTCGTTGAAAATAAAGAGCTGAGAAGCCAAAAGCAGCAGGGAAACGGACCATTTTAGCTTGAGGGCTTTGTGTTACTAAATTGAAGTCTTCGAGATCTTTAGAAACAGAGTATTCATGTCAGTCAATCAATATCAAAAAAGACTTGTTGGGTTGCTAAATATGTACTGGGAAAATTTGCCACAGGGCAATATGTACTTAAACACAACATGAATGTGTATTTGTGTGTGGCACCAAACTTTTAAAAAATTTTTTTAAAAAAATGTTACTGGCCAACATTATATTACTAGAGCCAGATGTTCTGCCTGTACTATAATTGGCTGGATTAATAGCGTAACAGATGATTGGCTTAATATAAAAATAAGATAAAGTTTAAATAATGCACTTGTGGTTCATGGTAACAAGAGTGTCTATTTATGAACTGTGCTTCACATTTTTGAATAATACATTAGGTTTCAGTTTGATTTTGAAGCAATTTTGTTTCCATACTTAGCATAACAGATTTGTTTTATTTAATCTTTTTTTTTCCTATATGATGCTAACTATAGCCTTGAAGGGTTTCAAAATGTATCAAATATCAGTTTGTGAATTGTTTTTTTAAATATCAATTTTGAGTTAATATTGTATAAAATAAGGGCCCATTTATACGGCATTATAAAACGGTTAGTTCCATTCCTCAATTCTGATTGGTCAGCAGCTGTGTTTTATTCACAATACAGCACGGCTAC